>VXBU01004155.1:1513079-1641353 GCA_013400315.1 Bombycilla garrulus
TTTTTTTTTTTTAATGGCAGTTTCCCACTCTCATTTCCTGGGAGTGTCACAGTTTTTCTAACAAAACCCATAGGCCCACCTCAGGCCATTTTACTCCCTAGTCGTTCCTATGACTATGGCAAAGCCAAGATGCTCAGAGTTCTCCTGGACCTCCTGAAGGCTCTTGTGATTTCACCACAAGTTGTTACTAATCTGTTTTTTCTGGAACCTGTGGAAACAGTGGTGTATTTGCTCCTTGTGAGAAAATCATACAGAGCTTATTTTCCCAGAAACTCTTCTTTCTCCCATGACTCAGTTTGGTCAGACTTACATCGTTAGTCAAAACCCATAGTTGTGACTATGGACAGCTCGGCTGCAACATCACCGACACTGGTGATTCTGAACTCATTGTCCCACTGCATCTAAGCTGAATCCTTTCATTTCATTGCATAGGAAAAGGAAAGAATTGAATATTCTGAGTCAAAAGCTACACGGCTACAAAACAGATGTAGTAGTGCCAAAAAGATGCTTCTGAAAAGGTTGGGCAAGTGGCTGCATGCTGCAAAGTGACATGTCAGTCCTTAAATGTAGGATCAGGAATGAGAAGAAGGCTTGACAGTCCCTTTGGCTGGTATGTCATCTGCAGCCATCTCTCCTTTCCACTGTGGGTTTTTGGTTCCACAGGTTTGGTTTCAGCAGTTGTGCCATACCCGCATGTGCCGCACAGCAGGTACTCACGGTCAGCACTTGAACAGGGCCTGAGCTGTGCTCTGGTGCCTGGGTCTCTGCAGGGCGTGTGCAGGGTCTCGGAAGTACTGAGTGATGTGAAGCAAAGTTACACCAAGGGAGTGTTTATTGTCCAGGCTGGCTGTGGGATCCCCCAGTCTAGCCCATCTCAGTGGTAGCATGCCTCAGGCTGCACTGCAGAAGGCATTTGGCCTGTGTCATACTGTATCTCCATGTTTAGCTTCACTCCTCTTCTGTCATGCTCTAATTTTAACAGTGCAAGAAGCCCAGCAGCCATGGTGTTAAGCACTGCAGAGCTGAGTAAATAAATAAGTCAATAAATAATCATATCCTGCAAAAAAGAGAAACCTGGGGGAGAGACTGATGGTAGCCAGGGAGTTCTGCTGATACAGGTGGAGATTTTTATTGTTTTGTTTCTCTTAATGACTTCCCTTGGACTGATTTCTTTTCTTTTAGAGCTTTGAGGGGGAGTGGGCTGTTAGTGTGGTCCCTGAGCTTCTTATCACACACAAGGGCCTTATATCCTCCTTTCACAAGTAGATAACCTTTCCTGAGGTTCTGGATGTTTACTCTTCCAGGCTCTGAAATCCTTCATGTAGTTTATCCTCATGCCTAAACCAGGTTTTTTTTTTTCTCTGTAAGCAAGAGCTTTGTACATCACCTAGGCTGTCCTTCCTTGGCCAAACAGGCCTCTTCTCTGCACTCTTATCTGGCCTCTGTCCTATTAGACCTTGCTTAAAATTAAGTTGATGTGAAGACAGCAGGAGATGATGCATGCACCAGCCCCAGCAAGCCAGCCAGCAGTGGGGCAGGCCGGTGTCCAGAGGCACTTCTGTGGGATTGCTTGGGGTAGCATCGCTCATTTCTTTTGGAGATTATGAGATTCATTGCCTTCGTGGGTCACCCGTCTGTGCAAGTGTTTACATGTCTGTGTGTGCCTGAGTGTGATCATGTGTTTTGTATGACAGAAGGCAATACAACCCCAAATATAGCAAACAGAATCATTGGTTCCCACAGATAAACCTGTCAACAACACTGTTGTTCTCATGGAGGCTGCAGCAGCTCCCTGTCACTGTGGTCTCACATGAGAGCCACTCACCAGTCTCAGATGTGAACGGACCAAGAGATACAGTTGTTTTGGGGGGAAATGAGTCCACATCCAAATCCTGCACCCTGTGTCTCCATGGTGATTTTTGCTTTGGGCCAGCTGGCTCAGTCCTACTGTGCCTTTTCTGGTCCCAGCTCATAGCCTGTTTCACATCATGCATTTCTGGGTTTATAGTCCTACTTTGGAATGCAAACCAAAAGCCACAGGTGACAGTAAGAAAAGGTTTCTCACTGTTTGGCCATAACTTTGGGGATGTTTTCTTGGCCCTAAAGTCTAGAAGACAAGGTGAAAAATGCTCAAGGTGTTTCCTTGAGGAACTGAAGGCTTTTGTCTGTGCAGGTCAGGTGTGTGTTTGTGTGATGATGGGAAGGCAGGTTATTTACAGAATTGCTGCAACTCCTTAAACTGGAGGTGAGGTGATCAACCTGCACTATCCTTTATCTTCATTTCCTAAAACACCCCACACCCTCAATGTCTGAGAGTTCTGTAGGTCCTATGTTTGTTCATTTTTACTTGAAGGTGGTATGTGGCTGTCAGGAGGTAAAAAAATCAGTCTGTCTCAATTTTCTGCTTTGGCAGAGCCCTGTGTCCAGCGACCCCACCTTTTTTCTTGTATCTTAATCTTCCTTTGCAGGCCAGATCCTGTGTATTCCATCCAGACCTCACCAGGGGCTTCTCTCCAACAGATCTGTATCCTGATGGAAATCAAATGAAGGAAGGGACCTTGTGAATAGGCAAAGTGATATTTTCAGCCCAGCTAGAGTTTGGTCTGAGTTTTTCAGATTTCATAAACAAAGCAGGGGCTGAATGTCATTCGTGGCTTCTTCACAAATAAAACACTTAGGAAAAAATCCTGTGGGAGTGAGAGGTTCAGCCAGAGACTCCAGTGAGCCTTGCCCATGTCTTGCCTTCACAAGCAGTGTTGTTTCTAACAAGTAAGGTATGCTATGTGCCAAGCATTCCCTGTGGTTTCACCACACTTGCAGGCCAGTTAGAGTCACTGACATTACAAAGTTAATATTTACAGGTGGAAAGTCATCCAGGTGGGGAGACAGCCATCGTGGAAAAAGCCAGAATACCCTTTCCACTAGGCAGTTGTGGGAAGCCACGAATGTGCCAGTGCTGTGTGGGTGAGGGGGGCACAACCAGAGCAGCAAAGGAAAACTGACTCATTTTGGTTCCTTTTTGAGAGGCCTTGGTACCTTTCCCAGGAACTAAGATAACCGAGGGCCAGGTAGGATGGCCAGTGAAGTCTGGGTCAGGAAGGTTGAGAATGTCCTCTCTTTCTCCTGTGGGGTGGGGTACTGTGGTCGACCCCTGTTTGGAAGATGAACAGCAGTGACTTGAGCCATGCTGCCTCGAAAGCAGAGCCATGCCAAGATCATCCTTCTTTCAGTTCTGCTTTCAGGATGTAACACTGTTAGCAGGTAGCAATAAGAGATGGAGCTTGTTGGAATCTAGAGGCTCCTGCCTTATAGACCTGTTTGGAGGGTAAATGTCGGGATCCAGCCGTTACACTGGACTACAAGGCAAACTATGGCCAGTTTCACATTTACTGCAGAGACTGCCTTGTATAGTTCTACAGAGGGAGTTTTGGGTGCTGTAGAAATGCCGTGGTTACTGTTTGTTCCACTTTGTGACGGTGGAGGACAGATGGGAAGGAGGAAGGTGCCCAGAACACACATAATGTTGCCAAACAGTCCTACCTGGCACATTGATGTGAGTAGCTCTTTTGGACTCATCTGGCTCCATTTTGATTTCAGAATGAGGAAACATTCCTTGGTAGCTTGCTTTCCCCATCTCTTCTGGCTGTACCCAACGCTTCAGGAGCTCACTCAAGCATGGCATTATAGGAGCCTCATCATGTCGTGCCTCATTTTAAGTGATGCTGTGGGTGTTGCTGCAGTCTTCAGCTCTTTAAACAGATGTGGTGTTGCTCGTGGGTTCCCCAGCTGCCTGCAGCACAGCCCCAGCCAAGCATTCCACACTTGCCTCAGCTCTGCTCGGCCTCTATTCAAGAAATCTGAAAGAGGGATTTCTTCAGCAAAGCATTTGTTAGACATCCTTCAGTGTCCTCCAAAGATAAAGCTTCAAAGCAGGGCTTCTGTCAATCCCACCTGTCTGATTTCATCTTGTTCTTTCTTTCTCATCCCATCTCTGACTCCCAAGCAGACTTTCTTCTCCTCTGAGGCCCTTGGCAGTACTGATCATTTGGTTGTAAAACTTCTTCCTGACTTCACTGACACCCACTTTCCTAAAATGTCTTTATGCTTATATTGTGCAGAAGTTCCTTTACACACTCATATCGACCTTGAAGGCTTTCAGGTGCTGCCCCTGCCTCCATCTTTATTGTTCACCACCTCATTTTGTTCTTGGGACTCCAGAAGTCCTTCCTGGCTTGGAGGACTATTGCTCAGCAAGGTACATCTGGCAGGGCTGTGATCTGCCTTCTCAAGCCCCAGAGACCTGACATGGGCACTGCAGACTCCCAGGTTTCTCACTTTATGCCTGGAGAGCACTTTGACATCTTGGGCCTTTTCAGTCCCATTTCATGATTTCTGTAGAGGTGACAGTCTTTCTGTCAGCTTTGACAGATATGATGAAGAGGGTTTACTTACTGGGATCTGACTCTGTTTGTTGAGGCTGTAGACTATTTAATTGTATTCATTTGCTGTCTTCATTTGCTTTCCACATAGTAACACTGAGGTATCCTGAAGAGAGGTTTTGCACTATTCCAGCTGTGCCGAGTTCTCCACAAGGTATCTAGGGGTTGTCTTTCAGTTCAGGGGAGCATGGACTGGACTGCTGGACCTTCTCACACCAAGATCTAGAAACTGGTGTCAGGTCCAGTTACTGTAGCATCTACAAGGAAGTGATGGGGCAGCACCTGGTGAGGTATATTTTAACCTGTGTTCTCAGGTGTTGCATAGTTAATGAGCTAAAATGTGAAACATAAACTAGTCATGTGATTACCTGAGGAAATCTGTAATATCTCTTGTCATTACTGCAGTTCATTCCAGTGGGAGATGGAGGTGACCCTGAAAGAATCTTGTACTGAGGTGTAATAAAGTATTCAAATGTAAATGTATGTATTTGTCCCTGAGATTTTGCTTCATGTGTCTAAAACCAGGGACATGTCAGAGGAGCCCACATCTTGTTATTCAGGCTCATCTGCCCCTGAGCCCACACCAAAAGGATGAATAAGAATTTTAATATTCCTAAATTACAGCTAAGAAAGCTTTCAGTAGCCAGCAGACAATTTGCCCTGAATTTATGGCGTTAAAGGGAGAGTGAGGAAGGGAATAAAGATGGTTTGTGAGGAAAAACAGCAGTATCCTGAGCCACATACCAAAATAACCCGATCAGGCCATGATAGGGAGTAACTGCCTACACCACCTCCATGCTCAAGAGTACTAAGTAAGTCCTGGTTGATAATTTTCATCATAGCTATAAAGGAAAGTCATGATGTGCAGAATGAAACAGGAGGCAGGGTTGTTGATGCTATAAATGCAGGAGGGGGATATGTAGGAGGGCAGCTGGGGTGGCAAGGAGATAAGGGATTTGAAGGTGATGATGATGAGAATGCCCTGGCCATTGCACTGGAGGGATGTGTTTTTTGGGAGGGGATGAGAGGGAAGGACATGGATGCTTGACTTTGTGCATTTGGTTTTGTTGATGGCTACTCTGTGCACTGGGAAGTCCCACCTTTTCATCTGGCCATAAGACATGGATCAAACATGGGAGGTTGGAGCCGTTTGAATCCAGGTTTGGAGCAGTGCAATGGACGTGCTCTGTCACATCTTACATCTTTGAGAACTGCTGTGCACTACATTTAGAAAACTACTAATTATGCTGAGACAGTTTTACTAGCAGGTCAGGAAAAGCAGAACAGGAAGGCAGGGAAGTTTTCACCTGGAACAAAAGCCCCCCCTGACATCTTATGCTCACCAGGAACAGGAAGTAGCTGAGGCTGTTGAGGTCTGAGCTCTGCTTTGAGGTTGTCTCCAAACATTCAGTAGCACAAGGGAAAGAATTGGTATAGCCTCCAGGGGCATAAATTTTCAGGAGATTCTGAGAGTGCAGTGGTGCTGGGGACAATGCCTCAAAAGGAGCCACACAGAGGCCACTGTGAAGAAGAGAGCTTGAGACATGGCTATTTTGAAGGTGCAATGCATTAACCATACCTGGCAGATCCCCTTTTCATTGCCTTCTCAGCCTGGGTGTGTATATGGGTTTGCAGGCTTGTGCCTCTCTGGGGAGAAGTGGAAGATACTTATTTCAGTATTGTCTTGTGAGCATCATTTATATGCTGAACACACACCGTGTGCTTTCTACAGTATTTTTCAAGCAGGCACTGTCGTTCTGGCAGCAGCCAGGAAGCAACCTCTGGTTACAGAGCACTGGCAGCTCTGCAGGTACTGCAGAGGGTCTGACTTCCTACTTAATACAGGGCACCAGCTTGGTCTCTTGCCACCTCAAAGGCCACACTTAAAAATCAGCAGTAAGTGCTGGGAGTTAACCAGAAGAAAACATCAGTGACTTTCAAACTGTTCCTTCTTTAGTCCCCAAAGTGTATTTTTTGCCCTTTGGGGTGACGTGGGTGGATAGGGAACTTTACCTCATTTGCTTTCCTGAAACCTGTTAGAAGTACGAGTGAGGCGGCTGCGTGATTTGTGTGTGCATGCAGAAGAGGGCCATCTGAATTGTAAATAGCACCTGCTAAATTATTATTAAGTCAAAGCTGACGTGGGAGGAGTTCTCAGGAACAAAAAACCTCAAGTCTTTTAATAAAAGTCATTCCAGCTGTTTTAACACTGTCCCCTGGCTGCACCCTACCTACTTTTGCTCATGTAGATGCTATGGGGAGTTATGTGAGTCGTATCAAGGACAGGCAAGGCCCCATTAAATCCAGTTACTACCAGTTTTGTGAGAGTTTTAAATGACTACACTAAACTCATTATTGAAGAAAGGAACTATCAATTTTATTTAATGCATGGTGCCCAACCCTGATTCTGCTCCCAGCCCAGAGATTCACCATGCTCAGGGGTGATATAAAACTTAGACTTACACTCTTCAGGACATGTATTTAGCTGTTGTGCTATCCTGGCTTCATCCTGGCTGGCTGCTAGGGGCCTGCCTTGCACCCATGCCAAGGCAGGGACCAGCTCAGTTGGAACAGCCACTTGGCTTAGTCCAGCCAAAGCTTTTGGTGCTGTAGGTGGAACTGCTGAGCTGGGCTTCAGGTGAGCAGGAATGCTCAGTGGGTGAAGCTGCTCATCCCAAGTGTCCTCGCCCCCTCTGCTCCTGACAGAGTGCAAAAACATGAGGAGCCATGTGCCAGCCTTGGGCAGTCCATGCAAGATGCGAAAAGGTGACTGCGAGGATCTTCCTGCAGAGAAGGGAAGTGATACGAGAGGCCCAGCCTGGCACAGGAGGTTTGTTGTCACACCTGTGAATGGGTGGTTAAGAGAACTTTGCCAAAGTGAAACATCCCATTTTCCATCCCTCCATAGCTTATGGCCCCTCTGTCTTTCCAAGACCCCAGGGGCAAGAATGCTCCCCGGGGGCATTCCCACTATCTCTGAGACATCTGTGCCACTGGGCTTGGCTGGCGTGGATTGCCCCATTACTGCTGCCTTGTTTCCTCATGGACGTTGTGGCAAGCTGTTTTCAGCCTATGTAATCAAAAGGCTGAAGGTGTAAAACATATTACAGGCTGTAATGAGGAATTTGATTCCTGTAACAAAACCATCCAACTTTTATTCACGTTTATTACTATTCCTGCTATTGCCATGGAACAAAAATCCTTTTTGAAAGAAACAACATGCCACCAGCACAGTGTCATTGTGTCCTCAGGAAATTTAGGATTGTGTTTTTCTCACATTAACTGCACAGGAAAATTTGCAATAAAAATTACTTTGCTGCAGAAGCCGCCCTTTCCCATCACCAAGCTGTCAGTCAGCCTGTAATTTCTTGATATTGGACTATGCTGAAGAACTCACTGAGTTATTTTTCTTACAATGCATACCCTTAAAACCTCAAATATTAGAAAATAATTTTGGATGTAATGAAGAAGATCTCATAGTTCTTTTTTAGGGGAAAACCAAACACCTTTCCATGATGAGATGTAACCTCTGAGGAGGGCAGCACTGGCAGCAGAAGAGTCCAAAGTCCTTGCTTTATCCACAGAAACTCTGCTTCCTTCATCCCCTCCATTTTTGGGGGTACCAGGGTGAGTCAGTGTTTATCCCCTGTTCCTGTCCTCTGCTGAGGCTGCCAGCAGTGTTTCAGGGACAGCAAGGGACTGGTTGTCGATGTGGAAACCAGTCCCTAACAACAACTCGTTTCACCAAAGGGCACAGGCAGCCATCTGACATTGACAATGTTGAGTGACTGCTGACCTTGTTTCTAGCGTCAGCTGATATCGAGTGGAGCCCTGCCAGTTTGCACCAGTTGAAAGCCTGTCCCTTAATGGTGGCAATTATCCTGATTTTTACAGTGGCACTGAGAAAGTTGCAGCTGCTGCGCTTCACATCCTTGACTTTAATTTGCTATGCCTCAGTCTTTTGGTGTTATCTTTAGAGGAGCGTGCGAGAAGAACGTCTCTCCTTGTTCTGCGTCAGTCATTTTTTCCCTTTTTATTTTCTACGAAGAGAGATTGCTCAAGCACACCGTGGAATGAAAGCCATAAAACTATAAATTATACCTCTGCTAGGTCCACAATATGTTACCAATTACATCTGCCATATTATTTGCGTCCAGGGGGAAAACATACATCAAACCACCTCCTCTCTCCAGGCAGGTCAGTACTGTACTAGAAGCAACATCGTGATTCTTCTAAATCAGTGGAAAAACACGGTTTTGGCTCACTCACATACAATCTTTGTGTCCACGATGACAAGTTGAGTAGCACTGCTGTGGTTCTCTGAGTTTGCTGTCTGCCACATGCCATGACATTTGTGACAGCATCCTTGCCCTGTGGAAAGGAGAGAGGAGAGAAGGTATTTAACGAGGCAAGGAGCTGGAGGGTGTCTGTGTACCCAGTTGCAGGGAACTTGGAAATTGCTGCACAGGAGGTTGGGGGAGCCGGACGTAATGGAACAACAGCAAGCAGTCATAAATCCACTTAGAGACAGGGATCATGTCTGCAGAGGGCAGCATGCTATGGTTTGCAGGGCTTTGCTGATAGACTGGGATCAGTGGGGTTTTGTGTGCTGTGTTCAAGCCCAGGTGAGGGTTTCCCCATGTGTCCTGAAGGGGTTTTTTCTGTGTCTGCTCTGTCCTCATAAATTTATCATTGCGGCAGGGGTGAAGGCAGGGGTGTTGAAGCTAAGTGGAGAGATTGTTTGGCCTGTTACTTCTGAGTAGTTACTCATGGTAGGTTTTGGCTTACCACAGCAGCCCTCTCCTGAGCCACTCCTGGCCTTTGGGCTGCTGGGAATTAACTGGAAAAAGAATGTTGGGTGTGTTTAGATCTGTTAACTTGACTACTGAGCTTTGTGAGTGTGGAGTGACATTTATATTTTTCTATATGAGTGTGTAAGTTTATGCATGCATGTGGATCTCTGTGTACACATGAGCTCCAGAAAATCTTCTGGAAAGGAACATGGACTAGTGAAGTATGAGGAGGCCGAGTCAGATACTGTCATGCCTCCACATTAAGAAGTTGTCCATGTGCACTGCATTTTGTTGTGGTTTTGTTACTGAAGCATTCATTCAGCTTTTAACTTTTTTAAGTTGAAAACAAGTCAAGGTTATGTTTGTGCTTAATAATTCAACAATGGTGCCAGCTCAGCATATTGTCTTTTTCTTCCCTAGTCATTCTGGTTTATTAAAAAGAAACACTGATGACAGATAGAAGGGTGAAGGAGGCTGTGCCTTTCTGCTCTAACTCCTCCTGGGTGTTGATTCCTTCCCCAGAAGTCCCTACGGATTTCTGTTCTTCACAAAACGTTTGCCCCAGCAGTACCATCCCTGCCCTGGGCAGGGAAAGCTGGCAGCAAGTCAGGACTTAGCTGTCCCGTTCTCTGTGCACCACATCTTTTTTCTCTGAATAGGCACATTTTCTGTTTCAGTGGAATATTACTCAGAATCCTTCAGTAAGTTTGTCTCAGTGATGCATTATTTTCACTTTGGTTATGAGGTTGTGGGGTTGTTTTTGGTGGTCTGGGGCTTTTTTAAAGATTTATAAGATCATTAACTCTTCTGAAACCAAATAAGCTTGCATTAAAATAGATTTTTGTCTTTTCTGTAAAAATAAAGCTATATTAGGAGCTAATTCTGCCACATACTAATGTATATGTTGCTTCATAAACAATGCTGTTCATTTCCAGGGGATCTGCTTTCCAATGATGCTACTGTCACTGTGAATAAAAGTAGATGAACACAATTTTTTAAATGTGGGAGCACTGGGAGCACACAGTGAAGTTCATGTTGTGTAACTCCCATCTACAGTGTCCCTTGGCGCAGACTAGCATTGTGCACAATTCCCACTCACAGACTTGGCAAGCATTCTGAAATATCATCTTCTGTTCTGGCTCCTCAACTTTATGCACCTCCATTTGCTCACAGTGTATCATCTCCTGGTCCCACCTTCACTCTCTGCCGGCCAGAAGCTGCACAGTGGTTTTATGGGAATAATTGGAGGGCTTAAGTCAGATCCACCAAACTGCTTAAGATTGGATGAGCCTGAGGATTCGAGATTTGGCTTCTGTAGTCAGAATACTTTGCAGTATTTGACATGAGTTCTTCCAGAGAGCTAGATATATTCCTGGAGACAATGAGAATAGGAGTCTCTTTAGGCAGAGGAGGTAAAAATAACATGTGCATTTCTATTATAAAAAATGAAAAGGGGAAGAGCAAGAGAGCAGAAATCTTGAATGTTGTTAGTATATTCAATACGGGGTAAGGATTTATTTTAGAACATAATATTGCATTTGTGTCGATTACACATATCTGGAAGAACTTGCTTTTTGTGTGTGTGCATGTGATGTATCTGAAGCCTGTATCCCATCTCCCTTTCCTGCCACTGAGCAAATGAAAGCTGGGGAAGGCATCTTGACACTGTGCTTTCACTCTGATATTGTATTGCAGGTATGGCCTCGCATGTGCAAGTTTTCTCTCCTCATACCCTTCAGTCAAGTGCCTTCTGTAGTGTGAAGAAACTGAAAGTGGAGCCGAGTTCGAACTGGGATATGACTGGGTACGGCACACACAGCAAAGTCTACAACCAGAGCAAGAACGTGCAGTCCTCCCAAGCAGCCGCCGCCGCAGCCGTCAACGCCTCCCTCCAGATCCCCAATCCCAGCATCCCTTACGAGCAGACCATCATCTTCCCAGCAAGCACGGGGCACATCGTGGTTACATCTGCCAACAGCACCTCTGGTGTGGTTGCAGTGTCTGGGCAAACACTGGGCGGGCCACACAACCTGATGCGTCGCAGCACTGTGAGCCTTCTGGACACCTACCAAAAATGTGGACTTAAGCGCAAGAGCGAGGAGATTGAGAACACAAGCAGCGTGCAGATTATCGAGGAGCATCCACCAATGATTCAGAACAATGCCAGTGGGGCCACCGTAGCCACCGCCACCACCTCCACGGCCACTTCCAAAAACAGTGGCTCCAACAGTGAAGGGGATTACCAGCTGGTGCAACATGAGGTGCTCTGTTCCATGACCAACACGTACGAAGTGTTAGAGTTTCTTGGCCGTGGAACCTTCGGACAGGTAGTCAAATGCTGGAAACGTGGCACTAATGAGATTGTGGCTATCAAGATCCTAAAAAACCACCCTTCTTATGCCCGGCAAGGCCAGATTGAAGTGAGCATCCTGGCTCGGCTGAGCACAGAAAGCGCGGATGACTACAACTTTGTCCGTGCTTATGAATGCTTCCAGCACAAGAATCACACATGCTTGGTATTTGAAATGTTGGAGCAGAACCTCTATGATTTCTTAAAACAAAATAAATTCAGTCCCTTGCCCCTTAAGTACATTCGACCAATTCTTCAGCAGGTAGCAACTGCCCTAATGAAACTGAAAAGCCTGGGACTCATTCATGCTGATCTCAAACCAGAGAACATCATGCTGGTAGACCCGTCCCGACAGCCATATAGGGTCAAGGTCATAGACTTTGGTTCAGCTAGCCATGTGTCTAAAGCTGTGTGTTCTACTTACCTTCAGTCCAGATACTACAGGTAAGAGACTGGGCTCATGTAACACTATTAGGAGAATAACACTATGGGAATTGTCTTACATTCATTTAAATGAGTGAGAGTCATCCCTTAATTCTAAACAGAGATGGCTCTTAGAATGGCTTGTTGATGACAAGAAAAAATTATGTCCTCTTAGGGTTTACTTGTATTGAAAAGCATTGTAAGTTTGTAAATAATCATAAAGTGTTGTAAAAATAGATTTTGCCAGTTACAGTTTAGAAAGTCTTTCACTTCTATTAGTTTGTTCTCTCTGGAACTGTTTCCAGAAGAGGGGATGTCAACGTTTCTGTTCCAAGTCAATGGATATAGCTTCTTGGTTTCAGAATTACTTTAACCTAAACAGTCAATCCGTATTTCAAATGTGTCTTCCAGTTGGTACTCCAGGGATTTAACAAGTGTAAGGTTGACCAACAAGAAAACTGTATGGATGCAGAAGATGGTTTGTCAAGGATTAATTTTCACATAGGCTCTGAGTCAATGGGAGTCTTCTGGCTTGCTATTGTCAGCTCTCCTCCAGGGCAAGAATTGTCAGTGATTTGGTGTTGGACTGAGGACCTGTTGTCTGTTGATTCCCATTCACACTGCTTTGTTACGTGCTAGGATGGAGCTGTGACCTCAGCATAGGTGTTCCTGAAGTGAACTGCGCGAACCTGATATATCCCTCTTCACTCTGTTGAACAGTTTCAGCAGAGCAGCCTCTTTTCATAACCTCTGGCAGGGCATCCTCACCCTCTGTCTTGACTCCAAGACAAAAATTTTCTCTTGCAGATGTTCTCAGACCCTCTCTTTCGTACCAGTCAGCTTGATTCAGAAACCTCGTGACCAAGAAAAACAGTTCTGCTGCTGCTTCAGGGGAGGGGGGAGATAGTGAAGGCGGCGAAGGGAATTTGTCTTTAGATAACAGCTGAATTTTGAAATGTTCATACCACATTTTAGTTGTTGTACTTCTGTGAAACAGGGGCAAAGAGAGAAAATCTGATCCTTCTTCATGACTGATTTAATGAAAAATAAGTCCTGGCAGCATCCACAGCTCATCAGATGGGTTACAGAAAAGCAGGGTAGTTGATCTGTTTGTAAATAGAAAAGAAATCTGTCTTATACGTGGGGGTACTGGGGGTGAAAAACCAACATGAGTTGATAACAGACCCTTTTCCTACTTCATAAAATTTGTGATGGCAAAGCCTGCCTGAACTCTGAGTTTGGAGAGAGTTAATTTTCACAGGAACTGGAACTTTGACAGTGTAGCACTGCAGCAGCTGATCTTTATCTGCTTGTCCTTTGCTCTGAAGGAGGCCAGGAAAAAAATCCCCAGCCCTAGTTTATACCTCAGAAGAGGCTTATTAAATAAGATATTCTACCTGATGACAGTCCCATCCTCCAGGAGAGACCTGTTTCTGTGGTAAATATGCAAAAGCTTTTAGAGTTGCAATTACCTGACAGACTAGGAAAAAAAAAAAAAGAAAGATAATACAGGCATTTTGTAGTTGAGCTACCTGTGATTCTGCATTAGCAGCCTAGGTCCCTAGGCGAAAGACAGAAGGGGCAGCCAAAATAAAATATGTGACAGAAAGCAAAAATGAAAGAGAAAAATGGTTCATTCTCAGCAACAAACAAGGAATATTTTTGTGGCAGTCTCTGGAGAGGTAAAGGCTTGATAAAATTTGTTTTTTGAATTTTAAATGTTATTCCTGGCCAGTCTGAAGTTACAGCTTGATAGAGAATAAGTTCTGTCTGTCTAATTCCTCCCTTGTTTTCCATGCCTGAATTGGTAGGAGGAGGGGGAAAGGGCCAGCAGCTCACCAGGACAAAAAAAGAGAAAAAAAATCTCATTAGGTTGAATTACATCAGCAGGGGGCTGCTGATTAAGCTAAATTCAAGTCATGAGGAAAAATTATGTTCTTCTTAATTTCCTGATGGGGAAAATACAGCACAGAGTAAAGACCCCTTCCACTCTAAAGTGAAGGAACTTTCATGGTAGCGGAAACACTGAGCTTTATAAAGATTTCATGTGTCTTCCATTTAATTTACACTCGTTCTGCTTGCTAGAGTATAAAACACAAGGGGGTGACTTCAAGAAATGGCACATTTAAGTTGAATGTGAAAGAAAAGCTTCCTGAGACTAGCAAACACTCTCAGACTCTAAGCAGTCATGCTAAAGGAGTGACAGAAGCCCTGTGCATCATGCATTTAAGGAAAGATGAGGCAGAGCACAGGGGAATATAAACTAGAGGCGGGATCTCAACTGGAGGTTTTTTATTATGGACTTTCACAAGCAAATTCCTAAGTTGTCTCCATATTTTATTAACAATTTGCTTGTTCTTTTTCCTATCACTACTTGTGAGAATGTGATGGCCAAATCCTTTGAAGGATTGAAAGGTGCATGGGATCCTGCTCCTTCTCAGAGCAATGTAAGGCCTTTCCTTTTCCTGTAAATGATAGGCCCATTTTCTTCTCCTGAAGGTGAAAGACAAAATGTCTTTAAACAAACTGTGCTTTTTCTTGACCTGAATTGGGATAACCCAGCATAAAGCAAGAGAACCCCACGGCTGTTTGCAGACTTTCCATGGGTGATTTGCCATTGCTGCCATGTAACTCTGAAGATGAATGAGATCCCTTGGCCCAGTTTCCTGTGGAAGGAATGGTGAGCAGCCTTGCTATTGTGCTGCTGGCACTGCTCAGGGGCCCTTGCTGTGTGCTCCAAACCCACAACTCTCTCTGTCCCACCAGGGATATTTCTAAGCAAATGCACTCTGGAAGGATGGTAATATTATTGAGGTGACAGAGTGGGATGGAAAAGATCAAAAATGGTATCAAAATGTCTTTAGTCCAGCAGAATTTAGCTCCCAACACTCTTAAGAGGATACAGCCTCCTCCAAGCTAGATCTGCTGCCACAAGTGGTACTCTGGAGATCGTTCTCTCTTGCTCCTGACTACAGGGAGCCCGTGGGAGGCAGAACATGACAGCCTAAGGTGGGTTTTGCAGGAACTCCCTCACTGCCAAGAATCCCTCTCTGGGAGGGCAGTGCCGTTGTGTCTCCAGTGCCACAGGCCTCAAGAGAGGGGAATGAGCCCCAGCAGGGTCACACCATGGGCCCTGCTTGACATGAACAAGTGTTTCTCTCATGGCATCCTTAGCAAGAGTGTGTGGGACATCACTGGTGGCCATCCAAATGTCCCTTTCTTAGGAGAGGGGTCCCAGCCTGTCCCCGTGGTCACCATAGTCCATCATCTTGTCCCTTGCCATCAGCTGCACCAACCTGGGCCTGATCCCTGACCCTTCAGGGAGGTTTGTGGTGATGCAGCCATGGTCTCGAGGTGTCTGAAGCAAAAGGTGAGGAACTGAAGCTGACGATGGAGGGCTGCTCTGCCCAGCTCACGGTGCAGGAGCAGGGCTCTGCACTTGGCAGTTTTAGCCAGACATGCTTAAGCTAGAAATGAAGCCCTGTTCACAGAGTAATGGATCAAAAAGCTGTGATAGCCTCTGCATCACAGGGCATCTTCCTGGGATTTTATTTTTGTCCTTTTCCTTTTTTCATTGAGATCATTGAGGTGGTTTCTATGATCTCTGTTTTGCAGAGGATGAGAGGAATGAATGACCAGAGGCATCCCTTCTGGGTTGATCAGCTGTGTATGAACAGCTTCCTGGGAAAACCCACATCCTGAGAAACACAGGGCTCAGGCTGCAACAGATGGTCCCTTTGTTAGAGCCCCCATTCATGCACCCAGGTGGAAAAGGGGGTACTGCCCTCTGGGAGGCTGGGGTGGTAGAGGGAGAGTTGAGGTCATCCCTTGTTGGAACAAGAGCACTTCTCTGTCATGGGGTGGCAGCGTGGGGGTGTTTGGAGCAGTTGGGCTGCTTGTGGAGGCACTACCAGTTTGTTACCTTGCCCTCCTGGCTTTTCTTTGCTGTACAGCTGAAACAGCTGCTGTGTTGGCACCTCAGGGATGATAGTGTTTTGCTAATTAATGGTGTAATCTCCTTATGAGATTTAGGTCTTTCAGAATTTGCAAAATATTGCAGACACAAAATAACGGCTGTCACCTCTTCACTATTAGTGAATAAATTCAGGTTTGGTTCCTTGTTTTCAAAAGGCTTATGGTATGTGGCTTGTCTGGCTTGGGTTGAGATGTCTGCTTTGTAGGTAAGTGGCCTTTGATGAAATGTTTGGATAACAGAGAATGAAGCCGAGTACCAATCTGAAGAGGTGTTTATCAATCTACTTTCAGACACTGCAAGAAAATATGCATGCATAAAGGCTACGTGCATGTTGTCAACCACCCATACAGAGTGTGCAGTGAGGCTGTGTGCAGGCGTGGTTTTTAACTGGCTCTGCATGCTTAGCTGGGTGAGTGCAGGTCCTGAGGGATGCAGGGAGCTAAACTGGATCTGTCCTGCCACACATGGACATGTGCCATGACAGGTATCAGTCCTTCAGCCATCTGACAGGAAGCCAAAGCAAGGTAGATTTCTGAGCAAAGTCACAACCTGTTCCCCATTGTGAAATGTGTCATTCCGGTCAAAACTGCCCTTTAAATGAGGCAGTTGTAATGACACAGGGATGGGCTATGCTTTTTTGTTTACTCACGGAATTGGCATCTGCTATGTCCTTGTATAACAGCATAATGCACTTATATTTAAAAATCTTCTGCTATTCTGGACTTGCAAAACCATCTCTGTCTCAGATTTGACTGCGTTTGCAGCTGTAGGAGCCACATTGTTCTGCCGGTCTTTCACTCCTACCTGCAACATTCACTGCTTTACTGACTCTGCCTCTCCAAGGTAAAGAGCAGGATGATTTGAGGAGGAAAGTTTCTTGTGGGAACTGGAGTGAAACCACGAAGTTCATTGTTGAAGTCTAAGCTTGCTTTCAGTTAATGGTGATCATGTCTGGTAGGACTGCAGACTTGCAAAACTGGCAATACATTGCAGAAGACTTTGTGGAGGAAAGCAGACTTCAAGCTTTACTATTTTAAGCAGTTATTAGTTTCTTTCCCAAGGACTCATAGAATTTGAAGTTGTTTGTTTCAGAACTAAAATTTAGCAGGATTTTTTTTTCAAAACCAACATCAGGATTAATTTAATCTCAGCTTTATTGTACCCAGACTACCAAGTCTTGGAAAGCAAGAGACATTTAGCTGAAAGCTTTTGGCTTTGGCCCACCTTTGGGATAGTCAGGCCAGGCTGGTTTTTTGGTTTTACAGAACTCATGCAAAGACAGTTCTTTGCTAAGTCTATTTGTGTGTAAATCACCTCAGAGAAGGGACAGTGAACCAACATTGTGCTCATGGTGCATCCAGCAGGCGATTCACCGTGTCTGTACTCTTTACCTGGGGTCTAATTTAAAACAGAAAAGCCTGTATTTCAGCCTAAACAATCTCCTCAGACTAGACTCTCCCTCGTGCTTGCTCTGCTGAAGCCTTCTTACTATTTCCATAAGTATTTTTTATTTTGGTCTGAGCAGACACGCCAGCTGCTCCTTTACCTTCTCAAAGCTGGTGATGGGCCCTTTTCCTTCTGCTTCCACAGCATCTTCCTGCCCAGCTCCAGCTCGTGATGCTGGCCTTGCTCTGAGAGGAGCCCTGCACCCCTGTGTGGAGTCAGAAATGCTGTCTGTCGCGGAAGGGCTTTGTTTATTTATTAATCAATTGGATAAAATATGCCCAGTTACATGCCTCCAGGACTAAGAAGAATTGTAACAAAGGGCTGTTTGCAAGGAACCTGACAGGGAGCCTTTCCCCAGCAAAGAGAAGTCTTTGGTAGACCAAGGAAGGGAGAAGTCTCATGCTGTTTCCTGTTTCCTCATCTGCATCCGAGAGGTGGAAAATCAAATATCACAACTGAGTGCTGAGCCAATCTCTTCAGCCCCCTCTCCTCTCTCTGCAAACATCTCCTATATGGCTAAGATGGGGCACTGACAGTAATTACTCCTGCAGATCTCAGTTTTGTCTTGGTGGGTGGAAAGGAAGGAACCTGTGTGTCCACAGGCAGGGATCAATTCATTAAGGGTGTTTTGGATCAGAGATGAGTACGTGAGCAGCAGCCAGGGGCAGGTACCAGCTTGTAAGCACTGTTCTTCCATCAGCTGGTGCCACCCCTTGGGTGAGGGGCTCTGGTTCTGCTGTAAAAGGGCAAACAACCTTTTTGAGGAGAAAAAGGTAAATGTAATTTTTCCAAGGCTGCTGCAGCTTTTAAACTCATCAGTGATCCCCACAAAGGGAAAGGCAGTCCTCTGGATGCAAGCAGCCCAATTCACCCTCAGAGGCACTGCCCACAACCCAGGCAGTGCTGTGCAGGCAGGGAACAGAAGCAGGAGCAGAGCCACGGTGATGTGGCTGCTGACCAGGGCTCAGTGGTCAACCACTACCTCTGACACAGGTCCTGCCCCAGCTGGGTTAACTCACCTCATCCTTCTCCACATCACCTCCACAGGGACATGATTTTAGAACTGTGCTCCCCTTTCCCTCCAACCTCTCTACTCCATAACTTACTCACTTAAGCAAACCTTCCCTCTGTGGTCATTTGTACCACCCTGTGCCACACAGTCCCACACCTGGGGCTGCCCTCCCCAAAAGCAATACCTTACAATTTGGAAACAACACTTCCAATGGGGCTAAGACAGAGTTCCCACATGCTTTCTTTCAGGGCTTGCAGAGAGGAAGCAGTGTGCAAATACACTTGTTAGCAGTCCATGTACTACCACCTGAAGTCATCTGGGAACTCTAACATGAACATCACAAGCCTTCTTCTTTAAACCCAGCAGAGAATCCTAAACTAATCCCTACCTTCTTTATACTTGCTCTCAGAGTAGTTTCAGTAACACTGTGGGGATCAGGGAGTGGCTTGGAAGTCACACTCCCCCCACTTGTAGGTTGGCTACAGGTGTTTGGTTTATGTGGTTTTTGGTGGGTTTTTTTTTTTCGTTTCTTCTCCTGCTACTGTTTCTCTCTCATCATCTCATCACCACCAAAACAAGCCTGTTACAGGATTTCCTGCTGTCTATTTTTCTTCTCTTAAGCTTTATAAGCACAGTAAGTCCTGTTAAGGCTGCAGCCTGGTGAAATGATGTGAAAAATCAAGGTCACTCTTGTACTTACTGTACCAGGGCAAGCCCAAAACAGGTACAAAGAGCCAGGTTGTTTCACTTAAAAAGAACTATTTACCTAAAAGAAATCAAAACCCTCCTATTGCAGCTACTGGCTGTAGCACTTCAGACTCCATCTCTGTAGTACATAAAAGACACACAGTGTTTTGGTAAAGATACCTGTGCTCAGCTTGGGGGCTGGGACATAACCAAGCTCAATCTGGTGACAAGCAGCTGCAGTGACAATGTAAGTGAAGGTACACCTCTCAGGGCTACAAGAGCCAGCTGCAATCAGAGCTGGCTGTTTGCCTGTATATGAAAAGGATAAAGTTTGCTCTCTGCTTCTAGTTGCTTACTTCTGTGGTATGGTTTTTGCCCTTCTTTCTCTCCTCCCACTCAAGTGACTTCCTCACCAAGTGCAAAGGAAGCAGAGCAGGGAGAGGGTGCTCTTCTTTTCCACTCCGATGACAAAACAGCAGCAGCAGCCCATAGGAGCAGTGGTGGGATGACCCATAGATGTTACTCCAGCAACAGGTGGCCAAAAGGAGAGTTCACCACAGTCACACTTATACACTAGTAGCATTTTCTATGTCTTCCTACATTTATTTCAATGTGTTTTTTGGATCAGGGCAGTAGCTAGCCAAGGGCAGAGGTGGCTGAGAAGCAAAATGAGGTGAGGGGCTGTTGGGATGAGATCAGTGCTCCAAGTGTGAAAAGAAAAGAATTATGAGCAGTGAGATTCCTCATCCTCTCCTGAGTATGAAAAAGCATTAGCAACACAGTTTGCACAGGATTTCAGGGATACTTTGCTCAAGTACCATGTATTTAAATCCTATCAGGTTTTTACCTCCCCCTGTACATTTGCTCAGTGCAGGCAAGAGATGTAAATGTAACATGGAGGAAGCTTACTGTGTATGTCTCTGCATTCATTAGGTTCACAAGTTTCAGGCCCCAGCACAGCGGTACTGGAAGGCTGTATTACACTGAAGAGCATTTTCTGGCTAGAAAGTGTTTCTGCTCTGCTGCATATTAGCAATGAGGTTAGAAAAATGAGTGGCATTGGTTTATAAACGAATGAGTCATTACCAGAAGAGAAAAATTACCTGAAGATGTGACAGTTAGTATGGGGTTATACATTCCCCAGGTCAGACCCCTGAATGACGTGACTCCAGTCCCAGTTTCTATCCTCTCAAACCCTTTGCTGCACTGATGCCTCAAATTAACCTAAGCTCATGTAAAGGCACCTTATTATCAGGTGGGGGCTCAGTAGCTGCCTCTTTCTCCAGGTCATGCTGAGGAAAAGGAGTAACTCTCAAGCATCTGAGAGTGGTTATCTTGGTTGAAAAACACTAATCTTGTGACCTGACTTAAGCTGAGTTATAGCCACAGCTGTTACCTGTTTAAGAAGGAGGGTCAAGGAAATGTCTCTTGCCTTTTAGGCCAGATCATACAAGAGCTATTCTGTGGTGCTTTACAAGGAAAAAAGAAATGCAGAAGAGAGGCATCCATACAAATGTGTATATATGTATATATATATATGTATGTATGTATGTATGTATGTATGTATGTATGTATGTATGTATACACACACACATACTATGAGAGATTCACAGCTCTAAGAGGAAGTGAAAAGGAAGTGGCTCTAGGAACTGAGAGAGGGGAAGGGCAGAGGAGGAATCCTCTTAACAGACCATGGTTACCTGGAAGTTGCTGTTTCCCATATAAGGAAAGGTATGGGAGGAAAGAAGATGAAGTTTCACCCTTCTTGCTATTTGGAGATTTCAAGGCCTGAGACAGCCAATTTCCAAACAGGACAGCATCCCTCTCCTGCAGTAGGCTGGAAGGTAATCTGTGAGTCCCCGAGTGGGAACTTGACCTTTGTTTTTTGCTTATTGAAGGACAAAAGTACTTGCAGGCATTGTTTTACCTGCACCAACATGAGTCATTTTGCTTTACCTTTAATTTTTTGTTTTACCTTTATTTTGCCTTGGTGACTGCATGGGACCAGTACCTGGGGAATATGCAGGTTCTGTCCCTGCTTCTGCTGGTCTGCATTAGCCAGAGAGTAGCAGACTTCTGCACACTACCAAATCTAGTGTTTGTCTCCAAAGGCTTCTGCTTCAGGGAGAGAGGTGGGGCAGATGTGGGGGAATTGACCTGAATCTGACTGAAGTGACTCTGAATTGAAAATTCTGCAGTTGGGTTAACTCCTTGTCATTATTTTGCTTTTTGTCAACCACTGCCATTTGTAGATGATTTGAAGCAGAAGATCTTGAAAGCAAGTGTAATACCCCAGGCCTGATAAGACATGAGACGTGCCAAAAGTTTTATAGTGTAACCACTGAATTTCTATCTTTGTGAAAGGCTTGGGGCAGTTTTCAGATAACTCTCGTGACTTGCACAGCTTCTGAGCACAGAAAGGTCACCAGCTGAAGCCTTTAGAGGATAAGGAGCATTGTGTGTTCTAGCAGCTGAAGCTTGTGCTCACATAGAGGCGGACAAGGAGAAGTTAGCAGTGTTTCAGTTAACTTGACATCAGGAGGAGCTGTACTGCACAGAGTTGTTTTAACTGCACATAGGATGGTTGGATGGCTTGTGGTAATACTGCTGAGCAACACCGTGTTTTCTGCCAGTACTCTCCAGTCTAGATGGAGGGTCTGTACCATTAACCTTGTGCTGTTCACCTGGAATGCTATGCTTGCTGAAGTAGGGCTATGTTTACAGCACCTCATGCCTGAATATTTTTGTGGCTGAGGCCCTTAAACAAAAGGGTAATAGGGTAGAACAGTACACATGACAATGAGGAGTAGCACGCATGTTAATGTGACAGCTGGCGTACAGAAGGAAAGCTGATGGCCTTTTTTGGATTCACCAGGGTAAGAATTTGTGTTTCCAATAGTTGCTTTCATGCCGAGCTTTGCATTCGATGTCTGGGAGGGGGGTGGGGGGGAAAGAGCATCTGATGAGTTAGAGAAAGTTTCAGTATATTTAGTCTTAAGAGTGTTTTACTTGCCAGTAGGAGACTGCAAACAGAGAATAGTAATCCAAGAGGAAAAGGGAGTATTTCTTTGATGCTCACAAAAGTATGAAGAGGGGCAGATGAAATCTAACATGTAAACAGGTTTAGCTGTGGCTAGATTAATTTGCTGGTTATTGTGCTAAAGAGTTAATGATTGCAAGTTGATTTCAGTAGGTAAAAGTAATAGTGATGGCCTGTATCAGAAATAAAAGCTTATCTAAGTGATCTCATCCCCACAGTTGTCCAAAACACAGCTTGTGTCGTTGTTAGCCTGTTAAATTAGTGGGCTGAATTCTGAGGGGCCACATGAGCACAAGCAAGAGCAGGAAGTAGTCATATTGCAGTTTCTGGAAATGCTTTTCTGGAGGCTCATTTGATAACCTATCTCCTCTTGGCAGGTGCATGAGGGAGCAAGGAAGAGAATGGCACTATGGGCTGGATTTCACTCAGCAATGCCAATAAGGGTACAGGGATGTGGTGGCTTCAAATGTATTCCTTTGTAAGGAGGTCAAAGTACAGCTTGATGTGTAAGATATATAATGAGTGACAGAAAGAAAGGCATGTTAACTGTGTTGGAAGATAACATTCTGTCTTTTGAATGGATTCTTGTTATTGTCGCTGATGTTACTTTCAGCAAAAAAAAATTATGTTGAAATTACTCTTTTTTCTCCATTGTTTAGCTCTTCTTCTCAGCTTTGTTATGGCCACAAAGAGAGGATAAAAATGGATTGGCACAAAGTTGGGTTTCCTGTATCATTTAGACTTGTGTTTTCAGCCCTTAGCACTTTGGTAGGGTCTGTTCTTCATTTTGAAAATAGCAATAAAAGAGCGGAGAGCATAAGAAAACACAATTCTGGTTTTTTTTCTTTTTCTAATGAAATTGTCAGTGCTAGCCTGAACTCTGCCTCTGATCTGTATGAAGTCTCTGAACTGTGCTGTTGGAAGGCAGCAGATCCAAAAGGAGAGATAAAATATCTATGTGCCTGGCTGCTTTAGAAGGTAGTAAAAAGCTCCCGACATCTTGCTTATTTTTAATCTGTATGTTTATGTCTACATAAATCCTTTGGGAATAAACTTTAAACATTTACATTGGATTTAGAGAATTATCTTCCAGCATCAGTACCTATGATCCAGCAAGAGTAACTAAGATTAAGTTTATGAGAATGGCCCTCTTGGCTTTCAGAGGCATGGGTAATATTAAAGTGTGTGTTGAATTGCTGCTCAAATGGGAAATGGTAGTGATGAGCATGGAGTGTTGCAGTGGATTTTCTGTTTGTGTGTGGTTGTTGGAGGTATTGGGTGTGCATGGGAAGATAGCTCATGTCTTGGGAAAAGGATCCATCTGCAGTGTGTGGCAGCTGAGCATCAAGACAGTTGACAGCCCCCACCCTGTGTTGCTTTGATGGGGAGCTGCTGTTGAGTGGCCCTTGAACAAACCCAAGCCTTCAGCCCACTCATCAGAGGAGGGAGGAATTGCCAGCTGCTTTTCCAGCAGTTCCAGAAGTGCTGCAGTGTCTGCCCCATGTAAGGATCTTTACCTAGCCCCTTGATGCCCATCTCAGGCTCTGAAAGGCAGCCAAAGTACAAGCTGCAGAGAGAAAAAGCAGCAGCAAACCCAAGATATGAGAGGTTCAGATGAAACAGAGGATGGCAAGGAGTTGCTCTAGATGGCCAATACAGCCAAACAGACCGCTCCTTGCAGCCCCAGCCTGTGGTTTGGTCTTACATGGGATTTGAAGAAGTTCATTTCCAGTTCAAGGCGTGTGCTTTTGAACAACTGTTGAGTTCTAGTTCCTAGACACACTCACAGCTTTTACCTTAGCCTGGGGCTACAGGATCTGATTACTGCCCGCAAAATGACATTTGAAGTTGTGTAAGAATCCTGTGTGCAGCATATGACTCTAGTCACTGCTTTTGTAAAGAGGGCTATCACAGCAGCCCAGTGACAGCACAGAAAGAAGAGCACAGTGCTCGGTTTTCAGCAGAAAATGTCCCTGACTTGCTGTATCACACAGATCAAATTGCACAGCAAGTGAGGGCTGCGGGGAGTGGGAATGGTTGCAAACTTTGACTGAGGTTTTTAGAGACACAGGTACGCTCAAGTATCTTGTGAAATGGCCACTTCCATGGTATTTCCTCTACACTTCTGCCTTTTGAGAGATCCACATTGCTGGGTGTTTCCTTCCCCACCAGGGACAGTGCATTTGCCTGATCCTGCGTTGCCTTGCCTGGCATTTTGGAGCTGTGCCACGCTATAGTATTTGCGGCTGTTGCAGTGTTGGTCAGCAGCAAGGCCAGGCGCTGGGGTACGTTTCTGCACAACACTTTGAAACGTCTGCCACGCTCTGACTGTGCATGCCCATGTGCCTCACAGTGGGCCAGGGTTCCTGCACGCCCACGTGGTGGGCAGTGAGCTGGCAAGTAGCTAGCGCTGGCAGCAGCCCCCGTGGCAGCCAGAGGGGAGCAGGAACCCTGGTAGCAAGGGCAGGAGGCCGCTGTGGCTACAGCCTGAGCTTGCTTTGCTTGAAGCTGGCACAAGATTTTCAAACGAGGCCTTGACTGACCAGGAGCTTAAAGGTTTTTTTATCTGTGGAGAGTGACACAGGCTGGTGGCAGCCCAGAATTAATAAAGATACTAACCCTCCTTATGCAACCAGGGGATGTCTGACAGCGTTACTAGGTAGTTGCTCAACAACAAGGCGTGTTACAACTAACCAGCTGGGACCAATTATGAAAGCCTCACTAATGCTAGCAAGCACTTGCCTGTTTGCATTGTTGGGCTGAAGTTGAAGAGATGAATGACTGCTGTGCAGCACGCGGGCAGGCTCGTGGTCGGGCAGTGCGTGGTGTGCAGCTGAAGCACAGCCAGCACATCAAGCACGAAGTGTCTCCGCTCTGGGATGCGTTTGCTGGGCATGGATGAACCTCAGTGCCCAGCACTGGCCGTAGCCTGTGCTCCCAGGTGCAGGATGAGGAGGCACAGACAGGGCTGAAGCACCATCTCCCTCCCCATCTGCAGCTTCTCCCACCCCCTTGCTGCTGCGGCAGCACCGAGGTATGCCCAGTGCCTCCTCAGCTGCGTGCTATGGGTAGGAAAAGGGGAGGGAGGGAAGCGGGGGCTCCTACTTAAGGCTGCCTCATGAATTTTTAGTCACTACATGAAGATTTCAAGAGTGTGCAAATAAAACATAAAATGAACCGAAGACCAAGTGGCACTGCACGAAAGAAGGAAAAAAAAAACCAAACCCAAAACACTGAATCATTGTTCAAAAGGTGCAGCCATTAGAGAATAATAATAGTTTTTGTGTGCAGCGCAGCTGGGGCTACAGTTGCAGAAGGAAGGTCCTCGGTGACCTGTGTGATGGCTCTGTTTGTTTAACGTGCTAAAACAAAGAACTGAAAAGCAGACAGGGTCCTTGCAGATAGTCGCAGGGCTTCTCTCTCAGTTCCTGTGTCTGTGCCCTCTTTCGCTGTGTGCGTGTGTGTCTTCATGCTCCAAATGCAACTAATCACAGCTCCGTGCTCTAGGATGCCTTCCGTTATGCATCCCGTGCCGCTGTGCCCGGGCAGTCCCTGGTTGTTGACTTGCTATTTTTATAATTTAGAAACTACAGCAAATAATAAAAAGTCAAATGGTTACTATTTGATTGTCTGTTTTTGTAATTCTCTGTCCTTCAGAACGAGCTCAGCATAATGACATTATTCCCACCCCTCCATCCTGACCTCAGTCTTTTTCTATCCATTTAGCAAATGCTGCAGCTTGCTCTGTTTTTAATGGGTGGGAATCAATGTGGCTTTTTAAAATTGGATTCTCTCTGCCTGCACAAACAAAATCAATGGTGTTATTGAGCATGTGCAGGTCTGTGTGAACAGGAGCAAGCCAGCAGGGTTTGCCACCTCAGCGAGGCTGGGGCAAAGCCTGTAGTTCACACAGGGAGGATCACCCTTTACTTTTCTGTCATTTTGGTAAAGGCTGATGAGCAGCTTGGTACTGTTTAGAAAGTAAAGCCTCGGGTGTACTTTGTCACCAGGTTAATAAGAGTTTTGAAGTGGTCAGTGCGAGGCCATTAAAATGGGCTAAAACCAGACCAGTCTGAGTGCCCATAGGAGGTTTGAAGATCCCAGTAAAATAAAGTTTAATCCAAAGCGTGCTTTATTTCAGTATGGCTTTACAGTTGGCTTTGGCACATCTTTTGGGGTTCTCCAGCTGTAGCCTGATTGGACCTTCACTCTCAGAAGTGAGTTTCAGGCGAAATACAGTTTTGCTTCCTTCAGGCTAAGCATTTATATACAATCAAACAGGATGGGAAATTTATGTATCTATATCTGTCTTTTGTGGCAGATTCAATGTACTAATATTGAGCTGTTGTAGGAAAGTTGACTGGCAGGATTGGTCATAGCCTTGGAAGATGGAGGGAAGGGCAGATGGATGGTATTGGGTTTGGGTTTTTATAGTTACTACTTCTTCAGGTGTGATCTTCAGATTTAACAGTATTGGGATCTTATTGTGTGATGTGGAAGGTATGGGTTCTTCCAGCATGTTCTCATGGAGACTGAAATGTCATCCATAAGATCATGGGGCTGTGGTAGATGATTTTTGGGATTGTAGGAACTAGTAATGTGGAGAATATTTTCAATTAAAACTTAGCTATGGAGTGTGTATCACAATCCATGCCACCAGTGTTGTCCTGACTGTGCAGAGCACCCCAAAACAGCGTGTGTGTTTATCTTCCAGGGGATAGAGTGATACTGACTCCGTGAGATGGAACAGAGCAGGCTTCCTGCTGCAGCCTGTTCCAGACACACTGACACAGACTGGGTTCAAACCAACAACTTTAGTTGTATATGAAAGACTCCAGAACCTTTTATCAACCTGCAGGGCCATTCAGTCATCTCACATAAACGCACATGCCAGTGCTTGTTTTGAACACGGCTTTGTTGGGAGCACAGCGAGCTCAGTGTTTTGAGTGAGAGCAGCAATTTCTGGCTGCATAACAGAATGGGTTTTCTAATGCTCCTGGCAGCTGAGGAGCTCTGGGACCTGAACAGGAAGGGGTGGCAAGAAGGGACCTTCTACTCACTGCACCACCAAAAATGTTTGTTCAGTGCTCTCTGTTTTCAGGATGAAATAAGAGTTCATTTTAAAATACTGGAGCAGTGATGAGTTGAAAGGAAGATTTGTGTTTCTACTGTCATCATATCTCCACTAACAGAAGGAAAACTTAAACTGGTATTTGGTTCCTGACAGTGACTTCTGCTGGGGTGACAATCCTGTGATTTGTCCAGTGAAATCCTCTGGGACCTCTTCCTGACCCACTTCTAATTTCTTGATTGTTTTTTTTGCTTTAGATACTGTAAATCCCTGTCACTCTTGGATTTTCACTTCACTGGTTGGGGGGGGGGCATATTTCTCACAAAACAAGGTAATTAATCAATTAATTTTCTCCTTCTGCTCTCTGTTTGAATGAGGATTTCTTTATTGCCATCCTTTAATCGTGGGATTGTGAGTGGCCTGGACAAATGAGACAGTTTAAGTATCCTGTACTTGGTATAGTTCATCCACACATACATTATAAAGCACACAGAGTAGTTAAAAATGATGCACAACTTGTTTCTCAGTGCAGGGCTGGGTGCATGCATGTGCGTGTGCTGGGTGGACCACCTTTTTCACTGTGCAAATACAGTTCTATCCATGCAAGAAACTTGGTGATCATTACATATCATTTAAAAGAAGTAAAAATGTGACTTCATTGGCTTATTTTCTTTCCACAGACAACAAAGGTCCTACCTAATTATTTTCAAATGTCGGCAGGAGTGGGATTTTCTGCAGCTTTGCAAATCAGTGCAAGAAGCTTCCCTTGGCTGAAATGTGTTCAGCAAAGGGTCCAGTCATATAGCAATTTGTGAACCACCAAATTTCCACATGCAACGTTATTTTAAATCAATACTGTGGAGTTTTTTAGTAAGTGCTGGTGTGCTGGTTAACTCTGCAAAAACTCAGTGTATTCTAGGATGTGCCAGGGCCTGCTTTTTCCTCCTCCTTTTTGAAGTCCCTAGGACAGATAGGTCATTTTTATTGTGGATAGGCCTCTGTTAACTATGAGGGCAAGAAGCTTCTCATGCTGCTTCTCTCCAGTCACAGCAGTGTGCTCTGCTGGGAGGGCTGGACAATGTTTAGACCTGGGCAGAGACTTCCAAATGTGCAAGCAGGAGTTCTGCTCCTTCCCAGGCACTCCTGCTGTCCTGGGATCCCTGTGTGCTAGTACAGGAATGGGTAATACATGTTGGTCAGTCTGTGTGTAGGGGAAAAAATAACAACAGATTCTTCTGTATTTCAGATTGAGATTTTTTGGGTTGGAGCCTTTATGATTAGAAATTTAATTAAAATAAAAAGCTAAGCTTCTTTGATGAATCTACAGCTGAGAATTTAAAAAAAAAGCCTTGACTGGAAGAGATATCAAATATTAGTAATAATATTGTTTGTCTTCTCTAACTTGTTTTGATCTGAATAAGTGATCTTATATAAGGCTAATCAGAATGTGATTTCCCTCCAAAGTTCCACTTCATCAATTTTTTTAATGAAAAAAAAAATTACAACAACCCTACCTTTTTCTTCCATTCTAATTGAAAACTTGCCACTATCAATGAAATTGAGGAGATGAAGTTTCGGATTTGGCTTTATTGTCACTTTTTTGGTGGTTGAAAACTCAATCCAATTTTACTTTATATTTACACCTAAAGGACATCTTTTGCCCTTTTTTTTTAAACAAAGCAAAGCAAACACTTATCCTCTTACTACCCTCCAAACTGTATGCTTAAACATTCTTCAGCACTATTCATTTTTTAAATTTTGATTTTATTTTTTTGCAGTAGAGTAAAAATAATAAGCTGCAGTCTGGAATAGAATTGTTGCTCTTCAACTTTTCAAAGCAGTAAGGGAAAATAGATCACACAGCAAGTTTTAAAAATCAGCCAGTGTGTGGGATATGCTTCACTGAACCTCTTTTCAGAAAAGAACTGGATTGCAGCCTTTAGGAACTGTGTTTACTGTAAGAGAAACTGAATTTAGACCAAGCAAAGGATGTGGGAAGCACCAGCTTGGTACTGCTGTGATGGCTGCAAAGCAAAAAATTAAAAAAAAAAAAAAAGGCACAGCCAAAACAGGGATTTTCCACCATGTAGAGAAATTACTGGAAATGTTCTAAAAACCATTTGTTCTGGGAAGGTGCATGTCATAGTCATTTCTGCTCTCCAGCAATCTGGCAAAGGGTTAAAAGTTTGAGCGAGAATTGATTGGGGAGAAGACTGCCACAATGCTAAGGACTCATTTATTGGGAGAGCGTTATGCTGCTTACTGTAATTGCAAGAAATTAAAAGAAAGCAAATTAGCTGGGAGCTTTTCAGAAGTCTTCCTCCTTTTGCTGACATTAATGAGATTTTCCCCGTACCAAAGTAGCAGTAATAACTTCTGCTGCCCGGCTTCTGTAAAAGCCGTCGCTTACAAAATGAAACAAACCCGGTGTGACAGCGAGATGGGGAGCAGGAAGGGCCAAGGGGACGAGCACAGGGGGCCGAATCCTTTGGATAGGTTAGAGATCTTGCAAATCCACGTGCGAGGGTCGCTCCGGGCCGAAGCTGTGCCGATGGGATGGATGTGTGCGGATTGCCTGCTGCCGCCCGCGCCGCTGCGCCGGGGAAGCGCGGCTCTCTCCAGTTCATATGTATTGTGTGCTGGCTTTTGTTGGGGTGATCTCGGCGAGTGGAAAGTTCATGTAGTAAAGGGGAAAATGTCACAGGCTGTTCTGAGGGCTGTATTTATAGCCAAGGCATTTCCAGGAAGGTGAATTTCCTAAACTGGGGTGGAGGTCGAGGCAGAAGGGAAGGGCTTGATCGGGATCAGCTTCCGTAACAGGAATTCCTGTCTTAAGCAAGAATCTGCTGCTTTCCAAGAAAATGGGCTTTTCCACAGCTAGCAGAAGAGATGCTTCAGAGGCAGGGAGGGAGAAGAGTGAAATTATCCGCATTTGGAGGCCCCTCTGTGGGGAAACGCTGAGTTGCAAGCGAGTTGCATTGCAGGGAAAGGCTTTCAGCAGAGCGGGAACCCGTTCTGCTCCTCCATCTGCCCCAGGGGGGAGGTGGCCAACAGAACTGTGTTGAGTGTGATCCCTTTGGAAGTGAGGCACAGAGGAATTGGGATCCCAAAATACTTTTGGGATGAGGGGAGTGGATGAAAGCAGTGAGGATGTAGCTCTTGCTCTCTTCAAGTGCAGTCCTTCCCTGTGAAGGGATGGAAAAATACCTTTGTTTTTCTGAAAGCTCATGGATGCAAACGTTTGTTTATGGTGGGCATCTCTGTAGCTATATACACACAGACCTAATGTATACACACACGAGTGCATGTTGAGTGGGAGTAATATTTTGTAATTTCTAAGGCACTCCTACATAAAGAGACGTGGGTGCCTAAGAAAACATAGCTGAAAGCAAAATCAACATGACCTAGTAAACAACAGCTATCTAGCACATGTGTGCCTACTGTAAAGCAGATCCTCCCTTCCTCTATGGAAGCATATCCTGTGTGGGCTCTACATGCTCTCTCAGACAGTGAGAGAAGCCAGCGTCATTTTGAGTAAGAACTCTCTGTAACATTTTAAACATTTTACTGAACTTGGATGATTTTTCTGCAAATTTTCTTTTGTATTATTTTGCTTTTAATACTTCACTGTTTGAGCAGAACAAATTGACACCCAACAGCTCCAACACTTGCTTTGTGGGAAGTGGGACCTGCTTGGTGCAGTGGAAGTGGAACCAGTTTTTGGCTGTTGCTGCTTGGCACAGGCACCTTTCTGGTGCTGTCCTGTGGGTGACAGCACAATTTGCAAGTTATTAAAAGTTGAGAAGGATTCAGAACATCTTATTCCAAAAGTTTCTAAAAGTATTTCATGCCTGTCATCTAAAGCAGTAGTGCTTCAAAACAGCAGGAGAAAAAAAATTACACATTGCATATTTATAATACATGATTGTTGATATCTGTTGACATTTATCTCTGCTCTAGGGAAGAGACTGGATAACTCGTTTGTGGCAGGGAAGCTAAATGTCCTAACCAGGATAGCCTGTTACAGATGTATATTAACCCTTTCAATTAATTTTCTTAATCCTTTCATGGGCTTCATGAAGGATCATGTGATAAATCAGGCCTGTGCTTTTGTTCTGCTTTGTAAAGGGATGCACAATAAAATTTGTACTGTTCTGGGTACAGGCACAGAGTTGTGAAACATAAAGTTACTCCAAATGGATGATGGCAGGGAACAAGGGACATATGTGGTACCCCAAGAATCCATGGCTCTGTGTGCCTTAGCAATCAGTGTGGCCAGGTGGGAGATGTTTTGGAGAGCAAATCCTTTGTCAAGGACCCAACAGCCATGTCTGGGACATTCCAGAGGTGGCTGATTCGGACTAGGTCTTGTTCAGTGGGTGAATGCTCATTTGTGCACTCTGAGACCACTTTGCAGTGGGAGCAGCTGAGAAGTTTGCCTTCAAAGTGCCCAGCTGAAACACTGGTGTAGATGCACTCTGTTGTTAGTTTATGTTTTCATCAAGTCTTGTAAACTGCTTTTTTTTTTGTTTGGTTTGTGTTGTATTTTTTTTTTCTCTTTTGGTTTTTTTTCAGGTAGGACATTCCACATATGTGAGAGAATCTGTGTTTTAACTTTAAAAAACAGTGAAGCGTTTCTAGATCTCAGTGGTACTGCAAAAAGGAGTTTGAAAACAAGCTAGATATAAAAAACTGAGTATGTTCCTAAAAAATGTTATAATCTCATTATTTGGGTGATCAGCAGATGACTTTTTAGGTTATCCTTTCCTGGGAGAAAACCTGCAGGAACAGCCTGGGTGGGACAAGAATACCTCCCTAACTCTCCATTACATGGAAGCTAGAGGAATTGCTTCTTTCTTGAATTAAATCCATGCATCTCCAGTGCAACAGCTGTGGAGTTATTTGTGGTTCAGGTTCACTGAAATTACAGCTCTTGGAAAATCTGCTTTCAGAATTTTCCAGAGTTCTGAAAAGGAGCTGCAGAGGAAGTCCAGGGTATGTTTTTTTGGCTGGTTGGTTGATTAGCCGGTTGGGTTTTTGGGGGTTTTTCTGCTGTTCCAATCTCCATTTGCACGGGGGATGTCCCAGGACCTGTGTTTTTGCTCCACCTTTTGCTTTGAGCAGGCTGTGGGATATCCCCTGTGAAAAGGGGTTTGGGGTGGTTGATGTTATTTGCTAGCCCTGGCCCTGGTGAGTGGGAAGCTGCCCAGGTGGGCATCCTTCCTCAGTGCACAGCTGCCCAGAACCTTTCAGATTCTTGAAATCCTCAGCATCCATTGAGGGAAGAAAGTGGAAGAACCAGGGGAGAAGGTGGTAACCCCTGTGCCAAGAATTCCTCATGGTGGGGCATCCAGGTGCAATAAAACCCTGGCACAGGAGAGAAGCGCAAGGTTGTGCCTGTTCTGAATTTTTTCCTCAAACCTCCTTGTTTGGAACTGCCAAGTACCAAATCCTCCACTGCCTCCCTACATGCTCACCCGTGCACTTGCTGCTTCTCTCAGAAATGTGCTTGCAGTAAGAAGAACTGAAGAGACCAAAGCAATGAAACACAGAAACCACGGGCACCCAGGAGGGACCAAACCGCCCTGCAGCCGCAAACCATTTGGGAAGGAGGGGTTTGCATGAACATGGTGTTACTTCATCTGTGCACTGGCCATACCAGGCAACACATGGCTTAAAACCCAGAAGAGAAAAAACAGAATGGGCTGCAGTGGCTTTGAGGGATGTCACTGTGGTGTGGAGAGCTGCAGCCAGCCACTGAAGTCCTGGAGGAGGAGAGACAGTCTGGATTACCATGACCTGGATCATGAAAAGATGGCCAGTGAGTTACTAAACACATGAACATCCCACTAGGGATTTTTGTTTTTCCTTTCTCCCTGCTGCTCTGGAAGTGGGGATTTCATGTGTATGATTTGGGGGTTTGTACCTTCCTTAAACAATACAGTAAATCAAAAGTCCAAAATGCTTTTTATAATAGCAGATCACCACCCATGTGCTGAGATAACTTCTGGAAAACTGTATGTTATGGCCAGGGGTTTTTTTTTAAATATCTCCACATACAATTTTTTAAAGGTGTTGGTAGTTCAGACTCAAAACGCATTCCAATTTCTAACTGCCTGGCTCGTTCTCTGACTCAAGAATCTAAATGCATAACATAAAGCATTTTTATATGTATTAAATACTTTAAATATTCTGGGAATTTTTTTTTCACTTGAGGACTAACCTGAAAGAAATAATCATATACCATTTATTACTTTTTTTTTACCTATGTGTGAGGGCAAGAATTCATAATTTGTATTCTCCAAATAATTTCTAGCATGTTGTAGTGATGTAAACTACAAACCAATACAAGCTTTAACATCAAACTTCAGGAAGAGCATAAGTAGGGAATGGGTTTTTGCTGAATGAAATGAATCTGTATTTTGAAAATTCCCAGAGCACTTCAGAGATAATGCGAAAAGTTAAACGTCAGAAAAGGGCATATTTACACCAAAGAGGACAGTAGTTCCCTTTGACTTGTATCTCCATTAGCTTCGTTGAAGGCAGCGTGACTGTGGGAAGTGTAAATCCACACTGAATTTGGATTAGGCATCTTCTGGATTCAAGGCAAGTCTTCCCACATCTGCAGTCCCTATAAATTTATTCCATTAATAGTGGAATACAGGTGAGGGTTCATGCTGCTCTTGTCAGCACAGTTACTGTCAGCCAGGCTGAATGTCAGCCACTCCTTATTCCTGTATCTTTGGGATTTTTCTTTTTCCCTTTAATTCACATTTCTGATTCAAGAATAGGAGCACTTAAGGGCGCAGCTCACCACGGCTGGAGCAGCTGCCCACAGAGCTGGGGTGTGACTCTGCTTGCTTTCATTGGTTTTCACTCACTTTTCCTGTGGGCATTTCATTCTGGGACGAGCACCCACCCTTGATGGCACCTTTGCTTGCTCAGCTCTGTCCATCACATGGTGATCTGTGGGGGTCAGGAGGGAAGGCTGGGGCAGAGGCAGATGTGGCTGCAGAGTGAACAGGCTGTTCCCTGCTGGTTTATCTGCTCCCATCCCATGGCACAGTGGTGACAGGGAGTGCCCCGTGTTCCTCCACCAGCATGGCAGGAAAGTGGGCATGCTGTGATGGGCAACTTCCTAGGCAGCACCACTGTGCAGGAACGCAGTGGCACAGCTCCTGTGGAGGTTACCGGGGTACTGGGGAGGAGTGGAGACAACCACCCTGGAGCAAGAGGATCTTGAGTGGCTGCTGAGGTCAAAATTGGTATCAGTACTCGCAAAAACTTGGAGAAAAAGAAGGCGAGTGTAGGATATGAGAGAAGCTCAGAGGCAGAGATAATCTGTAGGATTAGTTTTGTCAATTAGAGAGAAAAGGGAAGTAATATAGATGTTGCAAGTTTATTCAGAAGTTTTCAGTCTGGAAAGGGCCCTGCCTAAATCAAAAATAGCTTCCCTTTACGGAAGAGGCTTTCTTGCTCATTCTTTATGTATTTATATCTGACTTGGGCTGGCTCAATGGACAAAATGTTCTGTACTTATTTCCTTTTTTTTTTTTTCCTTAACGAAGGCAGCTGTCAAGTGCAGGAGAAGTGAAGCCACAGGAACTCTCTGTGTGTGCCACACCAGGGCTGTTCGGTCCTCACCGACTGGGGACAAACACCCTGTTTCTAGGGCAAGAGCTGGCACTTGATGGAAATCTTTTGTCTGTGCCTTTGTGCCTTTGCCATCAGGTGGAGAGAAAAGAGCTGTTCCTCTGCCTTTTTCTCTAGGCTTTTTGCTTTATTAAGCAGAGAGCATCTGCCTCTGCTATGGTGGAAACAAGGGCAGAGGTGAAGGATGGTGAGACAGACAAGGCCAGTATGAGGTAACCCTACAGGACTGCAAGAGAATGTGTGGAAATCTCCCCCTGACTTCTATCAATTAAGGGGAAAAGGGGAAGGGTTTCAGCATTGCAATTAAAAAAAAGTAATAGAGTCTGATTTACATTTCAGAATGTATTAGCTTGGTTTTAATTGGAAAATAATTTAAATTGCAAGTGAAATAATTAGATTAGAAAGTCACTCAGCAATTTACTACTCATATTCCCCAGAACTGGACTCACAGAATAGTGTTGAACATTAGGAGGTGTGTTTGATTTCCTTCTTTTTGCCCTCCCCTTCACTCCTAATGAATTACGGTCTGGAATTAGAGGCACATCTTCATTAGCAACTGTATTTTATGTCTGAGCTCCTGGCTGGTTGCAGGTGCTTTCTGGAGGTACGAAATTTGTGAGGATGTGGGAAAAGGGCAAGGGGAGTTATTCTAGATTCCTCCAAGTAATTTATTCAAAATCTAGGTTGTAAAAGAAAAGTAATTGTAGGATCTCCTCGATGTCCCTTCTTGAAGTGGTCAGGGTCATTCTGGAGTTATTAATTGCAGGAAAATGGGAACTGAAGACAAGTAGTGGCTGCCGTGAATACATCCAGCAGCATAGATGTGTAGCTGGTGCTTCATTTCCAAAAGGCATAGCACATCTCCAAGCACACTGCAAGCCAGGAGCCCTAGTTCCATGCACTTGTATGCGTGAGTGAGCCCAGCCATCATTTCCCTCCTCCTCGCTCTGGGGCGAGCACTCAGGGATGGGGACAAAGGCAGGCTGCAAACTGGGTTTGTGTTCCTGACAAGCACACAGGACTTGCTTTTGTGGTTACTGGATGATGCTAATGGTTTTGTGAGATTCACTCTTCCTATTAGAAAGGAAAATCTTTCCCATCCCTGTCATGGGGAAGTACACAGGGGAATCATATTTGGGGAACTTACCTATTGCTGCTTATTAATGTCATAAATCATTGTTTACTGGCTGATAAAAACAATCTGTCATAAATTACAGGTCTCAGAAAAAATCCTCACAGATGTGAGACAGAAAGCAATCCATTACTGCTGCTTTTTCTCATTTCTCCTCTGATAGACCCCAGCAACTGCGCCATCAGCCTATGTTTATTTCTAATTATTTATTTACACACAAAGCCCCTGCCTTCTCTTCCAGGTCAGGAATGCTTCTTTCACTTGAGGGATAACTTAAAACCAATTTGATTGGGCATGAAGAGTAATTGGACGTCATTTTGAGAAGCAATCCCTCTCGGTAATCCATCACTGTTGTCACGCTAGCCTGTCTCTGAGGCAGGGCAGCATTCACCCGTCCTGCTGTTCCTCCAAAGTAGAGGCCCCTTTTCCATACTGATTCTTTGCCAGCCTCTGTTTATTTCTTTAATGACTGAGGCAAAAGCAGATATTGTTAGATAAGTGTCTGTAAATTATTCTGGCAGCTTTGTATAAAGGCATGTGATACATTTTCAGGAAAGAATATGTTTCTTCTGGAGCCAAAATATTGGTGCCAAGCTAAAAGAGAAGAGCACATATGAGACACCAGCTGGGGTGCTACCCTGTGGGGTTGCAGCCATTCCTCAGGTGGGCACCTGTGCTGTGGGTGATGGGGACGATGCTCTGGGCCCTGACCTCTTCACCAAAGCCATTATCTGCTCCTCTTCCTGCTGTTTCCTCATCTCCTTCAGTATGTGCTGTCCTATCTCATTCTTGGGGGTTTGCGTTTTCATTTTTCTTTTTTTTTTCCTCCCCAGCAACCCTTAACCCTCTAAATTGATCTCAGAAGCTGTGCCAAGAGCCCTCTGGATGTGCTGGTTGGATTTCACATAGGTGTCCGTTTCCAGTGGTGGCCTGTCCATGTGACTGGGACGTGACTGGGACATGGACCACGTGGGGTGAGGATGCTGCAGGTGCCCTTCTGGAGCTGGGCAGAGCCAAAGGAGGTCCAGCAAAGGGCAGTAGCAGAGCTGTATCCTGAGCCTGTGATTCCACCATCAGGAGCTGCTTCTCCTGCCTTCCCTGGCATAAGCACCATAACCCAAGCCTCACAGTATTTCAGACTAGGCAACAGTTTGAATTCCCAAGCTCAAAAGCTGCAGATTCCTCCATCTTAAAGAGCTATTCTTCCATCTGTAAGCTGGGAACTAATTTGATTTTTAAATTGTGTTTTCCAGTTGAAAGTAGAGGCGCAGGGGAAAGGCCCCCATGGCAGGACCCTCACCTCCAGCAGCAATGTGCACAGATTGTAGTTCCCATTAGTTCTTGTCCTCTCCAAGTGGATTAAACTTTCATTTTTAAATGGCAGCATTTGAAAGGCATATAGGGCTGAGCTAACCATGTAAATAATTAGACTAGGAATGCAAGCAGAGGGGGCCATCAGCACTCATTATTTAAGAGCCAGCTTCATTATTTTTACTGCTTGGATGCTTATCTTAACATCAGCAGCTGCTTTTATTTAAAGGGGCTTTGCCTTGCAGACTTGACATGCCTTGCTAGGCTTGCCTGGAAGGGCACTCAGAGATTGCAAGCCTTCCTCACAGAGGTGAAACCGAAGTATTTTGCTCCAAAACAGGTGCTTCCCAGTGTTGAGGTTTCCAAAGTATTTACAAGCTGTGCAGGCATGTGGGGATTTGTGGCCCAATACCTCGAACAGTGCTCCCACCATGATAAAAGTAAGATGCTCTTTTGCAGCACATGTTTTGGTTTTTTTATTAGGTCAAAGCATGAAAATTGTCCTGGGCATCTAAAATTAGAATATTATGAGGTCTGTAGAGAAAAGCAGTGTCAAATCACACTGTTGCGGTCCCTGCACCAAAGTGCTTGCAGTTAAATACCCACCTTTGGCTCCAAGGTTCTGTTGAATCTGACTTAATATTAAGAGAGCTGATGAAAATGCACAGTCCACGGTGAGCCCAAGCGCAGTTGTAACTTTTGTTCTGACACCTTTCATTACATATGCATGTGCCCAGAGCTGCATTTTGGTGGAAGATTAGAAAGGGAGAAAATAATGCAATGTTGTATACCAAGTAGTTGTACCAGTGTGCTTCTGCGTCCCTTCCCTGAGCCCTTTCACTCTCTCTCCTGAGATTATCATCACTGAGTGTGTGGTGGATGCCTGGGCTCTGCTTTTGTGAGTGGCCTGTGGATAAGGGTAGGTCATGAAGGAAGAGGGATATCCTTTCTTCAGTAGGAAAGCCTAATCTAAAAATCAGAACTCCTTTGTGAGGGGCTTTGAGATCCATAAACATGTGTGATGCTCTGGAGTTCTTCTCACGGCACCCAAAATTGCCTGGAAATTTGAAGGCATCTTGCCGGAGGTGGTTTGGCTGTTCTTTCAGCAAACCCCTGGGTGCTGAGCAGTGTATTTCTCCAGGCATCTAGGGAACGGAGAGAAGACTCTGTCCTTTACCTTTGCAGTTTCCTGCATGCTGTGGTCTTTTTTCTGCAAATTTGTGCCCAGCCCAGCAGAGTTAAATGCTGCTGTGTTGCGTGCAGGGCTGCTTTGTTGCCATGTCAACTGTGCATGTCATTTGTTTACATTTGATTTGGCAGAACATTTCACGATAAGAACCAAAGGCCTCCGGCGACTTTGAACTGGGGGGTGGCTGGGCAGGGCCACAGCAGGATGGGGAGCAAGGGAGAAGGTCTGCACCCACCTTCTGCTGGGTGCCCACCAGATGAGCAGAGGGAGCTGCTGCCTGGAACCTTGTCATCATAGTTTCCAGGAAAAGAGGAACAGGGGAAATAAGTGTTGATTTTCATATTAATACCGATAACGGTGTACATGAATTCTCAGGTGGCTCCTTGCAGTTTGACCCATGGAGTGTGAAGGTTATTTCACAGCCTGTTGCGGCCAAGGTTGCCACAGCTAGGTAATTTCTGTGATCCTGCCAAATTCCCAACAACCAGATCTTGATTGTTTTCATGTGTTAGTCAGTGATGGGAAGAGATGAATCTTTACAGGCAAAGACCCATAATTTGAAACAAATCTGTGACAGACTTTCCTGAGGACTTTCCCCAAGTAAAAAGAATACCAGGGCTTGGCCCAGAGCCAGGGAAAAAAATATGTCTGGAAGAAAATCTGCAAAGACTAGAGTAGTATGTGAACTCTTGAGTCAGTGCTAAAGCAATTCAAGAAAAGTAGGTGCAAAACTAATTTTTCAAAATTCCATCAATGACAGTGGATTGATTGATTTATTTTTTTTTGTTGTTGTCGCTGGGGTCTTTTTGCAAACAGAAGCAATCTGGGAAGAGGCTGGTAAAGCATGAGAGATTTTTCTCCAAAGTACTTCTGACTGTTTGGAAGGGATGTTTTTCTCCCATATTTGTTACCTGATCAGGAGTAGTAAATTTTCCATTTCCCTCTCAGTGCTGTTCTTTGCCTTCTGAACGTGAAATGCATTCTTGGTGCTGTTGGTGGGAAACACATTCAAGATGCAAGTGCTGAGAAACTGGAGAGGTGATGAAATTCCCCCCTTCCTTCTAAAAAGAAAGAGATTTAATTTACTGTGCGCTAATATGAAAAGCCAAGCTCGCCTGCCTGGTGGCTCTGCAGGTGAGGACAGGGGACAGCATGAAGTCTGGGATCCCTTAAGAAGTACATGCCTCTGCCAGTCCCTTCTCTGGGTGCTGGGTGAATCACAGCCTGCTCTGGCAGGCTGCCTTCTGGGGGGTTTTTGCTTTCATGAGAGAGAAAATACCCTTCATCTGCGATTAATGTCCAAACTGCCGAGCACCACCTGAAAGCCCACAGTGCTGGGAGTGTAGGGGAAACGAGCCATGGGCCAGTGATGTGTTCCCCCACTTTGACCTCTGTCACTCTGCTCATTGCTCTGGCTTGATTTTTACATACCTGTGTGTGATAGCTTGGTCCTGAGCTCACCAAGTTGTCTTCTTGGGCCATGCTCACAAACGTGCCCTTTGGTGACAGCGGCTGCCTGAGCACTGCTGCCTCCCTCTCCACGTCTTACCTCCCTGGTGCGTTGGAGCTGGCAGAGAATTTGTTATCCACTGAGAATTTGTGCCAGCTTGTCATAAACAGGAGGAGAATCTGGGTTTTGGGGCAGAGGCTGGTTAAAACAGCAGTGCCACCAGGAGATGATGTATCTGGAAACCAAAACCTCCACAGCAGCCAGGCTGGGGCTGTGCTTCTCTGAGCTCTTCATGGAGGGGAGACTCCAAGTCTGCAGGTGGTATTTGCTCTTGATGTCTGACTGGAGCTGCACAGCAGTTGCCTGTGTTGGTACTTTCTTTGTTACTTATCTCTGTTAATCAGCATGTCTTCTTCCAACCCAGAACGGTTAAGCTCCTGATGGGGCTGCAGACAGGGAAGGTGAGAAGTTTGGTAGCATGGTCAGTGTTGGTGCAGGGGTAAAAATGCCTGGGTTTTTTTTTTTCATCTTGCATGGCCTGGAGAGATTGTATCTAAGTAAAGAGCTAAGCCAACCTTATGACTTCATTGGCTTTGGCCTTTCTAGGGCTGCCCAACGGTGCTACCAGAAGTGACTGTTCTCATAAGGTGGGTCCAGCTCTTGGCTATTGCCCAGCCATTTTTTGATCTCCATTCATTCAGGTCTTGAAACAAAACACTGAAGAATAAAGCCTGTCAGGTACACCAACATGTGTAGGGTTCAGTCTGGATCCCAGCTTGTGTAAGGTTTTTACTGGGCACCTGTGACAATGTGGTGTGCTCCAGTTCTTGCTTTTTAGTTTTCTACTCAAGGGCAAGACTAGGTGCTTTCCTCAGAACATGAGATTCTTTAATTTTAGACACGAGGTCTGGCACCCTTTGTGGCAGCCAGCTGTCTTCTCATTTTCTTAGCAGTTGCTTTCATTCTTCTGCATTGCAAGCCAGCTCTTTTTCTGTGTGGGATCCTTCTCACCTCAGCCCTTTCCCAGTTACATAAAGAAGGAAAAATGCTAAAAGACTGGTAGCACTGAAATTTAAAAAATAAAAATAAAATTGTTGAGGCCCTTTCTGATGTGTTGCTACATGCCAGATGTCTGCCCATGGATATTTATAAATAAAAGCCCTGCTCGTGGAGCAGGCATGGATCTATAGCATTATCTGTAAGCAGTATGTGGGATAATAGTATGGAGTACAGTTAACAGCAAAGTAACACATCTTGGGCTTGAATCAATGATCACCAGAGACAGGATGTTGCTTTGTAAAGATTTCAGTTGTTATATTGTTTTGTAACCTTCTCTCTCTTCTTCTGAAGTTGGTATTTGCAAAAAATCTAAAAGCCAGTGCCTGGAAGAAGCATGTGGAGATAACTTCTACAAGCCCTTCCTTCAGGCTCACTGATGGTGTCAGCTGTAAGAGATGCCAGTAAGGGATGCAAGGTGTTCTGCTCAGTTCTTTCCTGAACTTCAGCTCCTTGGAGACTCATGTTTCCTTTGCTAAGAGCAGGGACATGTTGTTTCAGTATTTATTGGGCAAGATGGATGCCCTCGTTCCTTTGCCATTTCTAGCAGATGAGCTTTCCAGCTGGGAACCTCATTTCCACATAGTTCTTCAACAAAAATCACATTCCTTGGACTGCTTGTTCTCAGAAAGGGCTCCAAGTGACCTTAATGCATTCTCAGCTGTCCTTTACAGCTGAGAAGTATTTCTGAATGCAAGGTCACCAATTGTAGTGATATGCATTACTATTAAACTTGGCACTTTTATCCAAAGATGATATTTTGGCTAATGTACAAGACTGGGACAAAGGAAGTTGTTTTCTTGTTTGCTTCTGTAAACTTGTAATTCTTTTTCTGCAACATCTCTTAGTCTTTCTAGCCATAAAGTGGGATTATTAAATTGCACTTGCATTACCTGGGTATATTAAAATTTCTGAAAATCCAACAGGTGCCTTTATGGAAATACAAAATGCTTCAGTCTTTCTGATACCACCCACACTCTAATGGCTTACCTGCTGGCTTGCTTCTCACAGACAGAGTCAAATGGAACTTCATTCTGCTTGCAGGCAGCTATGGTAGTTACCAGCAGCTCTGAAAGAACCCTTGATCTGGATCCTGCTCCAAGGGCCAACAAATTTGTCAAAGTAAAATTTTTATTCTGTTCATTGTCTTCAACACTTTCGGTTGAAATGCTTCTGCCCCTCGTCAATGTTATACCTGGGGACCTGTTGATTGCCAGCAGCAATTAATGCAATGCTGGTAGCAGTGCTAGAGCAGGAATGGAAGTGATTGACTTTCAAATTCAGGGTTTGTGTTCGCAGACTGTTTGTTTCCGTGCTTTGGGAAACAGGCTTCTGTCTAGAAACTAAGTATATCTGATGTGAAATACTGAACAGGGAAATAATGTACAGGAAAGCTGACTGTATTCCTTTAAGTGAGCAGAGCTGTACTTCTAAGTCCACTTTAGAATTAGGTTTTGCAAGACAGAGCCTTAGATACTTAAGAGAACAATCCTCTCAGCATCCCAAAGAGAACATTGCACTTCTAATTAAGCAAAGTATTAACTACCTTATCTCCTTGATGAAACTTGGTAAACTCTGCCCTGACAGACGTGCACACATGGCTTTCTCCCTGGAAATTTGGAAGCTAAGACATGCTTTCTCTATCATCTATATGATTTATTTTTCCCCTGGCTATTCCTCTGGAGTTGCAGTAACGCACTGAACCAAGTGCAGCTGTCTTTGCGTTGAGCTGTATTTGCATAGAGCTCTATTTGCATGTTGGCTTGTGCTGCCGTATAATATTAATAAGGTATTAATGGAGAGCGGGAAAGGGGGAGGGGCGCGTTAAGATTTCAGTCTTGTCTAAGCAGGGCCATGCAAATATGTTTCCTTTTATCCAGAATTAATGACTAATACGTTAACTGGCCTCAGACTGAGATTTTGCTTTCTTGGGAAAGATGTCTGTAGCAAGAGGCTATGTTTCCTCTCTGTCTTCCACGCCCTTGGAGACATGAGTGGGTTTGTCCATTTTGAATGGAAGCAGCAAGACTGCTCAAGCAAGGAAATCTCTCTGTTTACAGGCATGCATGCATGTCTGTATAAATAAATACACCCAGTAGAAAGCCGCAGCATGGGAATGGATGAGAAGGAAGAAATGGAAATGAGGGTGGGGGTTGGAAACAAAGGAAAAAGTGTTCTGATACTTTGCTATCTTGATATACTGATCTGTCCTTGCCCCAGAGTTAGCCTGGCCTAGGCATCTGTTGTGCCTGGTGTGCTGGGCTCAGCAGCAGCGTGTGCTAACTGAGATGGTGCCAGCACCTCACTTTGCACTGCTGACTGGGGCATGGTGGAGAGTGGGCAGGGAGCAGCAGTGGAGGTGGATCTCTTGCCCAACATTGCATTCCCAACAGGGGCATGCCACTGTGACTGGGGAGCCGGGGAGGGACCTTGGAAACTCAGCGTTTGCACATAGTTAGCTCTTAGTGACGATAATCTGATTTCAGGACCCGGGGAGACCAAGTAGTAATGGCTCCTGTGGGGGGGGGTGTGGTCTCCAGGCAGGAGCTGCCGTAACTGGTACATTTTTATCAACAGCCTGAAGAAGAAGGGGAGCTGTTTTACAGGGACCTGTTTATAATCAGGGCTTTATTAAGCTGTTCTGAATATGTGGATGATTACAGGGGGGACAGAATTCATATGTGTAGGAAGAGAGGTGCCTTAGCCCCAAGCAGGTTTTGCATTACCTGTCCTTGGGTTTGGTGGGCCATAAATTTTCCAAACCTAGCTTGTCACTAGTGTAATGTGACTTCCTGTGCAAAGCCTGAGTCAGCTTTCCTCAGGGTGCCGTCCAGCTGAACCGGGCTGGCTTATCCCGAAGATTATCTTGGTGTTTTAACTCAGAATGGAAGGAGGTAGGGGGGTGCAGTGCTCCTGTCTCCATGCTCAGTTCATGCTGTGGACATTTTGGTATTAACCTGATATTCCTACAAGTCACTTGGTGGAACAGTTTGATCTTGCCGTGGGGATTGTGCCATATTATGGGGGAAGCTCTGTTCTTAATCAGTGCAGAAGCTGTGAGGGGAAAAACAAGTCTGCAACATCACTTGGCAACACAATTATTATAATAGGGTTTGCTTCTTCCTACACTGCCCAACTGAATTATTTTCTCCATATGGTGGAGCTACTCTGTTTTTAACTAGTTCTTCCTGCCCCTTCACCAGATGGCTGTTTTTCTGCAGGACCTCTCAGCTCTTGCACATCGTGCCTTGCTGAGCTGAGAGCAGGGAGAGGAAGTCTGGTGAAAGCAGGCTCAGGACAGGTCCTGCCAGCTCTGCCTGGGCAGGGGAAAGGAATATATTTGGTGCTGGACTTTAGGCATCAATAAGATGAATATTCAGTGTTACCTAACAGGATAACTCAGAGCAAGCATCCTGTTTATATTTGTGGTGGTGAGATTTTGATGAGATCACAGAGTTGAAGGAGCTGTAAATGGGCTACACGGGAGTCTTTCCCTTCTTGGTTTCCAGCTCATTTCAGGCCTGACCTGTAACAGCTCATTGTCGTCCTTGTCTTGGGTGTTAAGCACAGCTTGACTAATACATTGCAATCCTGTCTGTCTCCTTGCTATTTTTGTTTTCCTAGGGCAGGGCACCCTACCTGTAAGCTCCTCGTTGCTCTCCAGCTGCCAGGGGATCCTAGTCCTCCCCACAGCAAGCCTCTGCTGCTTGAGTGCATCCCCGTGATGCCAAGGAGGAGAAAAAAAAATAGAGACACACAGAACTTCCAACAGGAGGTACAAAATGTTTAAGGAAGATAAATCAGTTCTGTAATTTACACTTCAGGAAAAAAATAGCCCACCAGGGTTCTGGGTAGCCAGACATTGTGCATCTGTATTCAAGAGCCTTCCTCATTTATTTTTAGTCCACTTTTCTACAAAAAATGAGGTGTGTGTGATCACACAGCTGCTTTGTTCCCCTTAAGTTTTGAATCTGGTGAACAAATTTGGCAAATTTGATGCGGGGGGCAGGTCTCTGTGGTATTGAGTTCTGCATGTTCCATGAAAACAGGCACCTGGGCAGAGCCCCTGTTAATGCATGGCCCAGAGGAAGGGCTGTGGTGTTGGCTTGCTGATTAATATATGGTGTTGGAGGAGTGTCTCTGTACAGGAGCCCAGTCCTGAGACCTCTCTCTGTAGGAAACAGCAGAAGTCTTTCTCTGGCCTTTTCCTTTTTTGATTTTTTTTTTTCACTTGGTGAGACTTGAAAATAAAAATAACACTTTTCATCTTCAAAGAGCTTTAGAAACATCAGCTAATTAATCCTTCCCTCGTCTAGCGTGCCGCTTCAAGGAAAAGTGGGAAAGCAGGGATTTTTCTAAAAGTGACTGAAACAGATCCTCAGAGGACCCATCTCAGTTCTGAAGGGTTTGTGGCTGTTGCTCCACTCCAAAACATGTGGCTCTGTACCATGTTGTTGTGTTTTTTTTGTTTCTGTAACAAATATGTAAACAATGGAATTAAAAGAAACAACCAAGAAGTGTCCCCTAGTACATATGCCCCAGCTTATGGCTAAACCATCAAGCTGAGAGACCTGTAAATTGTCTTAATCAGGAGGGCAAGAAAATTCCCATCATTAAATTTTAAAATTTTTTAAGTTTATCATACTTGAGATAGTAACATTTTCTCATAAATTTTCTCACAATAAGGGCATTTCCTGTTCTTCTCTTGATGTCCCTGAGAATCTCGCGGGCAGTGTCAAAACCAGAAGTTTTAGGTGATCTCCTGGTCACTCTTGAGGCTGATCTTCCCTCTCAGTCCAACAAAACATACGTGGGCGCAGTGTCAGTCCTGACACTCATGTGACAGGTCAGTGTTGCCTTATGGATTCAGGGGGCATTGCACTGACACTATCACTGTCCACTGGAAAAAAATCACTATAAACCAGGCCTGGATGGAGAAGTCAGCACAAGGGGTATGGATGGAGGGTGTAGGTGGCTTTCACTCTCTTGCATTCAAAGGAGCTCTGTGATCCAGATTTTCTGCTGGTGGTAATTCTGACTTCTGGTCAGGACCAACACATGCCTTGTCTGTGTGTGGGATGGGCATCAGTGCAAAAAGCCAGTGGGTTTTTCTGGTGGGTTTTTCCTTGCTTTCAGCCATCAGCCAAGTCTGGCAGAGGTGCCTGGATCACCTCCAGTCTCAGGGATGTGCTGTGGAGCACATTTGACACAGTGAGTTAGCCTCGAAGGTCAGGAGGTGCCATGCTTTTGTTTTTTCTTGGCAGTGTGAAGGAGGACTACACCTCCTTGGTTCTTCTGGATCCTACTTGGACCAAGTACTTTGCTATCGGGATACCGAGATGAGCATCTCCAAGCTCAACAGTGTCAAAGACACAGCAGAAGCTTTTGCTCTATGTTTCTTTCTCAATAGAAATTATGTAGTTAATTTCCTCTGGAGTCTACTCCTACTGGCTTTTCCAGGGTGTTTATTTTTTCATTACTATTCAAGGGGTATGAACTTCTCGGGGGCCCAAAACAGGACACACATGCAACTCTGTGTCATCATGCTAGCTTTTGTCAGCTTTTTTTTCTATTCCACTTTGCATCAACCCTGAGTTCTGTTGCAGAAACGGTCACAATTAGAAAATAATTATTTTAGAATTGTTAGAACATAAATTAATTGTAGCTTCTGGTGGGACAGAAATAAAGCAAGAATAGAAAATACTTCTCAGTCAAGCAGAAGTTTTCCCTATTTTATACATATTTACTATTATTCCACAACTGAAAAGCCTGGATCCAGAAATACTGCAGAGAGATGAAGTGGTGATTACAGAATCCATGTTCTCAAAGGAAACTATTTTAGGTTTCCTCAAAGCAAAAAAAACCAAAAAAACCCTCAGGCTCCCCTGAATCAGAAACGTGATGCTGTACTTTGAGTAGAAACAAATCGAGTTCCCTGCAAATTTGTTGTCTTCAAATCATTGTCTTGCACTTCCCCTACCCATCTCTGCATAACTCTTAATTTGTCTGCTTGTGTCTGTGTGCATAAATATGGAAGAAATTAGTCCAGAGTGGCTCTCAAAGCCATGGTTGGGTTTGCTGAACTGGTAGATTAAAAAAAATTTACTTTTTTTTCCTCTTTTTCCTTTTAAACTGAGACATTCAGATTGGGCATCAGGAAGACACAGTAAACAACGAGCCTGGTGTTGCTGTTTTTAGACAGGCACTGTTTGGAGTAGGATTGCGCTTTAGGAGGTGCTAAGTATGTTCAGCAATATTGGCATTTTGTTTCAGTTGGATGGAGATGCAAGAGAAATCTGAGCCCTTCATGAATGGAAGCAGTCTTCCCTCATAGGCCCCCACACTGCTTCTCCCTCTCACAGGGCAGGTGTAAAGAGCTGCATCCCTCCCACCTCCATCTCACCTCAATGGCATATGGAGCTGGTTGCTTCCCCTCTTCGAAAAACAGGAAAGCAGGAAAAACAGTAAAACCAAGAAAGCCCTCAAGTTCCCTTTCCCTGGCCGTTCCACCCTGCGGAGATCACTGAAGTTGTACCGCTTAATCCTGTCGCTGCTGTAGCATCTTGTGGGGCGGCGACAATGGGCATGAGCAAAATACATAATTAATAAAGCAACAGTGGTTGGCATTTGCTGCCTGGCGATGGGTGGGATGTGAGGAGAAGCAGCAGGGTAATTATAGATGTGAAAAATGAGGCAGGAACACGGGGTAACCTTTCTAGGGTAGCTGTCCCGGTGATCGATGGGCCTACATTGTTTTCTCGCTAACCTTTTGGTGAACCTTCCCTTAGAACAGCAGGGGAAATACAGTTATTCCCTTCTCCGTCTTGTTTGTTGGTAAAGCACTTGAGTATCACCTTCTTATTGCACCCTAAATATTGCTGTGTGTTGGTAGTGAATCACGGGTGGGCAGTGAGCTGCCCCTCATGCAGGGCCCTTCTGTCATAGCCCCAGTTAAACCAGAAATAACAGCTTTCCACAGCTGAAATGAGTGTGGGGGCAGCTGTGGGGATAGAGCTGGGGAAGGGTGCAGTAAAGGTAACAAAACATACACTAAGGTTTTTTGATGGAGGGACAGGCAACCTCCAAGACATTAAGGCGATAAATTCAGGGGTTAGAACTGGATGAAAGTGTCTTCAGAGGGAGGTGTTGATTCATTTGCATCCCCTGCTGCTAGACCGTAGTGCAGTTTTACCTATCAAAGCCAAACCTGCTCTGTTTTCACTAATTTCTAACACAGCTCTCAAGTGAGGAGGTTTCTGAGAGCTGCAGTCAACTTTACAAAGCCTGAGCTCCTCCATCGGGAGGAAGAGGGTTCGGTTCAGGCATTTCAGGGGTAAGCATATGATACACACCAGATAAAATTGCAACATGTAAAAAAAATGTGAGGAATGCCAGGAAATGTTCTTGAACCCTGCAGTTGACTTAACAGAGAGCTGAATGTTACAGGCAGTCATGATAATTAAAGATAGGAATGTATACATAAGACAGCCCCTTCTTTCAAGAAAGGGTGGATCTTTGCTTTCATGTCCTGGGAAGTACTTTTGATTGTTGTATTTATTTCTCTGGAGTAATTACTAAACTTCCTCTCAGCCAAAAGCATTCCTGATATACGGGGATTTCTTTGCCCTTTACAAGGACAGTACTGGCAACTTACAAAACAGTGAAATTAAAAAATTACATCCGTATTGCAGTGTAATCCAAGGACAAATTAGAAGTTAAAATTAATCAAATGGGAATTAGTTCCCCTTGTGTATAGTGAGAAGTTTCTTTTGTATGATTTTTTTTTCCTGCAAGATTTGTCTCCCCAAAATTCTTGTCATAGCCACCTTAGATTTTAACATGCGGAAAATGTTTATGTTTCTTCAGAAGTTTGGGATAGCTTTAAGAATTTGTTTTGGCAGGAAAAAAAATGAAACAGTAAAAGGAGACATTTGAAGAGTCCCAGAAACAAATATATGACTATGTGTTGACATATTATGAAGGTGTTGGGAGCGACTCCTTACTTAAAATTGTGTTGAAATTTGCACTTACTATGGATTTAAATTCATCAGCTTCACACTTTAATGACTGAATTTAGGTTCCTGATTTGGTACAGAGACGCGTTAGAGAACAATTGAATTTTCTATGTGATAGTTTTAAATAAAGAATGTGAAGACTGTCTTAAAAGTCTTTCTTCTGAAGTGGTGCCTTTCTTCCTGCAAGCATCGTGGCTCCTTTGGGACTATTTGCACACCACACTTGTATTCTTGCTGGTATTCTTGTTTTCTGTTTATCTCCACTAAGATGTGTGGCATTAACAGTAAAGTCAGAGTTGTTTCTCTGCTACAGCTACAAGGGTCCTCTTCCATCTCTGGATAAGGGAGCAATTGTGGTCTTTGGCCCTAAAATATGGTAACTGCAGGATCTAGACTCATAGTGGTCACCCCAGTGGGTTGGGGATTGTGTTTTGTTCAGGCTTGGTTGCAAATCCTGTCTTAGCAGATGCTGAGCAGCAAGTCCCAGAGCTTTTATTTCCAGGGTGATGAAGGATCCCAAATCAGTTTGCAGGCTTTTTAGTGCAGGGACTGTTTTCTTGCATTTTTTTACATCATCTAGTACAGTAGGGCTCTACTTAACACTTCCAGATGTTAACCCTAATATAAATGTAATAAAAATAAATTCAGAGTGGATTTGTACTTCTGCAACCTGTGCTATGCCCCACTGCTTGTAGAGGGGCACCCACTCTGCCAGCTGTGCTGACTCAAGAGTTGAAAGTGGAAATTTTCAACTCTCTGCAGCAGGAATACCCAACTGGGGCAGCTCTGAGGTGTCCGTGCTGTTCCCTGCCACACAGATCTCCATGTGCAGATGAGCAGGCGTTCCCAGGCTTTTCCTTAAACTCTGTGTGGACCAAACAGGTCCTTGGAGCGTAGGCAGGGTGCTGTGACTCACCAGGCGGGGCTTAAAAGTGGGCCTTGGATTTCATGCGCTGTTCCTGGCATGGCTGCTGTCTTGCTGGGTGATATCTACAGGTCATTTTGACCTAAAATCTGCTTTACCTCAGTAATGCCCATCTCTTTCAAAAGAGCCTTCAAATCCATGTATTATTATTATTGTCCCCAGCTATAAGTAGAAGACGTGGTCTGGTAGATACGGCACACTGTTCACAAGGACCCTGCTTCTTTTCTTGGCTTTGCTGTGCTCTCACTGTATGATCTTGGGCGAACTGCTCCACCAATCTGTTCCCCTGTCACCACACATCGTCTTAGATCATCAATTTTCTGGAGCAGACACAGTCCTTTAGCACGTCGTGTTTTAGCATCTAGCATTGTGAGGCTCCAGGCTCTGCTGGGGCTTCTGTGTGCCACAGAAATACAAATAATTGTGGCTAATAATAATATTAAATTTGTGTGGCTCTTCAGAGATAAGTAAAGGGCAATACTCCTTTCTCCAAGGAGCAGGCAGGATAAGTATTTTATTTTTGTCTTTGTCTTCTTCTAATTATAAAAAAAGAAGGCAGCCAGTAGACGTGATTAAAAAAATAAAAAAGAAAAAAATAAAAGAAGGCTGCAGTAATTTGATATTTTTAGCCTCAGACCTGCTACTTGTTCTGTGATGCCAATCTTAGGATCATGGCCTGAGTCTGGTTTGTATCTGTGTTTGCCAGGGATAGAAATCTTTTGGAGCCTTATATTGACAGTTGGCTCAGTATTCAGGCTAATCCTATGAAACCACCGTGCAGCTTGGTGCAACTTCCAGTATTTGCTGTGAACAAAAGTGTCAGGAACGTTGCAGATCAGGCATGAGAAGCTTCACTTGGCCAATACGTGGCAAGGCTCTGGGCTGAAACGATAAGGGCTTGGGATGGAACTGAGCGTGGCAGAATGGCTGGAGAGAGAAGTCAACTTTTTTTTGTTTCTGTGTGCTGTGGGATTTTTTCAATTATTACTTCATTTCCAAAGAAATGCAACAGCAACAACAAAAGGTCTTAAATATTCAGCAGTGAAAACAATAGATTTGAAAAGGAAAACAAAAACTTAGAGCCAGCTCTGGCATTGGTGGACACTTGGCTCTGAGGGAAGCAAGAACAGCTTGAATTTGCATAAATTGCATACTGTGGGTCAGAAAGCAGAGTCAGAATTATGCTTTCATTGCAGTGGCATGAATGGGAGCACATAATTGGCATTCTTCCCCTCTTGATCAGATGCCTCCTTCAGGGGATTTCTGCACCCAATACATTGCAGCTCATCCATTCACTGCCTGGCATGGATAGGGCTTTTGTTTTCAAATTATGATTTTTCTATTCTCTGATTTCTTCCATAACCTGGGAAAGCCCCAACCCTCCCCCCGTGCATGGCCCTTTGTTTGGGAGAACAACCAGAGGTCATGCTGTGGTAAATGTCACTGTTGTTGCATCACCCCCTGTGCGTGTTTTTGTGCTTCTGGCTCAGCGTGGAGCTGTTGACCCCCCCGGGGCGATGGTCCTGTTGCTCCGTGTTGAGCACCTCCTCTCAAGTTTATGCAGTCCTGCATTTCTGAGTGCAAAGAGGTGAGTATGATCGTGGTCGGTCCAGTAGGCCTTCCTCCAGGGATGTACAAAGATGCTTGGTTGGGACAAGCTTAGCCCAAGGTCAAACCCAAGGCCTGGCTCTCTTTTCCGTTATTGGGCTTATTGGCATTTTTTTTGCCTTTTATAATTTCCAGCTCAGTCACAGCAAGGACTTGCTGGGGGATTCAGGCTCAGCTAAAACACATGAGTGCATGTTTAACCTGAGCTCTAGCCAGGCCCTTGCCAGGACTCAGGCATGTGTTTGCTGTAGATGATGCATATGGTAAAGGCTTCCAGCAAGTGCATGTGGTGCTGCTAAAAACTCACAGAATCACTAGGTCCATCCAGACCCTGGTAGCCACATGAAAGCCCTTCCAGCTGGATGTCAAGTCCTGGTTATCCCTGCTGTGTGGTTCCTTCTCAGCACTGCTCACCCAGGGCTTCCTGTCTCACCTTGGATGCATGGTTGCAGTTTCCTTCTCCACAGAGCCACTGGTCAGACCAGGTGCCTCGTGCCACTTTGTCCTGCCCTTTTCTGGGACCATATCCACCCTGCTTTTGATCTCAGATATGTTCAGCAGCAGTGGCAAAGAACAAACAGCAACTAATAGGTATTGATGGCTGAGGTCTGCTTCTTCATTTATTCAGACAAATGTTTTAACCTGTCAGTATTAAGAAATCATATTGATTGGAGAGATTCTGTTTTATTCCTTAGGTCTGTTAGTCAAAAGGGCAATTCCTGCTTTAATATCTTCCTGCCATGGGCTTGGTTCCACTGTACCTTTTCCAGAAAATCTTTTATTTTCAAGGCACAGGGAAAATGATCTTTATAAAATATAAACTATGGGAATTTTCATTCCCCTCTGGCTTTAGGAGGAGGAGAGCAGCTGGTAGAGAGTGGATGAGAAAGGCTTTATCTGCTATATTTTGGTTACTGTGCTTTGAGTGATGGGTTTAATAATTGATAGAGCAATTTAGCAATGATCCATAATCCTGAAAGAAGCCTACGCTCCCCTCCCTCTCCCTCCCTTTCTCCTTCCCTTCGAGACTGACAGGCTGCTCTCAGTGGTTTTGTCTGCAAAATTTCATCCCTTGGTTTCTGTAAACAGCCTGACATGGGAGAGGGGGGGACTGGAAAAAGCAAGTGTTTCTAAATCTTTTGTCTTGTTTCCACAAACAGCTGCACTGCCTTCTCCAGCTCTGGGCTTCAGTCTTTATTTGCTCACATGCTCTTGCTGAAGAGAGCAGGAGGTTTTCCTTAAGGCCCTAACCTAAATGAAGTGTGTATGTACAATGTATACAGGAGAGCAGAGAGGTGCAAAGCCTCCCAGCAGGGACCCTTCCCTCCCCATTTAAACCTGGGCTTTGTTCATGCCTGAATCTAGCTTTCTTAATCCCAAGGAAGGTGCATAGGGATGGCCAAGTGCTTGATATGTAAAGTGTGGTTTACTTGAAAGTCTTCCAGGATTAACCTATGGAAATTGCTTTTTCCAGAAGCCTCATGTGGACGGTGGCAGCGAGCAGGGGGATCCTGTTGGAGTGTCATTGTGACTCCCGATTTTTCAAGCTGGCTGCAAACCCATAGCAGCATAGGGTTGTGTTTCCAGGTGCATGGTGTGCACTGCCTTCACAGGGGTAGGGGGTTCCTGTGTGCGAACCCACAGTAAGTGTGGGTAGAGAGCAGAAAAGATGAAGCAGAAAAAGGACACAGGCATAGTGAGCAAGAGAAAAAAAAGTGAGACAAGGTCATAGGTAATGAGTATGTGTTGAAGCCAAGGCAGAGTGAGGAGAGGGAGGAGGTGCAGCCTGGCAGAAAGCCAGGTATAAGCAAAGTCAAGTGAGATGTATTAAATTATGTTTTTCCATATGTATTACATAGATGCCAGATTGACAACAAGTTGTAATTAAGCATGACACAAAGACAGCTATACACAGCTGTATTATTCCTTAAAATTACGAGGGGTGAGGTCCTTTGGGACACAGCACAGTTTATGGATGCTCTGCCATGGGAGGTCTTTAAGACAGGCTAGCTGAACGCTTGCCAGGAGTGACACAGGCATTGCTTGGATGGCCTGGGATTGGGGCAGGGAGGGAGTGGGTGACTTCCCTCAGGTTCAGGCTAGCCCTGTCTGCCTCTGGCATCATCTTCTGGAGTATTTTCACCCTTCCCAGTCCAACACCCTGATGGAACATGAGCGGTGGCCCGGAGTGGGTAGTCTAATCTGCTCCTATGGAGTTATTTGCTGTTAAATACCCTTAGCTAGCAATGAGAGGCTCACAAGGCTTGGTTGATAATTACTCCAGTCAAGTTCAGAGGTAATTGTTGTGTAACTTGCTCTCTGTTTTTAAAAGACAGAACTGTGTGTAAGTACACTTGATTAAAACAGCCTGGGACCTGCACCTGTACCACAGGGAGACACTGCCAGCTGTGTAGGATTTTGCCTGTGTGTAGGAGGATCCTGGTGATTGCCTTCCTATTGAGAAATGTAGGCTTACTGGACCTTATAGAATTAGAGAAGTTCAGGTAAAAGGGGGCCCTGGGAGGTCATTTAGTCCAACCTGATGGTCAAGGTAGAGTCTGCCATGAGGTCAAGATCAGGACTTCATCTTGCTGGGTCTTAAAAGGACAGCAACTGCAGAGTCCCTCAGGGCAGCCTGTGCTGGTGGTTCATTTATCTGCACAGCGGAGGTGTTTTCCCCTTTCACAGAGGGATCCTCTCCTGTTTCACTTTGTCGTCCCTGCCTCTGCTGCCCACCTGAGGGAAGGGCCTGGCACCATTTTCTCCATGTGGCAGAGGAGGAGGGGCAGGCTGCTGTCATGGACACCGTAGTTTTCCCTCCCCTCACTGATGTTGCTCCAGTTCATCTGCCCACTGGGATCCCCAGACCAAACATGGCGTCCAGATGTGGCTGGAGGTGGGTTGCCACATTCCTTGGTCTGCTGGCCCTGTTCCAGGGAGGCTGTTGGCCCTGCTGCTGCCAGGGTCTTCCTTTCTAGCCCACTGCCCCTCAAGTCGAGGTGCTCATGGCCCTTCTAGCTGAGCAGTTCGCCAGTTGTCACCAGCGCTCATCTGTCCCAGGGGCCAGATCTGGCATTTCTCCTGACTGTATTTCAGAAGGTCCCTATCGGCCCATGCCTCCTCCTGTCCAGGTCCCTCTGCGTGGCAGCCCTGCCCTCAAGTGCATGGCCAGGTCTCTCCAGTGTGGCATCACCCATAAACTGGATGAAAATGCACTCTGCCTCTTCCTCACATCGGGGATAAAGATGTTAAATGAGACAAGTCCAGGATAAACCCCTGTGGTACCTCACTGGTTACCAGCCACCAGTTTATATTTATGTCCTGTAACATAAACCATCACCGAGGGCTGAGTGGATCCAGCTTCCAGTCTTTTGAGCTGATTCAGATATTTTTTGAAGTGTTGCAGACTAACCTTGAGGTATGGGCAAGAGAAAAGAGCAGTGCAGTGTTGGAGTTTGTTCTAGTGGTGGTTGTGCAGGTGGCCTGGCAGCCCTGGAAATGCCTCTGGTTACACCCATGTCCTTCCCAGAAGCCGAGTGTACCTGTGTTTGTCCTGTGAAATACAGAGCCTGCTAGAAGGCCCTGTAGTGGCACTGTCCTTCCTTATCACTCAAACCAATACATCTTTGTAGGCAAACAGTATACTGTGACTAATTGGGTGGCATTCCTCTGTGGTCCTTTCCCTCCCTCAGAATTAACCCTGTGCTCACTGACCTCTTCATGGCTGGAACTTTATGCTGAAGTCTGAAAGGCCGGTGTGTGTGCCTGCGTATTCTGGGATGAGTCTTGACTCCCAGGGCTGTCCCTTGCACAGGGATGCAGCAGAAATGCTGAAGTCCAGCAGTGAGGGTGAGCCCAGCATTTCCCTGCTGAGTGACACGAGTGGGGCCCAGAACTGCTCTCCTGTCCGGTGCATGGGATGGGGAATAAGCAAGCAGGAGCTACTGGTGCTTGTTAGGTGTGTTAAGCTCTGTCCCTGGTGACTGTCTTTATCACAGACACAAAAGTCTGCAGATGCCCAGCCCTGCAGCAGAGGATGGCCTTAGTCTGAGGGTCATCCATATTTGATGTTTGCATCCCTTACGAGTGTGAGTAGAGAGGTGGAGAAGTGAGGGAAATAGCAACTGTAACCTTTTACTTCCAGAATATGAGCCTACTCCTTTTACATCTCCTCACTTGAGAAATTATTTGGAGTCTAAGTACAGAAGAAGAAAAAAAAAGGTCCTCTGTGCATTCCACCTCCATTATCTAAGAGTTAAAGGTACTCTGCATTCTATAGTACACGTCAATAAAAGGTGAACACCTCCAAGAAATGCAAAAGAGTCAAATGAGCAGGTATGAGGAGGAGTCCGTAAAGATGCCAAGAAAAGGGTTCATCTGAGAGGAGAATAGAGCTCCATCACTTGAATAAAAACCCTTTGTAAGACACGCAAAGGATGCAGCTGCTTTCAACCTTCTTCTGGAAGCAGAAACACTTTCTGCTCAAGGTGTGCCAGCAAGTATCAAGTTTTGAGTTATATTTTTGTCTGTTGTGTATACTTGTCCATGAAGGACTCTTCTTAGACTATCATGCTTGGCCATGGAATCCTACCAGAGGTGGTAAATTATCCCTGAGGAGGGCAGTTTGCAGGGAAGTTTTAAAATTCAGAAAGAGCCCAGCTCTCTGAATCCAAGTCTGTGGGAATGAATTTTTTTGGCATTTGTTTTTAATGTCCTGTGATGTGTGGGTGAAAAAGCCAGCAAGCTAGACTGGTAATTAATTTTCCTGACAGAAACACCAGACAATGAAATTACCCTGCCACAAAGCAGAGTTGTTAAAGTAAATACTCTGCCAGCAGCAGGCCTGAAAGCAGGACGGGTCGTGTGTGAGGTGCAAGCAAATGATGAGATGGCACTTCTGCCTCTGGGGACCTGCAGGTGCTGCCAGCACAGGGACCCTGGTGCCCTGGAGCACCAGCAGCTCTCAGGTGTATACAGGCACATTCAAGCTGGGCTTCAAAGGATGGGGGACTGACTGGACTCACTGCTGAGCCAAGGAACAGGTCACCTTTTGCTGTCCAGGCAAGTAATTTGGTTGGAAAGGAGTAAGAGATGTGGGAAGTGGGGATGGGATTGCTGCTTTTGTTCTGTACATAGAGGTTCTTGGCAGGGCTCTTCAGTCTTTCCCAGGCTGGTGGCAAGTGGTTTCTGAAGTTTTGGTCTGTGCCGGTGAGATTTGTGTGAGCTGTAGAACAGGTTGTGCCTGTGCATGCAGAAGGGGTGCCTTTTGTTGTAAGACATCAAGAGCAGCTCATGGGAGAGGAAGGACAGGAGGGCAGAATTTTCTGTTTTCCTTCTGTGTGTCTTGTACTGGAGGCAGGAGTTACCGTGCCAAGAGTGTTGCAGATGCACAGCCAAGGAACGGCAGAGAGCGGGAAGTGGGGATGTTCTTGCCTGTGTTGAGGTATCTAGCAGCTGGCTCCATTGTGCTGTCAAACAAGATCCGCACCACAATCTAAAGGTTTGGTGAGTCTGTGTTAAAAAACCTGTATTGTTGGTACAGAAAATACTTCTCTGGGCAGTCATGGAGAGGTCTGCTGAAGATCTCAGTGCTGTTCGGGAGGATCTGCTGCTACATGAATCGTCCTTTTGATTTATGATTGCAGTAGTGGGATGTGCACACTTTCATAGGGCATCTTCCCTTGTTTCACAGAACTGTCGAATGGAGAAATCCCGCAGATGGGAAACATGGAAAGACATGGAAATTATCTTTCCCTTTGGGAAAGAAAATTTTATTTAATTCATTTTTACTGCTGAGCTAAATTTGAGTGCTTTTAGGAAAGTGAGGGTCAGTTGTGGAGTGGACTGCATGTACATTTTTATTAATGTAAATGTAAATTATGTGTAAAAAAGTGCTAGACATTTTACAGTGAAGTGTTCAAGCATGCAGATATCACAGCCTTGTTTAGGTTAGGCTGCAGGAAAGAGTGAGGAGCATTTAAAGGACTTGATCTAGATTACAGAAAACATTATGCCAGATCACTGCAGTACTGAAAGGCAGTAAACACTGGAAGAGAAAAATGAACTATTTCTGCATAATTCTATGTCCTAAATTAACTGCAGCTTCTCTGGAGAAAGGACTGTGTGTCTCAGAGGATCTCCCAGATAAAACATCTGCTGAAATGCCTCGTGTCACTCCAAAAGCAAACAAAATATTAAGCTTAGGGAAGACTGGAACGCGAAAGCATTCTGTAAATAGTGTAAAATAAGTCTGGGGAATATCCTTGTGTTTAACTCTTTCTAGGTCTGTTCAGCCTGTCTCCAAGCAGTCACGTCAGGAAGAGGAGTTGCAGGGTCAGGCAGTGGAAGTGGATTGAAACATCCATGGGATGGTACCCTGAGAAGCCAGAAGCTGCTACAGATATAGGAGAACAGGGCAGAGATATAAAAACATCTTGTGGTAAAGGACAGGTGATTCAGTCACTTCCATCTTCACCTCTAGACCCATCTATGTGAACATGAAGTGAGAGGTGACAAATTTAAACCTGATGAAGGAAGATCAAGCTTTTAGCTGAGCTAAGATGCTATTGAATGCAGAAGGTTGCCTGTGGAACTTTGTGCCATAACATGTGATGGAAATCAAGATCTTACCTTGTCTTAAAAAACTGACATGCTTATGTTAAGAAAGAGAGGAGTTGCACAGTTAGATACTATGTGCAGAAGGATGTGTGCATCCATAACTGAGCATAAAGAACAATATCCACCACAGTGGAGATTCAAAGGTATTTTATCAGTGGACAGATTATTTCATTACAGAGCTCATAGTATCCTTCCCCAAAATGCTTGGCATTGGCCATTTCAAGCAGGCAGAGCACTGCTCCTGGTGACTGCAGCTCCCTCTTTCACACAGACAACAGGAAGTATCTGCTGGCTGAAAATCTCAAATCCTGTCCGCTACCTGTTGTTCTTAAGGTGTCTTAATGACTGTTTAATTAAGTTAACAAGATCTTTTTGTTTTAGGGCCACTCCCTCTCCATGGAAAAATCACGATAATGATGTGAAGGCTGGGAGAAAACCACAGCATGTGCATCGTATCACGTAGATCTAGCCCCTTCTCACAGGCATTCTCACCATCGTTAGAATTCATGGAATGGGCGGTGTCCTGTTTAGTTGCATTTCATGTGTTTAAATAATATGCACATTGATTTGTGCCTTTCTTCCAATAGTGAAGATGGAAAACTTCTTCATTTAAAAAAGAAATTCTCTCCTAGTTACTGCACTCCAGAAAGTGGACCTTACACAAAAACCCACTGGACAGCCAAAGAATCAGGAGGAAAAAAAAAATCAGAGCTTTTAGAACTTCAAATTTTAGGTCATCCCTTCTTGCAGGGGTCTGAAGGTGTTGGCAGTATAAGTGTGGGGAGAGAGGAAAGGAGGTGCATGCTGCATATGACAGCAGTGCGAGTGATTTTTATGAACAGGGAGTTTTCTGAATAAAATCATGTTGGGAATATCCCTACAGTCCACCCCTCCACTTGAGTTAGTGGGAGGGATTTGAAGTTCAGGCAATTCATGACTGAGCTCTCATTAGTGACCAGGGACATTTCTTTCACAATGTGGAAGGCAGGCAGGGAGAGGCAGATGGCTTTGAATGCAGGATTTACATAGTAATGAGATTCAGGTCACCATAGCTGTCTTTTTCTCTCTGCATTTTGTCTAGGTGTCGAGTAGTGTGTAGGGGTGACAGGGATGACGAAACAGGGAGGAAAAGAGGAAAATTAACCCCTTCTTCATGAGGAGAGATTGCTATTAGAATAAAAAGTTTGTCACAATGGGCTGAAGATCACTAGGGTATGACAGTGACAAGCACAGATTAAATTAGAACGGCTAAAGATGGCCACTTTTTAAGTTTCTGACTTGTTTTTTGTGGGAATGGCACAAAGAATTCTATCTTTAAAATCCCAGAATTTCCTGTAATTTTTACGTTCTGCATTGCTGGTTTAAAAAGAGTTAATTTGGGACTTTTATCATTACAAGTTCTCCCAAAACTGGGGGAGTTTGTGGACTGAAGACGGGGCACTGATTCTTGCTACAGGGTCTTTGCTTTGGGGAAAAAAAAAATCATTTTGCTTGGTTTCTTGGCTAAAGACTTGTCTTGACATGACTATGTAATGGGGTGATTAAAACATAATATTTTCCACTGCAATTGGTAATGCTTAGTATGATCTCACTGGTATCAGATCTTATCCTGATGACAGATGGGGAACTGGGAACCATGGGTCCTATTTCGAGCTTTGGATGGTGGTACTTGATTTGCTCAATAGCCAACCCCAGGCAATTTCCAAAATATGCATGAGGGCCTGAGAAATCCCAAGGCTATATTTAAAATGATGAAAGTTTTAAAGCAGTGTGTGTTTCTTTTATCTGTCTTCTGGTCTTTTTTTCTTCATAGTTAGTGGAGTATGGGAGAGTAGGTTATTCTTTCTGTTTAACATCCCTTGAAACCAGAAGCTGGGACTTTAGAAGTGTTGCAAGAAGAATAGGAGAGAAGCTTTAGGAGATCCTTGTATAAATAGGAACTGTGTCACATTAACTGCATGTGAACATCTAGGCAGTGGTGGGATAAATAAGGAAGGTGTTTGTGTGTATAAGGTTTTCAGTATTTGGAAAATACTTTTGGTTCTTTCACCCAGAAGTTTTTGAAACACAGAACGTTTGGGGCTCACAGGTTAAAATTCACCTTGGTCACTGGAGTTGAGCAAGTTCATCTAACCTCATCCTACAGACCTTTCCAGCACCAGTGCAGTAGGATTCCAACCTGACCAAGGCAGTGGGATAGACTCCCCCTGGACGGGGAGGGAGCAGAGGTGTTTTGGTGGCATCTCCTGGAGCTGGCAATGAATGCGTAGCCAGAGAGCTGCTGCATTTTGGCTGTTTGGGCTGAAAGGGAAAAGGAAATCTAATCAGGCACCTGGGACAGACTGGGAAAGGAAGGCTTCTTGGCTACTTCCTCCTGAGGAAAAAGCTTAGGTCTAATAGATCTAATTACGTTATTTCTCTGTTTTATTGTTACAGCCATTTGTTTAAGAAGTCAGTAATCCTTTTATACCAGTCCTGTAATGATTATTTAATGTCTGGCTGTTTGTGAACCCACGAAGCTGTGTGAACAGAGAATGCTTCACTGCAGGGGATCTGCACAGTTCTCCACAGGACAGCAAGCTGGGCCTGAGAGCTTCGAGTGGGGGCCTTGATTGGGTGCCTTCATATCCCCATTTGCTGGATGAAAGCAGTAGGAGTTGTCTCCTTTACAAAATGCTACCAAAAGTAGGGCTGTGTCTTGGCTGTATATGGCCAAAGTACTCTCCTGTAAGCATAAATATTCACCGATTAATGTTTGGTTAGCAGGCACTGTGCCAGCGACCGGTGTGTCCCTCAGCTCTGTCAGAGCAGTGACTCTTGTTGGCGGCAGCTCTGTGAGTGTCACACCGGGCACCAGCTGCCCAGTGCCAGTTGAGCAGCTCTGTTCCCCTTGCTGATGTTTTCTGACCTCTTCCGTTGCAGAGCCCCTGAAATCATCCTCGGTTTACCCTTTTGTGAAGCAATCGATATGTGGTCATTGGGATGTGTCATTGCAGAGCTGTTCTTGGGCTGGCCCTTGTACCCAGGAGCTTCGGAGTATGATCAGGTGGGTGTGGATACTGCCTTGGGTGCTGGTAAGTGCACACATCTTTTTTCCTTCTCTTATCAGAGGGAACAGATGCCAACTTTTTCACTTTTGCTAATGATGAATCTGTGTTTCTTGCTCTCCCAAGTCAGCATTGTCATTTTGCACGTGGATATTTATTCCAGGTAACCAGTGTGCACTGGGACACTGGCTGTTAAGACCTGGCTGCCTGAGTGAAATCTCAATCAAGAGTCAAGGCTGCCATTGACTGGAGAGCTCTGTACATGTCTCTCCTCACTAAGCAGAGCAGCCACCCGTTCTCTGCTGTAACAGAGGCTTATTTGTTAGAAGAAACTGCATGAACTCGGCTGCATTTCATAACCCCTTTTATGAGAGTGCATATTAAAAGCAATGACAAGAAGGAGAGCGTTGGCATTGATGTAGGCTTCCAGTTAATATAAGCTGTCGTCCCTTTTCTCCCTATAGGCTTTTATGCCCTTTTTGTAGTCCTAAAACCGATAATGCAGTGGCAGCTAGGCCAGGGCTGTAGAATACTTTTGCATTCCTGTAGTATTCAGATCTTAGCTGTCTGCAACTGCAGCCTGAAAAGGGTCTTTTTTCTTTTAGGGAATAAATTTTTAAAAGAAGAAGAAAAGAGGCAGGATAATAAATAAGTTTTTTCACACACCAAAATGTTTTCTTGACTTTTCTTTTGAAACTAGTATTTTTTTTTAATCAGAACTCAAAAGGTAAAATTGGGCAGGGGAAATAACTTGCAGCAAAGAGCAGGGCTATTAGTGACTCTAAGGGAAATCAGATGTAGCTGAGAAACTTACAAGCATTTGAAAATCACATACCAAGCATGAAAAGTAGATTTCTTTCTCTTCCCCATAGTCTCCCAAAAGCCATAAAGCACACAGCTGAAAAAGAAGTCACCATACCTTACTGGCTAGCTTAACTGCCAGCACAAAGCTTCCTCTGGTCAAGTTGACGAGGGCTCCTGGGGAAGGGATAGGGGCTGATCCTGGCCCCTGGCTGCAGCACTAGCACTGGGCTGCAGGCAGGATCCTGGTGCCCCTCTGATGTGTGAGCTCTGATGGACCTGAGGAGCTGCAGAGCTGGGCAAGCCATGCACAGTGAACTGGGGCCCGAGTTCTTGGAAGTGATCGAAACCACAGCTGCTTTTTATGCCTTTATTTATTTAATGTTTTTTATCTTTCTCTGTTTCTTCTCTCAAAAACACTTCTCATTCTTCCCTAGAATTTTCTAGAGTGTAGGTGACTGGTTTCAGTAGTTTTACAGAATTTGCAGTAATTTTGCAGAGTGTAGCCATTCAGGAGTCAAGAGGGGCCAAAGTTAAGATTTTGTGTGACACCTCAGGCATGTGTGACATTGGTCTTTAGTTATGTAATCACAGACTCTTTCTCCTGTATAAGTAAATAAATAAATTTTGAGATCCTGGAAACACAAGCAGAGTATCTTTTAGCTGTGTGGGTGCTGATGAGGTCATGCTTGTGGATGCAACCCAAATAACGTCATGTAGTCAGTAGAGACAAGTACTTTCCATACCATGAGGGCATCAGTTGGTTTGAGTGTATATTTCACCTTAGTTCAAAGGTAATCACTTCATAATCCTCTGTTTGGAACTTCAAACTGCTCCTAGAACAGGCTGTGTGCTCAGGTGGAAGAAAACCAGCAGATTAGAGAGCAAATATCAAATTGCTGAAATGACTTTCTGGAGAGGAGACACTGCAAAGTGTTGAGACATCCCATTGAAATCACTATGTGGGTCCTTCTCTTTGACCTTTAAAAACTTAGGGACTTTGCTCTTTTTCATCCTTAGGCTTTGGGAATGCACTCTGTGGATGAGTTTCCGGTGATGTATGTGATAAATGGAGGGAATTCCATAGAGAAGTTATCTTCCTCTCATTCCTTGCACTGAGTTTTTTGGGGTGAAGTCTTTCTATGTGCTACATCTTTTTTTGTCTGTTCTGTTGGTTCAAATGCCTCCTGTACTCCTTCAAGGAAGACCTCCAGAGATCTTCACAGGACAAACAGTGACCTCTCATCCTTTTCTTACAGATTCGCTACATTTCACAGACGCAGGGCTTACCAGCAGAGTATTTGTTAAGTGCAGGGACAAAGACTACGAGGTTTTTCAACAGGGATACAGACTCACCGTATCCCTTGTGGAGGCTGAAGGTAGGAAGACATTGCCTTGTTTCTCAGCTTGCAGTTGTTGGCTGGGAGTGAGGAGATGTTCAGGTCACCTCAAAACCTAAGTTTCTGCCTTTTGCAATGCAGCACAGACATAGGGGTGGGTGCTGCCCAAGGTAAAACTGCCATCCTCAAAATTTGGAGCCTATAATACTCCTGCTTGGCATTGGGATGTAGGAAATTTGAGTCCAAAGTTGACCTGGAAATCTCCCTCTAAGTAGTCAAAGAACTGGTCTGTAGTGGGCAGACTTTGCTGTAATATATAACTCATTGTGGGGAGAAAAAAAGGCAAGCATTTTAATTGTGCAATCAAAACCCCTAGTAAAGCAGGTGAGTCCGGAGTGTCCTGTGCCAGCATGTTTGGCTGCATGCTCTCCCCAGGTGAGAGGCCAGTGGGCTTCTGGCTGGGATGGGATGCTGAACCTCATGCCAGGGTAGATATAAGAGACCCACCATAGTTGGGAGGATGCTCAGAAGTGAAAGAGAAGAGCTAAATCACCTTGTGACATAAAAAATGTCACATAACTGTGGCAGAGATCATGTAAATGGTGTCAGGTCAGGCAAGAGAGAGAAAATGGTCCCTGATGGGGACAGGATGAGGCACATGTGGGAAGTAGCACATAATCTGCAGCTGGTTGCAGGGCAGTGTTGGTCAATGCCTTTGTCCTGTTTTGAGCAGACGCCAGATGATCATGAGGCAGAGACGGGGATTAAGTCAAAGGAAGCAAGAAAGTATATTTTCAACTGTTTGGATGATATGGCACAGGTAAGAGCATTGGTGAGTAACCAGCAAGACTGTTTGCATGCTTTCCAGCAACACTAACAAAAGGGAATTATAGAACTTCTCTGTGTACCCTATTCTTGGGCCAGCTCCTGAAAAATACCAGGATTATGCCTACCAAATTAGCTGTTACGTGCTGCTTTGTAGGAGTGACTGCACGGAGGGGTATGTGTTCTGCAGTGAAGTAGCCTTGGTAAGCGGCTAAGGCACATCTCTGAATGTTGAAATCCTGCATTTTCTCTTGTCTCTCCAGTGCTCTTCTGTGTGACCGCTGGCAAGTCACTTAGTTCTCTGTGCTTTAATATTTCCATTTGTTGAAGAGTGACAGTGGGAATATTCATCATGGGCACAGAAGAGTGTGCTCACTGTAAAACGTGGCTGGCTGGGGGAAGAATGGGAAGTACTAATTCACTGTGTCAATTCCATGTGGTTGTGAGAGCTAATCCCCACTCCTGTGATGGGAGTTTGTGCTGACAAACAAACCAGTGTGCAGAACTGGCCCAACAGTAGCACCAAACTGGAGCTTGCGCTGGCAAAGTCTAGGCATTGTAGCAAGTAAACTTGTAAACATGCAGGAAGGGAGGACTGAAATCAGAGGAGACTGGATAATACATGAAATAATGTAACAAATCTTTTTTTACCTGGCACCTGATACATGAATGGGATATTTCTCATAAACCTACTGACAATTTTAATGTATATTATATATATATATAAAATTTTTTTTGCTCATAGGACACATAGATAAGTATCCTGTGGCACTGTATATGATAAATATTGTGATAATCAGAGCTTGCCTGATACCACATGGAAGCTGTTCATCTTCAGTGGAGGGTGACTAAGTGTTTCATTAGTGCTGATTCCAGCGAGCTGAATACTTAACTGTCTGGAGATGTGACATGCACAGGCCAGATGAGTGGCCACCATGGAGTCTGGCGTGGCTCTTCAGCAGCTACTCCTCTAGACAGGGAGGCTCGCAGGGCATGTGCTCCAACGAGGAGTAAACACAGTGTGCTGGAGACCTGACCATCCGCTCTTCCCCTTTGGTGCTCACTCCTGTCTCTTCTCCTTCAGGTAAACATGACAACGGATTTGGAAGGAAGCGATATGTTGGTGGAAAAGGCAGACCGGCGGGAGTTCATAGATCTGTTAAAGAAGATGTTGACGATAGACGCGGATAAGAGGATCACACCCATTGAAACTCTGAGCCACCCTTTTGTCACCATGACACACTTGCTTGACTTCCCTCACAGCACACAGTACGTGGCTTTCGTTCCTCTTGGGTTTTGAATTGAGGGGTGAAGAGGAGAGCTGCTTGTGGTGGAGACCAAGTGTATCTCAGGGGCTTTCTTAAGATGTTTAATCCCTAAGTTTTAATCTTTTCCTGCTTAAAAAAAAAAAGACGATTGCCAACTCAAGGTTGCAAGAATTGTGTTGTAGGTGCTTGGCATTTAAAATGCTGCAGTGTGTGCTACATTAATTATGTAAATATTCAGTAATTACATACTTTTGCATTAAAATGCAGAAGAAATTATGCAATTAGTGCTGAAAGTATCAGTCTATTTCAAAGTAATATAGTCCTGGTTGTTACTGGAGTAATCAACCTTATCTGCAGTGAGGAGCCAACCCTTTCTCCCAGAACTTTCTCATCGTGCCAGGAGTCAGCTTGGGGCTGTGTGCTTTTTAAGGGAAGAGCTGTTCTGCAGCAGGCTGTTTTACAGGCATAAGCATCAGGACAAGGATTTCAATTTTCAGCTTGGTTGTTGTCAACCTGTGTCACCTTAAGTACCACGTTCTGACCTCAGCTGACACATGTGGAGTGGGGATGGGCTCCACTGCCTGATGGAGATGAGAAGTCACATCTTCAAGCCTGACTGCCCCTTCTCCTAAGGCTGCACCACAGAGCACAGTAGCCTGAAATGCAGGATACCTGCACCCAGCCCACTGCCCATGTCCAGTTTACATAGGCACAGGCTTCTCAGGTGTAAGTGGAGAAAGTAGACGCATAGTGGGAGTTTTCCAAAGCCTTCAGAACACTCACCTTTGAACATCCTGCTTTATAGCACTTGGCAGTTCAAGGTCCTTTCACAGGCTGTCCCCTCCCCTTGACAGGAGAACAATTATTGGCACAGTGCTGTACTTCATTGGGTGCCATTTGCATGAGTGTTTTAAAGGCTGTCAGGAGCTGAGGTACAAAATTAAAGGGGGCTGCAGAATATGTTTTTGTTCTGCAGAGCAACAGGTAACTGTGTCAGCTCCCCTGCCTATATGGATGGCTGCAGTATTTCGGGTTTGTTTGAGGTATCTTTCCCACTTCGAAGGATCTGTAGCTGCCTTTTTGTTACATTTATCACAAGATAAGAGCATCTGCTTACCAGAAGGTAGTGGGTGCATAATCTGTGTAGCCCCAGACTTACCCTGCAGAGCCATCTTTGAGCATTGTTACCTATAAATAGATAGTAAGTGATAAATGAAAACAAGATGGGCGATGATTGTGCTAAACAGGAAGAAAGTGAATTTTCATATAAAAAACATTCATGAATAAAATATGACAGCAAAAATTCTGAGTGAGGATCATAGACAAAAGTCTTAATTTGTAACAGTCCTTCTGACTGTGCAACAGCTGATTGTGTAAGATACGAGAGATCTGTGACCTAATGCATTGCCGTCAGAAATCTTCCCACTAACGAAACAGTCCATAACCACATCTTCATTTTTGAAGTGCTCACTTGTGGCTGCTCAGGCAAAGCCCCAGAAAGATTGAAAATATCATTGAGGCCAATAGCAGTGAGAATTTTAGCCAAATAAAGAATTCAACATCACATCTCTGTATACTAAATGTGTGCCAGGCAGGCGTGTAATGCAATGCCCTCCACACTGGAAGCAGTGACTGGCAAGGAGAGCAATAAGCTGTAACCAGCATGGCAAGTGGATGGAACTTTTGTCTGTGATTACTTGTGGTTTGGAGAATAGAAACTTCAAAGCCTTGAAAGATGCAGGGAGGTATAATCTCTCTTGGAAATAAATTGGGCAGCAGAAAAAGTGAGAATATATGAAAGCTGTAGCTTCTGCAAGGAATCTTTGCTGTGGCGTGTTTCAGAGAGGCTGCAAGTTCAAGCAGCACAAGAGAGGCAGTTCTGCTTTCTTACAAACAAAGTGGGTGTTGCTTCCCATCTCACATATTTAACTTCCTGGCTGTTAAATTGCTGAGTACTCCTCAGACTTTCTGTCTGTTTTGCTTTGTCCCTGCTGTTTTTTTCCCCCACCTTTTTTAAAAGTAAAGCCAGAGAACATGGTATTGCATTTGTAGAGCTTACACCTTGTTAGATAAAACCATTTGGTAACACATACTGTTTACTATGTATAGAACCTATACTCTTCCCAGTGCTTTCTTCTTTGTGCAGGGAGAATTACAGTTGACTGAAAAGAAGTGATGCAATAGCCTTCTGTATTTATTTGATAAGTGTTTGATTTTGCTGGATGTTCTGTGACCAACAGGTATAGTTCTGGAAGTGAACGCACATAATGGGCAGCTGTGCACAGTGTTGTGAGCCTGGGTTGTCTGCAGTGTTTATGGCCCAGATCCAGTTACCAAGATATTATTTGTAAGAAGGGAGAGGTGACCATTTGAGTAAGACAAAACAGGGATAACAAGATCTAGGTCCTCTTTATCAACCTTGGGGATCATATAAGGTTGTTCCTTTTGAAGGGACACTGTTTCTTAAAGATGATGTGAGGATATACCTGCTACCTCCAACAGCTGAGATCATTACAAAATGGTCAGCATGCAGCTGATTTTCAGTGCTTGGAATTTTTCTTTTTCCATGATAATGGAAATAAAACAAATGCCTTTATACTTTCTGAGGTTTGTTTCAGACTCTGAGGTCACATTTGTAAAATCAGTTGTGGTGGAGAAATTGTGGAAAACCTGTATTGGTTTTTAGATGTCAAAAAATTAGATTGTACTAAAAATAGTGTTGCCCAGGTTCACTGTGTCGTTGTCTCTTAATCTCTTTGCTTTGGTGTTCTAATTAATGAAATATGGACAGTTTCATGTACCAGATGTCTGCTGTGTTCTAGCAATGTAGAGAGTATTTAATCTCCTTTACTGGGTCACAAAATAGGATACTTCTCAAAAATTCCATTGCTATATCAATAGCATTTAAGGGAAAGTCAGTGTAGAGGAAGAAGCTGTAATCATTCCCCCAGAAATGCAGTTCTCAGTGTGAGATAACCTCAGAACCAGATTCCCTCAGGGCATTGAGGAATTTGCTTCGGAATAACTTTTTGATATGAATTGTCCCATTGACTGCAAGAGGAGATGTCATGCTTCAAGATAAGCATCTGCACAAGTGTTTAGCCAGACAGGGGCAATGTTTTAACTGCTTAGCTGGACTCAGTTCTCAGTGAACAACTACTTAAAAGGAAAAAGGATGGCTTTTTTAGGGGTCTCAGTGATCAAGAACAGCGAAATTCTTCCTTGCAAAAGACATATTAAACTATCTTTACACTTACATTGAGGCAAAAAAGCATGAGTTTTCTTTTCCTATCAGGCTCCATCATCAGGAAAAAAAACAGTATCATTCTTTCTTGCTCTCAGTCTCTTTCAGTCTTTTAATATTTCTTGCCCTGTCCCCTAATGAGCAACCAATTTGCTTGCTTTTGTGACTTGCAGTGCAGAGACCTGTGGGAGCAAGAATCCCAGAGCAGCTGCTCTCATCTTGATCTTCTTCAGTACAGGGTTAATCTGACTCTCACCGGTTAAGAGAAACGTGCACAAAATAGCAAAGGGTTTTAAGAGCCTAGAAAGTGCTAAGCCTGCCATGGAGACCTATTGCAGGGCCACTGTGATGAACTGTTACCTGTGTGAGTCACTTGGTTGATTTTCTCTGCCTTCCTTGCCCCCCTTTCCCTGCACAGTGTCAAGTCCTGCTTCCAGAACATGGAGATTTGCAAGCGGCGGGTGAATATGTACGACACGGTGAACCAGAGCAAGACGCCATTCATCACCCACGTAGCCCCAAGTACATCGACCAACCTGACCATGACTTTTAACAACCAGCTGAACACAGTCCACAACCAGGTGAGGGCATCAATCACAAGCAGCCAGTGCTTGAAACATTTATGTCAGGAGGGCCTAGAAGATGAAAAGCAAAGTAGCATCCCATTTAACATGCCTGCCAAGAGATGGTGCCTTTTTACTCTCCTTCCTCTGCTCTTTTCCTCAGTCTCTTTTCTTCAGGCAAGCAGTAATCTTGTGACATTTTGTGTGACAGTGAAATGTTGCCCTCGTTGTTTATGTTGTTGTTAGGGTGATAATTCCTGCTTACTTGGGAAGTTGCTATGGGGAAAAGCTCATTAGTCCCTTAATGCAGCAAGCGGTACTTCACTCCCTGGGTCAGACAGAAGTATTTGTGATCTTACAACTCTTCTTCAAATTGGCATTGAAGTAAAATGAATTTAAACCCTCTGTAACAAACACAGCACTGTAACTGATGAACAACAAAGAAGAGTTTAGTGATAATATTTATTCTTATGTCTCATTGCTTTTACTTCAGGGGCCACAGTTGATGTGGGGAGCATGTGCACGTGCCCACACTGCGAACACATTGTGCTCTAGTTTGTTGAGCTCTGGCTTCATAATTGTGCTTTGTATTAGTTTTACTTTCCTCAGTGTTGGGGGGTGCTGTGTTAACAAATCTTATGTGACAAGCAGGCTAAGTTGTTTGCTGTGGTACTGTATTACAGCAGTGAAAGGAAACTCTCCAGGGAGAGCACTCTAGGAGACTGAAGCTCAAGAAATAGCTGCTGTCTTTGAAACCTTTTGGGAACAGGCTGCTCAAGATTCACTCTCAAGATAGCAGGTGGCATTGCGGAAATGGTGTTTGGAAAGCAAGGGAGCTAAAGGAGTCTGTGTAGATGTGCAGGATGCTCCTATGCCAGTGAGAAAACCAGATTTCTTGACTCAGGTCTTGATACATGTGATCGCAGAAGGTCTTTTGAAACAATTCAGGCAGGCAAAGACAGAGATAGGTCATCACTTGATGTGAGAGGGTATTTGTTACAAACACCAGTTCCCTTTCTAGGCTGTTTCTGAGATGCTGACTAAAGAAATACATGATACGTGCTCCCCTAGGCCCCAGCTGCAGGGCAGAGACACTGTACCAGAGTTAGTTGTAGGAAAGGCAGACCTGCTTTCATTTCCTCGCATTTCACTTGCCATTAAGATCAGTTGTTGGCTGGGGAGATCCATGGTCACTTCGGAATTCTTGTAAGGGGTGTGTGTTCTGAACAGAACCAGTATGCCCAATGTTTCTAGAAGAACTGGTAGAAATATTTCCAGGAAGAGTGATTTAATTTGAACAAGCTCTGAGCCTTTCACAATTCTCTTCAACCTACTACTTGTCTTGGCTTTCTTTTGTTTCGTTTTTCTGCAAAATATCTGGGGATTGCCTCCTTCCAGTTATGGCTTCTGAGATTACGAGTGTGGGAGCTGCTGTGGTTGCTGCTCAGTGTGTTGCACAGGAGAGCAGGTTGCACTTCACAGCCTCTGCACCGAGAGGGGATGAGGAGGAGGAATAAATGTTTTGTTGTCACATCCTGCATCGCTGTGGCTGTGGCAGTGCAGCATGGGTCCAGGGGCAACCCGGGCTGTGCAAAATGCTTAGTCTGTTCTCTCCTGCACCTTGATCAAAGCCTCCTCCTGGGTTCATACATTCACCATGAGAAAGTGTTGTCTGACCTATCTGCAGCAGTCTTGCTGGAATGTTTGGACAGAGAGGATGGATTGGCTGTGATCTGGTAGTGTCTGGCTCCCTAGGCATGCATGCTAAGAACATATATTTAGAGCAGTGGCAGAGCTGTTCAGTTGCCTGCAACTGTTAGACTCAGTCCAAATTTAAATCTTCAGATTTCTAGATTTTTGCAGAACTCTGGCCTCAGAGTTTTTGTAAAACTCTGGGTTTTGGCTCTGAAACATCCCCTACTAGAGCTTCTGCTCTAAGAGATTTTTAAGGATAATTCAAGTGAAGTTTGGACTTTGCAAGTATTAGCATTACCTCCTGTTATACCTTCTGATTACTTCAAATTCCAAACACAATTCAAGGGGTGTATGCCATCTTAGATACAAGGTGTCTAGGAGGAAAGGCCAGAATGGGTTTTCCCTCTCAGGATGAGATGTCACCAGGGCATGGAGATGCTGAGTCTATTTTACGTAAGAAATGTGAGCAGCTTCTAGAGCTATGTACATGACAAGTGAACAGTGTGATTTGTGCATAGCAACATTTTTTGAGCCCTTCTTCATCATTCTGCAAATCTGAGCCAGTTGGGTGAGAAATGGGGCTGCATTTCTGCTGTAGGGATTGTGCTGTGTCTCTGAGCAGTACAAGCAGAGCCGTGTGGCCAGAGGTCCCATGGCGTGGTTCAGCAGTGGTTACTCAGGCAGATTGTGATCCTTCCCCCAGCACTGCCCTTGTCTCTTTACTCCTCAGTGTCCTGTTCTACCCCTTGTCTGCTGTTTTGGTTTGGTTTTTGTTTTATCTTACACTATTTTACTTTATTATTTTTTGGATTTTGCTTCTTCCAGCGTACCCATCTCCCTCATTTTTTGTTTGTTTTTTGTTTTAATTCCCATCATTCCTTTAGACCACCAACCTGGCTCCCACCTCCTCCAGTGCCACTATTTCCTTAGCCAACCCCGAGGTCTCCATACTAAATTACCAATCTGCACTCTACCAGCCCTCAGCGGCGTCCATGGCTGCGGTGGCCCAGCGGAGCATGCCCCTGCAGACGGGAACAGCGCAGATCTGTGCCCGGCCAGACCCCTTACAGCAAGCCCTCATTGTCTGCCCGCCAGGCTTCCAAGGTAAGTGACAGCCTCACCAGGTTCCTGGGCTGCTGCTTCATCCAGCTCTTGCTGGAAATGAGTTTCCTCAGGGCAGGTCATATGGCAGAAAAAAGGGCTAGCCTAGTAAATCAGGGCAGTGAGGCTGTTGCAGATGGAAGTGTTTGTGTTGGCAGAGGATCTTGCAAGCACCTCTAACATCTAACACAACTAAAATCTCGAGCTGGAGGTAACTGAAACTGAGAAGGGACTGGGGAAGAATATGTGGTACTTGTCATTCTTTGCCCTGAACAAAATTTATACTGCTATACTTTGGTCAGCTTGAAAGCTTTCCCACACAGTACCAGTAAATCAGTACATATGTAATGGGTCATACTGTCACTTCTCAGTGACTTGGCTGCTAAAAGGGGAACTCAAGAGGGTAATGCAGCAGGGAACGTGGTGCTGGTGGAGACGAGTTCTCCCCCATAACAGATGCTTGTGACCTTTTATGAGGACGATTCCCTCAGCTCCAGCCCTGCTGCAAACAGCTCTGCCTGTGTATACTAGTGGTAGGTACTCTTGTCAGACAACTTGGGAGATGCTCAGTGTTAACCTCTTGTCCTTCTGTTAACTTTACGTGCCATAGCAATCTGGGAAAACTAGCCAAGTATGGGTAGGAAGTGGTCTAAATAGATCTCAGTTCAGCTGGTGCAACTTCTGCTCTTCATTTTTACAAGCCTGTCTGTGCATTAGTCTCCAGGCACTTGTTAAATGTTCTGCAAGACTATCAAAGCTCTTTTGAACTACACAAGTTTAGCTAGACCTCTTCTGTGTAGTTAAAATGCATCTCAAGGGTTTGACTTCAGAAGTGGAGTATGTAAGCGACCATCTTCAGCTTGCTGCCTTGAGAAGGCTCCAAAGTAGAGGAGGCAGCGTAGGCTGTGCCATGCACTGAGATGCTGTAGAGGGAAGCTTCCTCCAGCTCAGTTAGGCTCATGTGGGGCTTAGCCAGTAGTGATTGGAGTTTAGGGTGTGCTAGGGCCTTTTAAATATGTGTCCCAAGAAACTGTGCTAGAGAAAATCACCTGTCCCCATCAAGGCTGAGGGAGTATGGAGTTCTGGAGTCCCATTCCCCCGTCATTCTCATATAGCAATGGGTTTTAGCTGACAAAGACCATTTCTTGTTGTAAAACCAGAGAATATGGGGAAGAGAAGACATTAATTCTCCTCTTTTCCTTTTCTGCCTGTGCACATTGTATTGCAATATTTCCCATGTGCTTGAGGTACCCTACAAGTACAAAGTCAGCCGATCCCTTAGTACCTTTGGAAATGTCTTTTCTGCACCCTTATACACGTGTCATGATTGTGAACATTTGATGGACATCTTTGGGCCAGGGTAGAACACGTGGCACTCTGATAGCTGATTATTCAGGGGGACTGAACACTGCAATTTAAGTGGACATCAGCGAGTGCCTTTGGGCTCCTCTGGGAGCCAGCCCCTGTTCCTGGCAATGCTGCTGGTGGCTTATGCTGTACTTTCTGTGCTGGCGGAACAGGGTTACAAGCCTCGCCTTCGAAGCACGCTGGGTACTCGGTTCGGATGGAGAACGCCGTTCCCATTGTCACTCAGGCTCCTGGGGCCCAGCCTCTTCAGATCCAGCCAGGACTTCTCGCACAGGTAAGGAATTCTAAAGGCTCCAAGCTCAGCAGATATTTACTGTGTTGTTTAGTTCTTGGGGGCTGAGGAAAGAGGCTTTCTCTGAGGGCCTTCTGTGGTGCAGTTTGGAGATTTGGGCAATTGTGTATGAGTCTGCAGCTTTCTCTGAAATGTCAAAATCTCCCCCAGCTCATTGTTCAGCTCAAAGACTATGTCAGAGTTGCAAAAGCCACTGGAGGAACCCTTTTTCTTTCTGCTTTTCCACTGAAATCAGTGAGAAAGCCTCAGGGAAAGCAGTGTCAGACCTCTGCGGAGAAGGAATCTCCTGCATCTTCCTGAACTCAAAATCTTGGGGGTAGTTTGCAGCTAGGAGTTGCACTGATGAATTGCATGCTGCTGATAAACACCTTTCATGCTTTAGGTTTTCCCTGTTCTTTTTTATGAGCACCTCTGCTCTTGAGGTATGAAAGAGATGTAGGAAGCAGAGGCAAGGGCCCCACACACAAGGAGCTCCACTTGTCAGCAGTTCTTATTGGCACAATTGTCTGAAATGTTCTCACAGGAAAAGCATGGTTCCTCCTAAAAAAAAAAACGAAACAAACAGGAATGGGTATTACTGATTACATGCACATCCTGAAGGAGTACCCCAGCTCCTCAAACCAGAGGAGCATTTCATTCCTCCCTGTGCTGTCTTCAGTGAATCTGCCTCATCTGTTTTTGAGCTGGCACCTCTGCTGATACCAGACAGGGAAAAAAACAAACCACTGAAATACTTAAAACTAAGTTGTGCAAGCTGGAGAGGATGGCCAGCTAGTTACAAAGACACGTCTCTGTCTCAGGCTTGTTTGATCTGCCATGCCAGCACATTCGTATGTAGTCAGGTCCCGGCAGACTTCAGGGTTACCCTGTGTTGCACTGCTGGTGTAAGACTGTTGGTGCTCTTGCCTTCCTTTGCCAGCTGCCAGTCACACTTATCTGGTGAAGACAGATCAAAATGCAACTTACAGCCTGTGTGATTCCTATCAGCTAGCATGCCCTGCCCCTTCCCAATAGCAGAACCTTTGTCAGAGAGCTGTCTGAAACATCAAACTGATCTCTGTTGCAGCCTGTTGTAATAACTGACATGGGCCACCTCCCTGGTTTGGTAGAAAAGGAAAGCCTAAGAGGCAGGGAAACAAAAGACATGGCAAAGCAAGGAGCAGTCTGTGCAGGCTCAGTGGCTGGCGCCTCTTGCCTGTGCAAGAAGTCAGCCAAGGCAGTGAGTGAAAGAGGTCACAGAGCTTTACATGCCCCCAGCATTCTGCCAGGCCCCTGTGGTGTGCTGTCCTTGGGGCTTGAAGGGGTGAGGGTTGGATTTGAAACATCTCAAAGGCAATAGGATCCTAAAAGATCTCCGTACCTCCTGCTCCTTCTTTCTTCGTGTGGTGGCCTTATTGAGATCTGTGCAAGTGAGGAATGTTTGGTAGTAAAACTCTTCCTGGGCACCCTTCTGCCCACAGGTTACCAATTTCAGTCCTGCCTCTGCCACATGAACACATGTTTCATGGGCTCTCCCTTTCATACTTTCTACTGACTTTTCAATCACTGTCACTTCCAGAGGGGAATTCTGGCTGTTTCTGAGAAATACTCCTTACTTTGATAGATTTTTAATTTTTGATGTAATAAAAGAGAGGAGATGTGCCTGTTGCTGTCCCTGTTTGTCTCGCGCAGTGAGAAATGTGAGCTGTCTCTGATGGCAGAGCGCTCTGATTGATGCCGGTGGCATCTGGTGTCCGTGGGCCTTACTCGGTTCGGGCTGAGCAGCTGGTCTGATAAACAAATCTGTACCCAATTCCAGTTTCCTGAATGGAAAAACACAGCTTCTTTGTGATGCATTGTAGTCACATCTGATCTCGGCGGCTGCGTGTCTCTCTCCCAGCAGAGAGCAGTTCCTCTCATGCACAGCTACTTATCTAATGCTCCTCAGCCTGGGCCGTGTGACTGCTGCAACTGCGAGAGGGACTGGCCTCAGCAGAGAGTGCAGCACCTCCAGAGCCCACTTCTGTCTGTCCCCTGCTATATTTGCCCCACTGATGAGGCATGATGTTGCTCCTTGTGCTCCCAGAACTGTGTAGTGCTATCAGGCTTTCTCCCCTGCCCAGCACGTGGCACAGGTTTCTGTGTTTCCACTCCTCAGGATGCCTGTGCCTGTGGCTGGTAAAGCCTTACTGCATCCCAGTGCAGCTGGCATCCGGTTCTCCCTGTGCGTTTTGTACATGACCAGCTGTCCTAGATGAGGGATGGAGGGATCCAGGGCAGAGACACTGACAGACCTTGAGCATCATGTCTGGCAGCCCGTGGCATGGAGCTAGGCAGTGCAAGGCAGAGCAAGCAGCCTGCAAGATGCAGGGTCAGTAGCTAAAGTAACTTCTTTGTAATTTTTCTGGGTCTCTTCTCATCCTCTCAAGTAAGTGTGGTCCACATGTTGTATGCACAGAGACCAGTGAAAGGAAACTGATCCTGTTTCACTAATAGCTCACTGCGACTTCAGATCTCAAAAGAAGCAAAGCTGTACAGTTTTCCAGCAGGCTTCCATGGAACTGTCCCTGCCCTTGAATAGTACCCTGGATTCTTGATTTTCTCCCCTTTTAACTCCTTCCCAGCAACGCTTCCTACAGAGGTCCTGCCACTGACTTTCAAATGTTATTCCATTAGTTGTTCCTGCTCTATATCTGGAGTATGAGCTTGGTCACTCCAGGGAACCCACCAGCTCCTGAGGACAAGGGCCAGAGTATTGCTCCATCAGCCCAGCAAAATTTCATAGTAATGCACTAACTGGGAACAGGCTGCAGCTGCCAGCACAAGCCTTCCACGTGTAAGCACAGCACACTGTACTGGTGGATCAGCCTAGATAAGTCTTATCTGCAGATTAAATGATTCAGTGGTCCTTACCTAATAAGTGAGGAATTTGTGCCTAGGCCCTAACACTGCATCTAAATTTATGCACTGCAGTTGGACAAGGAGCTTAGATTTGTTCCATTCCCTTCCTGAAAAGGGAGGAAGCAGTTTTGTCTGCACGTAAATCCAGGTGGTCCCCTGGGATTGACTACAACAGTGGTTCAGTCTCCTCTTTTAAAGCAAAGCTGAGGTAAAAAAAAAAGAAAAGAGAATAATAAGAATACTTTTTTCCTCCCTGATCTTTTTGTGCCTTTGCCTCATCCTTTTATCTGCTCCAAGCATCACCAGGCAATGGCTGTGGCTCCCTAGATGAGGGGCTCTCATGAGCCTTGCGACTCTCCATCCCCTGCAGATGTTGCCAAGAGGCTTCACTACAGCAGCCTTATCATGTAGCTCAGAAACACCAAAAGTTACAAGATGGTCAAACTTAGAACTAGGAAAAGTTGTGGGTTTTTTTGTTTTTGTTTTTTTGCAGGGTGGATTGTTTTGGGGTTTGTGTCACTGGGGGGATAGGAGGGAATCATGGGGACAGTTAACACGATCCTTGTGAGGGTGGGGGAACAGGATAAATGCATGCCTGGAAGAAGCTTCCCCTCAAATTTAGCCTCTTAGAACAGCGATAACACAACACAGGTCCAGTACAGCAGGTTGGGACTAAGGTGGGCTGTAGCTGGTACCCCTGAGTTCCTCAGCCTGGCAGTGAAAAGCTGCCAGAGCCACATTCGGGCAGCACATAACAAAGGAAGTTTCCCAGGTCCGAAAAACAATCCTCTGACTTACGTAGAGTCACTGGAGCAGGACAACCTGAGTCATGCCTGTGGCAGCACAGCTGGAGGGGTAATTGCATAGCAGAATGATGGCTCATCTCACAGGGCAGAGATTTTCTCCCCTCTAGGAGGAGAGGGAAAGTTGGAGAAGACATAGAGAGGACAGGCATGCAATGTGTAGCTGTGCATTACAGAGAAAGTAAGCTGGCTATAGAAAGGGGAAATTAACAATGGAACCATAGTGCCCAGCTGGTCTAGAGAGTCAAAATTAGAAGGTGCTAAAAAATTTGATGTATGAGTTGAAATGCCAACAAGTTTTGATCCCTTCCATTCCCAGTTTAACCTAAAACACAGCTGCTGCTTTGTATGGCAAGGATTTTTTTGCCCCCTCCTTTGCATTCTCTGTATTGATAACCATTCCTGCTTGTATTGTGCTTATACTGTGTTATCCTTTTGCTGAGGAGTTGCTTTCCCTCTATCTGACAGCAAGCATGGCCCAGCGGCACTCAGCAGATCCTGCTCCCTCCCGCCTGGCAGCAGCTGACCGGGGTGGCCACCCACACTTCTGTCCAGCACGCCACAGTTATCCCGGACTCCATGGCAGGCACCCAGCCACTGGCAGACTGGAGGTAAACCGGGGGTGCTCAGAGGTGCCCTGAAGTACCCACGGGTGCTGGTGGAGGCATGAGGGCTGGGGACTTGCAAGGCTACAGGGCTGAGGGGAGAAGGGCTGCAGGCTGTGACCCCACTGTCTGAGAGCTGTGGGAGACTTCTCTGCTCCATGCCTTTGGAGTGGAATGCTGTGCCCACACCACTCCTTCAGTCTGTTTCCTGGGGAAAACGCTCCATACTGGAAGGCTGGGAACCCAACAGGCCCTGGAGGAGAGGGCACCTTGGTGAAGGGTGGTGGGAGGCCATGGAGGAGCTGCTGAGCAGCCACCGGTGGCATTTTCAGCGTGTGCCTGTGTCCCCGCTGTGCAGGAACACGCACGCCCACGGCAGCCACTACAACCCCATCATGCAGCAGCCCACGCTGCTGGCCAGCCACGTGGCCCTGCCCGCCGCCCAGCCTGTCAACGTGGGCGTCGCTCACGTCATGCGCCAGCCTCCCACCGCCGCCTCCGCCAGGAAGAGCAAGCAGCACCAGTCGGCTCCACGGTGAGTGCCAGCAGGTCCCAGCCTCAGAGCTTCCTACAAAGCCCCACCATGCCGGCACGCTGGCAAGAGAGGTGCTCGCTGACACCTGTGGGGTGAAACAAGCTTTGTTCCACAGCCCCTGAGGGATTAGATCACACGTTTTGTGATGGGGCTCTTCGCTGCCTCACTTTTTCAGTACCCAGGAGGTGGTCAGAGGTGTTTTATACCCAGCGAGTGTCATTTTGTATGGGAGTTAGGGGCTAGAGAAGATGCAGAATGGAAGGTTCAGGCCCTGTTCATATAACTTGTTACGCTGCTGCAATTACCCGCATTGTAGTCGCAATCATTGTAATCACAATCATTTAAAAATGTAACCGTAATCTCAGGTCAGTGTGTGCAGTGCCCAGTTGCCACACCTTCCCACATCATCTGGAAGAAGCACTCCTGAGGTGCAGCATCTGCACCTTGAGCGGGCTGCATCTTCAGGAACATGCACGTGATGTTTGCACACAAGACCTGCCCTTTCAAAGGCAGTAGGGTCATGACAGTCTTCTGAGTTTTATTACCACAGGAAGTGGAAGACTTGGGTAGCTTTGGGCCACCTGAGCACTCTAGCTCCTAACATAGGTCATTATTCCCTGTCTTCAACAGTTCACACCAGCAACAGATACCCACTATTATACCCTGACCTTATTATAAAACAGGGAGCATTTTATAAGGATATCTCATACAGGGCAGTCCTGTCATCTCTCAGTAGGACCATTTGGTTCTGGAAGGAAGAGTCTGAGGTTTCTTGCACAGCTTGGATGGTAGGATGGTTGCAGTGCATGTCACAGCACTGTAATCTTGTTTAGAGGACAAGGCTGTTCAAGGTGTATGTGCAGCTGTTCTGGTGAAGGTCCTCTGGGCTGTTCAACTATCACACTTATTTTTTAAAAGAAAAACACAAAACAGCACAGAGGAGAGAACCAAAATGGGTCACCACTTGTGCATTGGCAAAAACTTGAGCTTGTGGTTTTCCTGGGTGACTGGACTGGTGCCAGAGAGGCTCTGAGTTTGCAACCAGCTTGACTCAAGTTAAGAGGCCACTATTTAAATCCTTCCCATTTATCTGCTCTCTAATGTTGGATTTACTTTGGGTGGGCTCCAGCTGTCTTAGTCTATTCATAATGCAGAGAAGCAGCTCTGTCCCCAGCTAGGCAGCAAAAGAGGGTGCCTGTTGCAGCCAGTGTGCCTGTGCAAGGCCTCCTCTCTGCTATAACTTCTGGGGCGGGGTGGCTGTGTCCAGGAGGAATGGGGCACTCTCAGAGCAAAGGGTTTCTACAGCTTCATTGACTGTGACTCTTTGTGCCAAATGAGGAACCATGCTCCTTTGGAGAGGAGGGTGCTCCACGCTGCTCATTGGTATTCCAAAAGCACTTTGAATGCTACTGTGCAGCCATTTGTTATGCAAAAGCGCCTGTGTAAGTTGGTGTAGTGTGATATACTGCCAGGGTGACTTCCTTTTGATGGATGCCACCTATCCCTTTTGTTAGCTTTTGGGCCAGGCTGAACATGCAGCCCCAGGCCTCACAGTAGAACAAAACCGGAACTTTGGGGTTTTCTTCCTTCTTGAATCTCCAGATGTTCTGCAATAGCAAAAAGAAACACAACCAAGAAAAGAAGTGTGGGAAATGAGTGAAATGGGCTTTAGTCAGTGTGCTTTGGTAAATAACTCCATCTGTAGACCCACACTGCACTGTTTGGCTGATAGTTTTATGTTTGGATCCCTGATCCAAGTGGGCCTTTTCTGACTGGTCAGGCAGGGAAGCTGAAGTAGGAAGACTGGGAATGTTTCTCTACTGTGTAATAAATATATTGTTTATTTCTTTCTAATTTATATGTGTTGTATGCTGCTTCACATAGGAATGAAACTGAATTTATGTCCTCCCATCTGCCTGCTGTCATCCATGGGACACCACTGCATTAGAGAATAAAGTATTGAGCAGGAAAAATTCATTGAAAAAGATTCTTAAGCAGCAATTCACTTCTGTTTAAAAAAGCAGTTTTCCTGACAAGTGATGTTGTTTTCCACAACAAATTCTAATTTTATCTCTGTTTTTTTTTCTGGCCATAAAGTATCTGGTCATTATGCATGCATGCAGGATACAAGGGGAAAGGACTATCATTTGGGTGGTTCTTCCTTCTGTGTCAGCCATGCCGTGTCTGCCTTTGTTCTGTATGTCTGGTCTTTGTGCCTGGCCTTTACCCTTCCAGTGCAAACTCCTGAGAGGGCAGCAGTTCTCATCTGGAAATTTCCAGAGAAAACAAATCTGAATTTTTTATTAAATGAAACTACTTTTCAGCCAATTATATGAATAAGTCATGCAAGACACTGTCTTCTTTGACGAAGTGACTGTGCCAATTTTGCAGTTTTCCTAGACTCCATAAATCAGTGCTGCTGAATCAGAGACCAGGACTCACAAACCATGGTAACGGGCGACTTAAGCTTGCAGAGTTTTAACCAACCAACACTTTTTCCCATTTCCAGCAATGCATCCACCTATGAAGTTTCATCCTCTCAGTCCATCAGCTCGCCCCAGCGGTCGAAACGAGTGAAGGAGAACACCCCTCCCCGCTGTGCCATGGTGCACAACAGCCCTGCCTGCAGCACCTCGGTCACGTGCGGCTGGGGCGACGCGGCCACGAGCAGCACGCGGGAGCGGCAGCGGCAGACGATCGTCATCCCCGACACCCCCAGCCCCGCCGTCAGCGTCATCACCATCAGCAGCGACACGGACGAAGAGGAAGAGCAGAAGCATGGGCCCACCAGGTGAGCAGTAGTTCTCTGCTCTTCTCTGTGGGCAGGAGAAGGAGAGAGGGACACAGAAGTGCCAGAGTTGCTGTAGGGTTCCAGGAGCTACATTTGCATCTCATCAGCCAGGTTGCCTTTGATTTGTGAGGAAATTTGCTAGCTGAGGACTCTGCAGATTCAGGTGATGCTCCCTTCTGTGCTGTATGTTTGCTGTGTGACCTTGGAGAAGTGCAGTCTCTTCATAACATAGTCTTTCATCAGTAAGAGGAAAGACAAATTTTCTCTATCTCCTTTCTGGGGGAAGAAGACTTTAGACAGCCTGTGGTGATGAGCCTCTGTAAGTAAGACATCGGTTTAAAACAAAGACGGAAAGAAGGGCTTGGAAGGAAAGGACCTTAAATATGCCTTTTCTCTTTCTAAGTGATCGAGGCATCTGCAAAAAGCATTAAATGACATCTTCCATATGTTTCTTCCATATTTTCTTTAAAAAGCTCTCAAAAAACAGTGGTTCTGTCATAAACACTCAATAATGATAAATATATTGCAAGAGAGTTGCTCAATCTTGATTGTGTTGCCAAAATATCGTTGAACTATAGTAAAAGTGGCAGAAACTGCTTTTTTTCTGACTCTGCAGAGAGGCATAGATGAGGCTAGAAAGTGGTGGCCGAGTTTGCTCCTCAGAGAATTAATTCATTCATGGCCCAGGACTGCTGCCATTGCTGATCGTCCCTTGTGAATCAGAAGGGACCTAATTTTCTAGGACTGTCCTTTCAGCACCTTTCATCACATGCAAGTGCTCTAGGTTTCGCATCTGATGCCGGTCACAAGGCATCGCTCTGCTTTATAAGATGCAGAGAAGTAGCTTTGCAAACAGCTGCATAATTGTACCATCTTTATATTGGTAATTGAGATAGGAAACTTTTAACCTTATCCTTCCAGTGTTGTTGAGAGAGGATTATTTTTTTACTTATTTAGAACTCCATGGCAGATTTTCCTTTAATCACCAGAGACACCTCTCTGCATGTTTGCACTGTGGTGATAAGTGAAGCCTGCAAATGTGCACAGAACAGATGAGAGACATTTGGCCTCCAGGAGCTAAAAATCTGTAAAGAAAAGTCATATGATTCAGGCATCCAGGCTGGAATTTCAACATGCTTCCCAACAGCCACCACTGCTTCCCCTTCCTCTCTCTGTGCTAGTGAACTCCACTGGGCAGCAAGAGTTCAGTGCCTCTCAAAGTCAGCCTTGCCATGAATGCAGTGATACACAGGACAGTATAATATATTTCACTTTAAAAATTAAAAAAAATAATAAATTAAGAATTTCTACAACTTTCCTTGCTTAGATGGAGGAAGAAAGTGTGTTTCCAGAAAAAGCTGCATGAAGGCCAATGTGAAAGTCGGGGGACTATAAGTAAGGAGCCCCTACTTCCAGGGCTCTTATGGGAAGGGAAAGGCAAAACAAAAGAGATTCTGAAAACCCAAGGATCCTGGAAGCTCTTTTAAAGCATTTTTACTCATAATGCTGATTCCAGGCTTTGGGACGCTATGTGCAAATCCTTAAACTTACCATCTGAGTGTCATTCTTGGGTCTAGAGAGGGGTGAAGGAAAGAGCTGGGATTCTGCACCCACTTCAGCCAGTGGTTGTCTCTTCTGGTTCAACTGTGCTGCCATCTGACCAGTTTCTTCACTCAGCACCTCTCCAGGAAGACAGAACAAAGTTTAGGAACATGTCTGGAAATTGAGTTGGGAGTTTGAGATATTAAAAGATTTGGGTCTGCTGAAGGGCTTGGAAAGTTGTCCTGGGAGCCAGACTTATATAAACAAACTGGCTTTGATATGACTAAAGCGTATTCCGGGCACGTTCCTGCTTGGGATCAGATCCCTGGCTACTTTTTCTATCCATATGGTATATCTAAAGAGTGCCAGGGTGCCAGCATTCCAGAAAGTCCTGAGCTTAAGAGCTAGATATAATTTCCAAGCCATGTAGAGATATTTAGCATGGACACGAGGGAGTTAACTTACAGAACAAATGGAGAATTAGAGGTAGAGACACAGGTGGAAAACAGCAAGGCCAGAATGAGAGTTTTTTGGTTAAAGTCTCCAGGAGAGCAAAATCTATTTGCTCAGTAGCTTTTGACGTGGGTAGGTGTAAGACCAGATTCTCAGCTGGAGTGAGAGTGTAGCTTCCAGTCAAGGAAGCTGTATCAGCATTTAATGCCAATGAACTTTGTCCCTGCTGAAGTTGAAGTCTTTCTCATTGAAAGTTTGTCTCATTCAGGAAATTGCCTCTATGTTTTCTTACTTGCCAATTTTTTTGAACAAAAATGGGAAGAAAGAAAAATGAGAGTGACAGTGAAGTATGTGCTCAATGTAATAAGGGCCCTAAGGTTCGGGATCTGAGTCAAAAATGAAACCATGCAAAGAATGCATTGTCTGGCTCATATATGCAAATATTGCCATATTGGGCAATGGCTGTGGTGTGGGGGTGAAAAGTAAAGAATCACTTGAAATGTGCTATTTTTCACATCCTAGAAACATTAGCTTTTTCTAGGTTAGAGTATAGAAATCATATGTCATTTGACAGATCAAAGGTAATTGCCTGATCACATCTTATTGATAGCAGTGGTAACTTTGCATTACCCTCACTGTCATTGAATCAGCTCCTGAATTTGCTACAGCACTTCCTTCTTTCACTTCTTACAGGGCTAGAAATTTCCCTTTGACCCATGAGACTAAAAATGTTTATTTTATTGATTCCTCAGTGAAGAGAGATTGGTTGTGAGAAGTAGTAGATCCTTTGACAATGTAAGAGTTTGTCAGTCTCAGTTTAAGAAGTACTGGTAGTGCAAAAATATGATACTGCCTGATGCAGTAAAGGAGCACCACAGCTTGGATTTACTCAGACAGAAAAGCCTTTCTGTAATACCAGAGCAGCAGAGAGAGCTTTTTTCATACAGAGAATGCACATTTTTTTATTGGTGAAAGAAAAATCAGAAAAATTGTGATGTGGGTAGGTTTTTCCTTTTCCTACTAAAGGGTAGGAAGTGTTATGTGTTTATGCAATACCAGCTGATCAGGAAGTCAGGGCAGCACACTGCTCATTTTGCACTGTTGGTGAGTGTAGCTTGGTGTAATATTTATAAAATCGATAGTCGTCTGAAAATGTTGGGCTCCTGTTGGGTAGAGGTGCTGGAGAGGAGGCATGAGATGAGCTCTGGAGGACCCACTTGGTGGAGCCTTGTCAAAGGGGGCCATCTACTGGGCCCCAGCCCTTGTGCCTAAGGCACAGTCACCAAGGAGGAACCTCAGCTACAGTTCAGCAGGGCCCATCCTCAGAGAGATTTTCAGGGGGCAAATTCCTGATTAGGAAAGTCAGTTCATCCAAATCAAGGCATTTTTGCTGGCTACATTGACTTTTCTCTAATACTACCCTCAACACAGTGAATTCTGGAAGAGCTTCACAACTGCAAAAAGTTTTGATCTTTGTTTGAGGGAAGAAAGTGTGCTAGAGAATTTAACTAATTAAGTAGAAGTCTTCTCATTTCTGGTTTAATGGAGGGGCTTTCCTTCAAAATGTAAGCGAATAATAGGAAAATTAAATTGAAATGGTCAAAATAAAAGGGGAGCATTTTTACCAAGTGGAACTGTTTTTACCTCGTTTCTGCTGCTCACAGAGTTTTGCATGTGATTTTTTGTCCTAGAGAACAGCAGGGGGAAAATGGCTTATAAAGAGCATTATAAGAATAGGAAACAATTTTGTTACCCTGTTTGTTAATGAGCTTGTACACTCTCAGCTCAGAATATTTTACAGAGAGATTTCACAGGGCAAAGAGACTTTCAGTGCTGTGCTGTAGATAATAACTCTTATTTATTCTGAATGGAAGATATTAGGTCTAACCATTACTTGTAAAGCACTGTCAAGAGAGTGAGACAGAAAGTAGATTGATATTTATTTTTAAAAATGTACTCCCTTTTATTTTCTCTGCTTGCTCTTGCAAGAAAGTCCAGTGGACAGAGCAGCTGACTGATAGTGCAAGTGCACTCGCAGTGTTTGGAGCACACATTTGGTGAGTAGGATGTAGTAGGGGTTAACTACTCCCCAGCATGCAGCTTCACCTGCTGCACTGGTTTAAATGTAAATCCTCCCTTGATGAAATATTTCTGAAGCTTAGAAGTGGAGAGAAAGCAAGAGCTGAGGCATGGAACAGAGAGGCACAAAGGCACCTTGGAACTCTGGCAGGGAGGGACAGCACACAAGGACCTGGGGAGGGATGCACTGGCCTGCACTTGGTCCAGTGAGGAATATTTCTGCATCCATGCATTGCACAGCATGGCAGGAGGAAGGGGTGGAAGAAGGGCAGTGGATGTGGCTGTCGTGACATGCCCAGATGACTTCTCCTCCAAGCAATGAGTGCAGCAGCCAAAGGAAATATGACTCTCTTTGCAACAATACAATGATGGCCTTTAGCTGGGTGCTTTTGGGGATGCTTCCAAAGAGGCAGGAGAGCTCCTCAGTTCCCCACTGCCTGTGCTGGTGTCATAGGTGACATCTCTCCAGCTTGGTTTTCCATGGGATCCTGACAGTGATCACTGTATTTCTGGACAAGGCAGTCTGACCACTGCTGTTGTGATGGCATACTGAGGAATTGCCTCACTGACTGTCTTCACTGGCACTAAATCCTTGCAGGCTTGTGGGGTTTTCCCCTCCCTCTTAAGATGGGAAGCTCTGTAGCATAGTCTCTGTATGAGTCTCACCTCTATAACAGAGTCTAAGCTGCTGCCAGTTTTTATTCACCTTGTTCACGTTGTAGTGTTCACGTCATAGTGGTGGTGGAGCCCACTTCAGAAGACTTAAACACAGAAAATTGCTGGCAGGCACAAACCAGGTGTTTTTGTCAGCTTGCTGATGTGTATGTGTGAGGGGCAAAACACCATTTGTAATTCTCTTTTGACATCTAGCCTATTGTGGCTGTGTTCTGCTTGTGCATAGTAATGCACTGACTCTGCATAGCAATACATTGACTAACCACAGTCATTTGGTTAAAAGATTGTTGCCTTCCATCTCCAGAAGACACTGACATGCAGCTAATACTTAAAATTACAGAGATAGACAGTAGCTCTGTCAGCAGACCTTCAGCAGCAGGACCTTTACAACCTGCTAAGCAATTCAGTTTATATGACTGAAATAGAACAACACATGCTGTATAGCCCAATAAAATGGCCTCAGTGTAGTACTTGATAAATATTTCCTACCATCACAAATTCACAAAGAAAGTGAGAGCAGATTAACAGGTCAGGATGGAGGTTGAGCTGAAGAGAGGGGGCATGTTCCCAACACTGAGCTATGCATGGCATAAGATTTCAACATGAGGAGACTGATTGCAGTTGTGATGTTTTTGTTGGCTGACAATAGAATAGGTGGATTATTCTGAAGCAGCAAACTAAAAGGGTTGTATGTTATTAAGTTATCAGAAACCTAGAACAGAGTTTTGTAATGGGAAGTAAAGCTAACATGCCCTGGTGTCTATGCACACCAGTCCAAAGGTATAGTTTTGCTATGGCTGCCTTCATCCCAGAACTGAAAGGCCACACTGGTGACCTTGAGAGCTATAAGACTCTGCTGCTACAGTGTCAGCAGCACTGAAAGGTTTGTAGCTCTTGGAGTGAACCACCCACTAAAGTGTTGCTCCCACTAGACACCATTTGGTTTTTCTGTCATTCTGCTGTAATTCAAGGTATTCAGGGGAAAAAAAGATCCTGTTCCTGCAATGCTGCTGCATATCAAGCTTTTGGGCTGGACCTTATGTCATCTCAAAAAACATCTCAAGTTGCATTGTTGCAGGAGTTGTCTCTGTTCTTGTCTTTGGCTATTGAGGTGGATTTAGCATTGTTTTAAGACCTAGTTCAGCATCTTCCTTTCCTTAATTTCCACTCACTTTTTGTTCTCAACATCTGTCTTCAGCACCTTTCCATTAATAGTATCTCAGATGACCACCTTAGTTTCTTTAGGGGTGCCTGCGCACAGACTGTCTTCCTTCCCTTTCCTCTATCACTCTTCTCCTTGCTGGAGGGAATAGGGACCCACATCCATCTCTGCTGGGTGCTAACGAGGGTGATATTTGTTCGAGAGCCATCTCCAAGACCTGCTTCTACTTAAAAGGCATGGTCGTGCTCTGTGTCTGCACACTGGACAGACATGAACTGTTTTGGGTCCGAGATTGAGGGTAAGCTCTTTAGGACCAGGTGGGAATGGGATACTACTCACAGTCTAATAATAAACATACAAAGCAATGCTTATTTTATCTAGTGTTCCAGAAGGGGGGACACAAACCCTGGCAGTAAGAGTTAAAAAGCCTACCTGGCTCAGTGCTTCTCCTTCTGTGTAGATGGATTCGCTGCCACTTCATCAGTCTTGCCCCCTCCCTCCTCTGGAGAATTAAAATACACCTCCCTACATAACACAGACAGGCACACGAGTTGCCCAGGAGCACAGACCAACTCCCCAAACTACTAAATCACATTTGCTGCCACTTCTGTGCATGCAGGAGGGAAAGCAATTACCAGGCTTGGAGAGAGCCTAATAGGAAGGGGGCAAGACTTTTAATAGTATTTTTCTGTGTAAGCACAAACATCCCCAAAAGCTGTTGCTGAGTTACAGGAATACCGTAAGCTTGCAGAGTAGGCAAGTGCTGTGTCAACAGATAAAAAGCTCTCAGTCCTGATAGTTTGTGAGCAGGGAATGCAATCCATCAGCCTGGGCCTCACACATAACTCCTGGGTTACTGCAAGGTGGGAAGAGCACCTGAGAGGGAGCTGGAAGGGGGAAAGCTGCTGGCTACCAAGAAGACTTTGAGTAGGGGAAATGCTAACTGCTGGGCTAAATTTTCAAAAGCCTCCATTTTGGATTACAGTGTATCTTTAAGCCTGTGAATCAACCAATTTTCAGCATGAGTTGGGCCTTTGATGTTTTTGAAATTCCCACCCTTAATCTCTGGGGCAGGCTCTGGTACAGCAGGTGCTGAGCTTTGGGCATGTTTGATTAGTCCAGACTGACTTCTCTGCCTGCTGTAACATTAACCACCTTTCCTAGAGACAGAAATCCAGCTGCTTTCTGTGGGACTCCTTGTGGGCCTGAAATGATGCAGCCTGCTGAATCAAGAAGCTGATCACTTGGGCCTTAATCCTGCAAATATTTACCCATGGGCTTTAGCTCTGTTACAGGAATAGTCCAGTTGACTTTGGAAAATGACTCGTATTAGCAGTGCTGAGCTCTTGCATAAGGCCTGGCAGGACCATAGCTCTGGTCCTTTTCAGATTCCCATCCATAAAATGAGTTAATATCCTGATATGGTCCCTTTCTGTGGAAAGGTTTGTGTTTGGGGTCACTCATTTAATCAAAGTTATACTTGGATTTTTTATTATAACCAAGGAGCTTTAACACTTTGAAAGAGAAAACTTCCCATGGTCCCTGCTTTGACAAGCCCTCAATCAAACTGGTGAAAAATATGCCCATACTAAAACAATAAATAGCACAGATTACACAGAAAATTACCCTTCCAGTTCTACAGCTCAACCTTCTCATGTCAACTGTCAGCTGAGAGCAAGTATTTCCAGTTCAGCAGCTCAGCCATTTGGATCAGGAAGGGACTGTAAAAGAACAGTTAGACCTTATCAGTTGTCAGAAAACTCTTTAGTGACTTGATTTTTCTCGATGAAATGTAATAACTGTCAGAGATAAAGAATATATCTCTCTTCCCAACTGGCAGCCAGGGGTAACTGCAAAGGGCAAGCAGCGTGGATACTCATAAATGTGTGATTACAGGCCTTTCTGCTGATGGAGAGGGGAATATTGATGCAATATTAGTCATTTTTATTGGCTTAATATTCTTCTTTCATAGCAGCATATCCAAACTGCTACATCTTTCTTCATAGACAATCATTGTCCATCTAAGATGCCCTGCTGCTCTTTCCATTCCTAATCCAGCACTCTCCAGCTCCTTGTGAAAAGCCAGAATAGGAGAGTTTGCTGTTGTACATTGTCCTTTTTGATCCATCCCTGCCCCTGGAAGTATTGCTTTCTAACTGCTGTGCAATAGCTCCCTCTCCTTCTCTATCATGTCCTGTTTCAGGTGACAATCTTTTAGGGTGGCAGGGGCCTCTCGAGATGTGTTTTTCACTGAGTAGAGCAACATGGTCTTATGTCCTACTTGGGGCACACCAGGATCCTGTGACGGTAGCCCAGGGAAGGTCTGTATTATGGGAACTTGTTTGTGAATGCAGAAACTCAAGGTGTTATTTAAAGGGAAAAGAAAACAGATTTTCAACCCTGAGTCTTGGGATACGGGTGGTAAGTTGCAGTTTGTCAAGTTGGACAGAGAGACTCTGGGATGGGCAAGTTGAAGGGAACCCACCAGTGCTCCTTTAGGAGTGTGTAAAATAAATAAGGCAAACAATGTCCTTGGAAAGAAACTTTGCTCAGTGTCTGCTCTGCCTTCCTTTGGGCAAGAAGTGATGCTGAGACCAGGGAACAAACAGCTCCATCACACACTGAGACCAGATTAATCAGCTGTTCCCTGGACTGGACTAGCTAGACTGAGAAAATGGAGAGGACACTCCATGGAAAAGAGATTTGTCTCTGTTTAAAGTGCACACTCATGAAGTTAAGATTCCTTTTTCTCCATGTCATTTTTGTTCCTGTTGGGGCTGTTTCCACCATTAAGCCTAATTACTTAGCTTTTTATGTGCTATCCATTTCTTTTCATCATTTTAAAAACTTCAGTTGCCATAACAACATAATGCAATCAGTGAAACATAACAGCTATTTTCTGTAGTCAAGGTCTGTGCACTGTCAAGGATGTGAGCCATTTAAGTAAATCTTCACCATCCCCCTTCCTCCCTCCTCTTTCTCACTCTCTCTTTCTCCCTAAACAAGCTCATAACAGGAAGTAGAAACCATGAGGAATAATTAGACACAATAGCAGAGCAAATCCCAATCGTACTCATGCAGTCTAGTCTAATGAACTTCCAGCACTAATCTTGGAAGTATTGATGTACCATTTTAATCACTTTTTTGATGTCACAGATGGATTAGTTGCAGCAGGACCTTGATAATCTACAGTAGAGTCAGGAGACTCAGAGCCTGTTCAGAGAAAGGGAAGAAAATCAAAAGCATTGCATACTTTGTTTATTTCTTTCTCATTTGTTCCTCATTTTCAAATGCTTATTGAGAATATATGTCCATTGTACCATATTAATAAATAGAATGGTGTGTGTTTTGTAGATTCATGGAATTTAAGCATGAAAAGTCATAGCATCTATTATTAAATCATTGCTGAAAGGCTGGGAGAAACCACCACGTTTTTGTGTGGGTGGTGAGACTTGCAACAAAGCATAGTATAACTGCTGGGCTTCTACTTCACACATACATAAAAAACAGTCTGAAAATAAATCTGGCAGTCTGGTTCAGTGCTATTCTAAGCAGTGTGAATATAAGATCTATCCACAATGGCTTAGTCACTCCTTGACCTCCATGAAGGCTTTCCTGGAATAGTAACGAGGGAGTTTTGAAGCCCGGGATTTGGCTTAAGCAGCCTCTCTCTGGCGGAGGACTGAAGGCTGTGCTTTGCCCTTACGGAGCTGGTCTGCCACGGACAGAGCCTTCTAACGGTGTCAAGTCAATCATTGCCCATTCACTCTTTCCACTTCTCTGCTTGTGTTGCAGCACCCTGTCCAAGCAAAGGAAGAATGTCATCAGCTGTGTCACCGTGCATGACTCCCCGTACTCTGATTCCTCCAGCAACAACAGCCCGTACGCCGTGCAACATCGCACAGGGCAGAATAATGGGAACAGCTACGACACCAAAGGGGTTCCAGAGACTCACTGCAGTGGGAACCCCCGAACGATCATCGTGCCACCACTGAAAACCCAGGCCAGTGAGGTGTTGGTAGAGTGCGATAGCCTGGCACCAGGTAAATTGCACCTCTTCCGTCAAGAAAATTAGTAAGAAATAAATGATTTATCTTGGAAGAATCTCATTGTTCAGTTTCATTTTGTTTGGTTGGTTGGTTTGTTTTCCAAGGAAACTGTGCTCCTGCACTTCTCTCGAGTGACACATCTGTTCTTGGTAGCCATATTGCATTGTTTATGTGCCCTCGTTCACTCAGGACTGGTGGGGCAGGTGTTGGTCCCAGTTAGTTCTGTACAAACCCAAGAACAGAATGCAGCCTTTAGCTCAACGTTTGACCTGAGAGGCACCCAAATGCAAGTGTGAACCTTTGCTGCCTTGCCTTTCCATAGGCTTTCTTTAAAACGGGTAAGAGATTGAAAACGTGTGAGTTTTCGTCCAAACTTGTTGATGTTTCTGGGAAGAACATTACCCCAGGATCTTCACTGTGGATGATGAGGTTTGCTCACCCAGAACCTCTGCAAAGCTAGATAGTGTGATGTGTTGAAAAGGGCTTTATGGTGGAAGTCTGGCCCAAAGCAGTTGGCTTTGAGCTACTTGGCAGTCCTTGCTTTGGACGCACTGCTGGTGAACACAAAAGCTTGAAGGGTGAGCTACCCACCAGCTCCTTCTCCCTCCCTTCCCACTCACCTGACATTCGGCAAGCCAGGGCTTTTTTAGGCTGTGCACACCATACTTTCCTTCCTCTCCTTGGGATTTGTACCTGCGTTGTACAGTTCTGCTGGCAGAACATTGTCTCATGGTTCTGAAGGATCTGTAAAGCCTGCTCCAGACCTGCTTTGGGTCCAGTTAATCAGGTCTGTTTGTCTGCCTCTAGGATATCAGTCTGGTCGTGTATATCAAGCCCTGCTGAGGTATTCTATTAATTGAGAGAAACAGTTTTCTTAACCTGCTTCTGTTGTATATACGTCTCCTCTCAAAAGCCACTCTGGAGGAGACTCGGTGAGGAAAAGGTAGGGTGAGCAATTAAACAATGTCATTGTAAGCTACAAATGTGTTTCCTTTCCTGGCACAGTCACCACCAGTCACCACTCATCCTCCTACAAGTCCAAGTCCTCCAGCACCGTGACCTCCACCAGCGGTCACTCTTCAGGGAGCTCGTCTGGAGCCGTTGCCTATAGGCAGCAGCGACCAGGAGCACATTTCCAGCAGCAGCAGCCTCTTAATCTAAGTCAGGTAAGTCAACCAAGACTGATTTTGGTGGTGCATCATCCAGCTATTACCTACCACTACCCCATCATGGGCTGTCCTGTTCCAGTCTAGTGATTGTTGGACCCCTTGAGTTTGATCAGCTTTCTACATGACTGCAGACCTTGATCCTCTAGCTTAGGCAGCAGAGGTAGTGCAGATCACACCTCTGAGCAGGCTGGAGGTACTCTTCCTGTGTGTTCTGGAGTCTAATGATCTAATAGTGTGAGTGGGAATGACGTGAGAGGAGAAATGCAGTGGCTCAGTCGCAAAGGAACGGAGCAGGAGGACTGTAGGAAGGACTGAATTCTCCTTAGCTGCAAGTAACCATGGGGAGAGTATCTCCCAAGTAAAGAGAGTGCATGAGCGCCTGGCTGTGGGACTGGGAGAGAAGTCCCCATCAGGTGGGACAAGGCAAACCAGAGCCTTTATATATATAGGTGAGTTCATGTATTGAGTTTGATGCATCTTGTGATAAAGCTGGGCTGAGATCTGGACAAATCCAATTTCTTGGCAGCATGCAGTTCTTGAGGCGTTTCCCAGCCTGTGATCAGAACTCCCAGGGAGCTCCCCAGGAGCTGCAGGAAATAATGCCCTTTTCACATCCTGCACCTGGGGCCTCTCTCTTCCCTGAGGTAAGTTGAGAATAGTAGGGAAGATACAGCTCAGTTACCAGTGTTGCAAGATGAGAAAGTCTGGAAAGCTCAGAGGACAGTGAGCTGGATATATGCAGAACTGTTTTTTAAAAAGACAGATAACTTGGTTGAGAAGAATGTCTGTTCTTCTTCAATATGCAGAGGAAACTTTAAAAAGTAAACAAGTTTGAAATAAAAGCGTGTGAAAATGGAGGAAGTAGGCAAGATGCTTTTTGCAAGAGTTGGGGAGGAGTGTGGCTATCATATTTCCACAATAACAGCACAGAGAGTGCTTATAAAAAGGATGAAAAGGTTCAGAAGAATAGAATAGCATGGAGCATTTTACTTCTTGTCTTCTAATTCCTGCTTTATTGGTAATTTAATACTCTGACTACAAATAACTGGGAAAACTCCTTAAATTTTTGTGCAGTGCAAGAAAACAACTAAGAAAATCCCTGGGAAAAAAAAAGTACATTGATCCCATCCCACTGCTAGAATTTTCCTGCGCTCAAGTAATTTTAGCTGATGACAATGAGGGTACCAGGCACCTGCAGTATCTAATCAAGCTGAGGGTTTTCTCTTTAAAAAAATAACATGATTATTTTTATTAACCGAGGAAATCATTAACTGCAAATACCCAAACTGAGCAAAAATGAATTACCTGTTCCAGGCATAGTTAGGCAATTTCATTCCCCTGAGCTGTGCACCACAATTTGTCATCAGAGAGTTCACTAACAAAAACTACTTGTTGCCTGAGCAGCTGGACTGGAGGAAGATGTTCTTGGGAGCTGGGCTTCCAAGGTTGTATCTTTTGGTAGCTGTGTCAGCAGTTTGTAGCTCAAACTGGGGGACTTGCTCAAAGAAAATGGAATATTTTGGTCAATGTATGAAACTACAGAGTCTCCCTAGGGTTGTGAGGGAGCCGCTGCTGTCACTTGTTTCCAAGGAAAGACTGGCAATGCTGAGGGTATCAGGAAGAGCTCAGGAGACTTTTCCAAGGTTTTCCTGGTGTTGCAGGGAGGCTCCCAGACACTACTGAGGAGGTAAAGAGCCATCTCTTGTCTTGTAACTGCCTGTCACTGTTGCTGTCTTTATCCAGGGCCAGCAGCACATCTCGACCGACCGCACAGGGAGTCACCGGAGACAGCAAGCCTACATCACTCCAACGATAGCTCAGGCCCCGTACTCTTTCCCGCACAATAGCCCCAGCCACGGTACGGTTCATCCCCACCTGGCCGCGGCTGCTGCTGCTCACCTGCCCACCCAGCCCCACCTGTACACATACACCGCCCCCGCCGCCCTGGGCTCCACGGGCACTGTTGCGCACCTGGTGGCCTCGCAAGGCTCCGCCCGGCACGCGGTGCAGCACACCACCTACCCTGCCAGCATCGTCCACCAGGTCCCCGTCAGCATGGGCCCGCGCGTCCTGCCCTCACCCACCATCCACCCGAGTCAGTACCAGGCTCAGTTTGCCCATCAGACCTATATCAGTGCTTCTCCAGCCTCCACAGTCTACACTGGATACCCACTGAGCCCCACCAAGGTCAACCAGTATCCTTACATCTAAACACTGGAATAAAGAGCGAGAGACGCACCCATCCCGGGGGGAGTGAGGCAGCCGCTTTTGTATTGAAGAACGTGACAAACTAACAATGCAATGGGAGGCTCGTGCGAAACTTGAACGAAGGAGACTCTAGGAAGATAAGAAAAAGAGGAAAGAAGGGGAAAAACCAATTCTACAATTTTTATTTAAAAAAAAAAAAAGAAAATGGAAAAAAAGAACAGAAAAAATAAACCACAAAAAAAAACAACCATTCTGCACCAAACTAGAGAGAAAGAAGGAGAAAGACCCTCCAGCGGGTCCTGTCTTTTGAAGAACTTCACCAACAGACTTTTAAAGGTTATTTTCATCCAATAGCGAGCTACATTTAGAAATTTGTTGTCCAGAACACCTAAAATGAAATCCATTAGGTTTTTAATCCTGCAGGTATATGGACTAGGGATTTATCCAGCATTTCAAAGGGTTTATACAGCAGTTTTTGTATCCCAAAGTATACATAAGTTTGGGGGGATTTTTAATGGAAAAAGAAAGTGGGTAAGGGAGGCTGAGGGTGGAGGACAAAACATTGTCCCAGTGCTCTAAATTTGGACCTAACACTGCTACACTTAAACACACCTGGGCAAAACAGGCCATGCAGCACTGGTTGAGAGCAGAAGCAATTGCGGTGTTTCTTCCTCTTCTTGAACACACTGGATAAATCCCTGAGAAATGCTATTCCTAAACAAGATCTCTAATAATGTATGTTGGATTTCAGTTGCATTTTTTGTTTTTAGGGGTTTTTTTTGGAAGTGTTTCTTTTCAATCCCTAGCCATTTTAGTATAGGAGGAGACATTTTAGCTGCCCCCAACCCCCTGCCCCCAGCTCTGGTAGAATGTAGCACTATACAGGTCATACCCCGTTTTACTCTTTTGTGTTGAACTTCAACGATACCAATAGACTATTCCTCAATGTGATTGCACAAAGAAAAGTGATATAACATAGGCATGTAACAATGTGATTGTCCAGGTATGTGTGTGTGTGTGTGAGTGCAGATGCTGCCTTCTCTCTGTGGTGTGTTCCTCGGCACAGCCATTACAACTGTCACAGTCTTAGTTTTACATCATTCCCTCGTAGTGCCTTACCAAACTACAGACGCGGTTTAAGGGTTTACTTCCACTGGTACTCCTAGAAACTGACTGAGGCTAGTTGGAATTTACTCTCAGCTCTTTTTCTTTCTTTTTCTTCTTCTTCTTCTTCTTCTTCTTCTTCTTCTTCTTCTTCTTCTTCTTCTTCTTCTTCTTCTTCTTCTTCTCCTTCTTCTCCTTCTTCTCCTTCTTCTCCTTCTTCTTCTTCTTTCTCTTCCTCTTCTTTATTTTTTTTTTTCTTGTTTTGGGTTGTTACTGCCGATTTTCTCTTGCTGGTGGCATTGGGTTTTTTTTCCACGTCGTCAATTGTAGTTCACTTGGCGAGGTGTTGGGGAGGCTTGTTGGGGTCAGAAGTGCGTATAACTGGGTGTTTTGTCGAGCACTGGATGGGCTGGAAGCAACCAGGTCAGCTGTGAGGACCCAGAGGGTCTGGGGATTCATTTGCGGACTGGTCTGTTTCTGTCCTGTTGAAATAGCAGGTTTCCTCCCTGGAAACTGAATTCTCATTCTGCTGTTTGCCGATGTTCTCGATGGAGTGGGAGGACAGTGTCCACCCTCATCATCAGGTTGCCCTAATCATGTATCTGAAATGGGAACACAAATTTAGTCCTTGACAGGGAGAAACACTAGTTGTTGCCACCATCTCTCACTGTGTCTGTTGATGAGAAAGGGTCAGGAATGGTCTGGAGTCCCAGAGCAAGCATGAGAAAATCCAGTTGAGAGAGTCAATCTCAGGTTTCTAAGTGAAAAGAGTATTGTAATACATAGAGCCTTACCCACTCTTAACATAGCTGTAACACTGTGTGCCTCCCCTGCTCTCTCTTCACCTACACCCTGAAAAACTGCCTGCAGTGGCAGAGGGACCCTGGAAATGGAGAGTAGGTTGGTCCTCCACACCAAGGAATGCTACATGGTCATTTTGTTTTCCAACAGTTTCTAAAGAGAGCCTTTCCTGTCATTGGTTTGGTTCAGCAGGGAGTTTCCCTGGTAATGGCCCTTGCACTGGTGCATCAGTACCATCATGCCTGTGGATGTCCTGAGGAGGAAGGAGAGAAAGGAGTTTGGTAGAATGTTTCCATGAAAGCTGAAGTCTATGGGGCTGCTCAGTTCCACTCTACATTTCCTTGTAACTAGAGCATGAAGTAGTCAGGTGTTTTGCAAGATGCTGGAAAATAGCAGGTTTGTCGGCAGGGTGGTGAGGGATGGGTTCCCTGAGTGTCAGTGAGGAAGAAGGCTCTCTCAGGCTGGAAAAGCTGACAGAAAGACAAGCACAAATATATTTTGCAGTAAGTGCTTGGCTGGCCTGGAAGACTAAGGGATCCTGCTATGCATAGGCTGTTCAACAAGGCTATTGTCTTCTGCCAAACCACCAAATAACCTTCCTGGTTGCCAACTCTGGTTCCTGGGATACTCTTGCACAGTTTTCTTCTCCTGCCTGTCCTTCATTCCAGCTCAATATACTGTAGATGAGGATGCAAGCCTATGCACCTTACCCCCACTCTTTTGGAAAGACATGTCCCCTTTCATCTGAAGCAGGAAAATAAAGTCCTGCTCTGTCTCTTGCATTCCTCTCCTCTCTCACCAGTTCGGGAGCGAGAGCGCCATGCTGCTTATGTCGTGAAAAGGAAAGATAATGTTATTTTATTGTATGGTTGTTATGATTATTATTTTATTATTATTGTATTTTACTCTGGGTTTTAATTGCACATGCATTCCTTCAACTTCATGGGGTTTTTTTTTCTCTTATTATTGTTATTGTTGTTAATTTTATTTCTCTTCATCAGTGGCATTGGAAGAGTTACTGTGATTGTGAGAATTGTAGGAGGAAGGAGAAATGAGATTATTCTGATGATGAAAACTCTGCCACTAATCTGGGGGAGTGGGACCGCTCAGTGAGAGTGGTTACAGCCTTGAGGAACTGGAGTTATCCTCTGGGTCACATCTGCATTTCAGAATAAGTCTAGAAACATTCATTCGGAGGCCAACACCTGACAGCAGCTAACGTAATGATCTGTCAGGAGAGCTGGATCAAAGGCAGGTAAGGACCTTGGTGCCCCAGGGTCCAGCTCACCATCCCTTAGATTGTAAGGACATTTATATTAAAGATTAAGACTTATCTGTGCTTCAAGCCATGATCGCTGAGCCCTTGCAAAGAACACAAGGCCACACTACATATTAAGGGTTTGGTTTTCCTATAGGAGGACACAGATGGATGGCTCTCCAGAAACAGGGCTATCGAAGGAGCTGCGGCAGAGCCGCGAGGGTGGCTCTCAGTCCCACCACTGGGTAAAGCATACTGTCACATACAGATGGCATCAGCTGGGTGAAGCATGACTGCAGGGTGGTGTTCCTCACCTGCTCTTCCACTCGCACTGAAGACTAATTTGGTGTCCACAGGCCAGAGTGCTTGGTTTGATTTTTTTTTCTTTGTTTGTTCCTGGTGTAGATTTTCCCTTTTTAACAATTATTTGTTGTGGAATTTTGTTATGCTATTCTGGTTACTACAGTTTAGGTATTTATGGCTTGATTTGCATTACATACTCTTTTAGAACAGGGGGAAGCAGTGACTGAGTTTAAATTCCATCAAAAAGTTATAGGACTTCAGCAGAGACTAGAAGTTAATCATGCACTTTAGTGCTTTGTTAAAGAAGTTCAGGTTAAATCTTGTTTATATGCTCCTCTGGCCTAAGATTAGCTAAGCGTGGAAGGTTGCAGTCTCAATCACAGCAATGTTTTACTTGTATTAATTGCATTTTCCCTATGTACCCATCTGGCCTGTTCTCCCACATGGGCTTAGATCTGATTTTGGGGGTTATTTGGCAGTGCACTGTTACAACAGCACAGGCTGGCAGAGAGAAGGGTTATAGTGCATGTCAGAGGAGCCACCTTTCACATTGTCCATCCTGAAGCTGCTGGTCATGGCAAGCCAGACAGTCATGGGGATGGGATTACAAGAGATGCACAGCACAGCCATCAGATTGCTTTGATGGTGCAGCACTGTGTGAGGGCTGTGTTTGCTGGCGGTATAAGGGAGCTAAGCAACATCTCCTCCCTCACACCTTATAAAGGAATTGTATGGATGAAGGTGTGGTCAGTCATAGGGGAAACACAGTCATTTCAGCAGAGGAAGTAAAAGCTTTGCATGCTGGCAGTACCACACACATAATAATAGCCAGCTGGTTTTGCTTGCAGAGTCCTTTGGAGAGGAAATGGGATTGACATGGTTTGGTTCAGTTGGTGTTCCTTGTGTGCATGGAGTAAATGGTGTGGAAACTTGAAGGGGTAGGAAAATGTTTTGATACTGGAATTTTTATGGGTGGCTTATGGCTGGCAGAGTGAACAAGTGGTCCTTTTCCCCATCAGGTCCTCTTGCATTCTGCTTGTGCAGGAAGCAGAAGGGAGCACAGACATCGTCTCTCCTCAGGAGGATGTTCTGTTGCCTGCTGTGAGGTCAGAATGCAGGAAGGAGGGTAGAGAACCACTAACATAAACAGACTGGAAAACCCAAATGGAAATACATCTCACTGTAGAGTGGTCAAATCCAGTCATTTGAGAGAGCAAATGCAATTGCATCTTCCTTGGCAGGTTTTACCTGCTTGTACCAAACAAACTGGGCTTTGGCAGGTCTCTAATTCTCTCTCTTTCTCTAGTACTTTTGGTGTAATATGTAAAACATTCCAAGCAAAGGACACTTTTGACTGTGACATTTTTGCTTTTTTTATACATTCAAGGGATAGTGTATTGTAATTTGGTTTGAAGGCAATTCCATTAGCAAAACTGAAGGGCAATAAACCTGTTTTTTTCTTTAACCAAAGATATTTTATTTTTTTTTAAGAGAGAAGGAGATTCCCATCTGCTCCAGAAATTAAATGAAGCCACAAGTCATGAGCACCCGGCAATGAGGATACACCATGGAACTGAATCTTTCCATTCACTTATTTTTTTCTTTTTCTCTCTCTCTCTCAATTTTCTGACATCTTTTTGAGTAGCTAGCTTGATGAGCAGAGAAATTCACACTAAATATTGCTGCTATCCTAAACTGTAGGGGATGTCAAAAACTTTTTTCTTCTCCCGTTATTGTTCACGTTGATTTAAGTGTTTTAGTGGTTGTCATTGCAGTGTGCAAATGGTGAGCTATGTAGTGGGGATAAGCTTCTGGATGATCTGCGTAATTCTGTAGCATCTCCTCTGGATTTAGGACACTGGTTTTGTTCTGTGGGTTGATAAAATCATAGAATATGCTGAGTTGGAAGGGACCTATCAAGACCAAGTCCAACTCCTGGCCCTGCACAAGATACCCCAAGAATGACACTATGTGCCTGAGAGCATTGTCCAAATGCTCTGTTCTGTCACTATGTCAGGCTTGATGCTGTGATCACTGTCCTGGGAAGCCTGTTCCAGTGCCCAGCCACCCTCAAGGTGAAAAACTATTTCTTGATATCTCAAACAGTGATGCCATGGTCAGACCAGGCACAGCTGGGCAAGGGTGTTGGACTTAGACTTGTGCTCTTCCATGGATTTGCAGTCATTAGAGATCTGCAGTGCTACTTGTGGACCAGATCCTGGATACCTGTATGCAAGGTCTGCCATGGGTAGGCAGTACAGATGGGGAAGGTGTGGGAAGGGAATGTTTTCCCTCTTCCTGTTGACATAGTTGTCCCTGCCGTGGTCCCATTTGCTGTGTGAGCTTCAAAGCAGTTGATCTGTGGTCGTGGGCACTTAACTACGTCACCCTCCTGGTACTCCTGTGAGAAGGACCTGTGTCCAAAGTACCTAGAATCCCCAGCTTATTTCTCGAGGCCCACTTCTGTGCCTACAAATCAATTTTCTCCCTCCAGACATGGGGAGGAGATGGTTCTCTGCTGCTGAGGTTCCCCCACTGCCGTACTCCAACAAAGCTGCCTCTGATGATGGTGACAATTTCACCCTGAGTTGCAGATGCTGAGTGAGGTGCTCAAAAAAATAGTGCCAGTCCTGTTGTCAGTGGCTGTGCGTAGACTCCTTGCAGGAGTACTGCACTGGATAAGAGGAGCTGGGCTTCCCAGGCTGATCTCCATCCCCGTGGTTCATCCTCCCCACCACGACCCATGTGCATATTGCTGTAACGTCACCATGCTCATCAGGCACCCCAGGCCCACAGCAAGACCCCAGCAGAGGTGGCCCCTGGAAGGAAAGCCTGGCAGTGTGCAGAGGAGCTCTACTCATGAAGGCTCTGCACTCAAGGGCTCCTTGTCCCCTGTGACAAATGTAATCGCTGTGAGAGACCCCAGAGGTGGTGGTTACCTGTGAGGAGCTGCTGATGCAGGTGGAGGTGTGAGAACCAGTCTGGAGGTAAACTGAGCTGAGTTCTGCATGTGTCAAATGCTTTCAGTGGGAAGACATGGTTTTAGAGCATTTGTGTGTGTTGAGAGTGAAATTTGAAAGGTAGATAGGCTTGGTTCTTCAGAAGTCTTAGGCAGCATACTAGGAGGTTTTGCGTTCGGCATTTGTGGTTTGAAACTCCTGTTTCTCATTTACGGGTTAGCTTTGTCCTTCCAGTTTTAGCAGTGCTGCTATAACAGACTATTCATGTGTGTTTGAAGATAAAGTTTTTGTTTTTAATCTTTTGCTTATCATAGTTAATCTAAGAAAGGCAATACTAAAGGTATATTTTTTTCCAAAAATGATATTTTTTACTGCACTGATAAATATTGTGACATCTCTGTTCTTAACTCTTTTGCTGTGAGGGGAACTGTGTGCAGATTCACACAAACCTTGTAAATACTTGTGTGTACTTCTGACAGCCAGGGATTATTTTTTCCTTCCTTCCTTCCTTCCTTCCTTCCTTCCTTCCTTCCTTCCTTCCTTCCTTCCTTCCTTCCTTCCTTCCTTCCTTCCTTCCTTCCCTCCCTCCCTTATTTCCTTTCTGATTTCCTTCTTCCTCTTCTTTCTTTCTTTCAAACAAGGTTTCCTCTTTGAAACAGAAAGCAATGGGGCAACAATGCTCAGAAAAAGCAAAGCTTATCCCACTTTCAGAACATAGCCAAGGAGTTTTTGCAGTGCTGGCATAGAGTTAATATTTAAGCCGATATATTTTGATTTTCCAGCAAACTGTTTGGAAAGGAATAAGACAGATAGAAAAGCTTTGGTCTGGAATTCTGATCAGAAAAGTTACCTGTCTATTTCATGGCATTTTTTTCCTTATGTTTTCCTTTTCTTTAAAAAAAATTAAAAATTTTAAAAGGCTTGTTGCAGGCTTGCTTGCCTGAGCTCTAGGCTGGTTGGCAGCTGTCCTGGGAGTTCCTTGTGCTCTAGGACCGCTGGCTCCTTTGGAAGCAAACCCACTGATCAGGATTCTGGATTCTGATTGCTTCAATGGGTATCCCCTGGTGCAGTGGGATACTTTTGCTTTTTTTAAAAGAAGGATTTAAATACACTTACATTACGCAAACTGTGACCTAATGGCAATAATTACCTCAAATGTGGGCATTCATCCTGGTTTTAGCCTTTCTGAAATCATGTAGCCAGCTTGAACTTTGATTCAAAGACTCTGAACTCCATAGGGGCAGAATAGCGATAAATGCCCACCCTGGTCATTGTTGCTTGAGTGAATTCTGAAGACAGTGAATCTTTAAAAAGAAAAAAAAAATTAAACCAAGGAATAGATTACTCTTTTATGTATTTTAATCAATTGTGATGTTTAAATGCACATGTAAGTATATATGTTTATAGCTACTGTAAAATGCTTTGGCCTTCTAGAAGATATTTAATGAGTCACATTTTAAACCAATATGAACTGAATAATAGACTGTGGCTACTTAACAGTTTTCTGGCTACATTTTATAGTTATTACAGTGTTTTATAGTTTACATTTAAACTGGTACTTTTTAAGGGAAATCTTGTGTTTATAAGTGACACCTTCAAAAACTCAGTACAGCTGCCTCTTTTTTAATTTCGCCCGTTAAAAATGGAAAAGTACAAGTGTGTTTTTAATATGTATATTCTGTTTTGAGATATAACATAGTGTTGGAAAGTCAGTCCAGAGATTAAATAATCCAATGTATTCCAAAATCTGATTGAAAAAAACACTCCACCCGCTTTGAAGATTTAGTTCAACAGATAAGCTATTTGTTTGTTCGCTTGTTTTAATAATGTGCTTTATCAAGCCTCCCTGGTTTGAAGCAGGGAGCACAATACAAAATTCACTGTTCTATGTAAGATCCTCATCTGGGTGAAGATACTCACATCAGGAGAATGAAGGATATTCATAAGAAGGATTGTATTGTACTGTTGATAAATCATTAGCCAAACAAATAATTCCTGAGTTAGTGAACGCTTGTTTTATTGGGGGGGGAGGTGGGGGGGTTTGTTTGTAAGTGTGTGTGTGTGTATGTGTGTGTGCTTGTGTGTGTGTGTGTATTTGTGTGAGCCACTCAGAGGCAATGCTGTAATTTGGCTTTCATCTGTTCACCCCTTTCTTACAAATGATGCTCACCACCACAGAAATGTTTTAAACCAGTAAACAAAACACAAAGTTCACTGACTCTGTTTTCTCAGCACATGCAAGTCCCCATTAATGCTGTTCCCCACTGCTGCTACCCTGTACTTTGCATTTTGATATATCACATTCCCCACTCCCTGGTCTCACTTAGCTGTCTAGTTTATTCTGTTGTGTTCTCTCACTTGGGTAATCAGTGAACATGGTATAAATGTCTGCTGGGCAAAGTGGTACTTTGAGGTCCTGGAAGTACAGGAATTGGCATTTAAAATTATGTATATGTCCATCTGGGCTTCAGCCGTGGAGCTGGAGTGCTCACGGGAGGGCTCCATTCGTGTTCCCACCGTGCCTGAGGGGGCTATATTTGTCAGCTCACAGCAGAGGTGGTGGAAAGGAGCAATCGGCGATGCTTGGCAGCTGGGCAGCAGCCGGTGCTGCTCCCAGGACAATCGGAGCCGTGCGGCCGGGGAGTGCAGCCCGCCTCCTCCTCCCTCAGCATCATTCCCGCGGTTGCCATTCCTGCCTCGCCGACTGCAATGCCAAAGCCATCAGGTGTCATACGGCAAGCCAGGAGTGCCTGCAGCACTCGGGCCAGCTGGAAAACATCCACCCTCCCTCACTGTGCACCACCACTCAGTCAACAGGCTTCACTGCCCCGGCTCCTTCTGCCTGCTCCTCCTGGGCAGTCACACTCACAAATACCAGCACACTCAAGGAGCCACAGAGTCTTGTTGAATACCTTGGCTAACAGCTCGTTAGGCAAGAATGGGTTTCCAACACTGGCAACGCACATCCCATAGGATCTGGATGGCTACATACAGCACCTCTGCCCTCAGCAAGGAAAGAAAGCGCTTCTGCAACGCTTCCACCTCACATGGTTACATACAACACTTCTGGCTTTTTTTTTTCCCTGGTTATCCCTTATGTGTTTGATTTTTTAATTTTCTCTATATGGTTTTTACTCTGTATTCTCGATACAAAACTTCCACAGATATTCCAGGGCATAACCATTTCAGGTGTAAAAAAGGATCTCCACATCCCATGTTTCACCAACAAAGCAATCAAGGCGTTTTGGGTACCAGATTCTACTTGGGCAGAACCAGAATGTAGCCTGTCTATTTCATACCAAATCAAATTTCTGAAAGGAGAGGAAGTGTCATTAATAGCTTTAATAAAGGAGTGTGTGAGAGAGAGAGAAAGAGAGGGAGTGAGAAAGAGAGAAGAACGAGGGGCATCTTGGAAGGTGGAAAGTCTAGATTTCAGGTAGTTAAAAATGAACCAATGGGTGAAACATTTTTTTTAATGAGTTGTAAAATCCTTTTAAAACAGGAGGGGTGAAATGGAGGGAACATTTTATGCCTTTCAACTGCCCACAAGCCCAGCATACTCTGGATGGAAAGTGGAAGTTAATATACACTGCACCAAAATTATTAAGGGAAGGTGGGGGCAGAGCTGTGAGATGCTATTGCAGTCACAAGGGAAGAGATGCCCCAGCCTCAGCTCTGGATCTCAAGTGGTTCTTTCTCTACAGTATCATCTCAGCCCAGTAACCCCACGAAAGCCCTGAGCCGTTGTGTTCCTTCCCTGTACGGTTTCTGTAATAAGAGTGTTAATCCATGTTAATCTTTGTGAAAATTATTGTGTGCAACAGTATTTTCTTGTGTACCGCTTTTTACCTATGTGAATTGTCCCTTTCTGTTTTCTTTTTTTTCTTCCCTTCCTATTTTTTTTCTTTTAGTAATATGTCTTTCTTCTTTTAAAAGAAAAACAAAAACAAACTGATGTGTTGTAGACCTATATGTAACCTATTCCTTAGTCTCATATTATAGGTATGTTATAAGAATGGATATTTTACTTGGCTTTAGAATGTTTTACAAGAAAACTAATTCTTAACCAATCAAGTTCTTGCTACTAAAAAAAAAAATGCTTGTGTTTTTCATCATGACGTTGTGTGCTTCTAATTAATAATCATTTTCGTTGTAGAAAAATGGAGTGAATTTATATTAGTCTTGGAATCTAATAATAGCATTGTAAATTTATGAGATGATTTTAACAGAAAATACATTATAGAAGAATATAGTTATTTTAATTGTAATATTACTAACTGTAGGGTGAGAAAGGAGGTCCCGTTGTGGTGAACTATGTTATAGCTTGTTATTCACAGTTTCTTTTTGATCATTTTTTCGGTCTCTGAGGTGAAACGAGTTATTAATCAGAATTTGTCAACTCACATATGCATATTGTATATGTGTAGAAATGTAATCACACTTTGTCTTGGAATTACATTAAACTGTTTTAAGTCACTGCAAAGTTCGTTTGCCTCTGTCTTCTCGCTAGTTAAAGTTTGGTCTGAACATTTGGTTAGTTTTCAGATAGTATTATTTAATCTCCTCAGTCTGTTGAAAAAAGAGCACTAATAGTATCATTAATAATAAATACTCTTCTCTTTGAGGTAGCATGTTTAGATTTGTGAGATGTATTTTTTTTCCCAGTGCAGAAGAGAATCTGCATTCAGATGCTTCACTGAAGCACAGGAGGCTGCTCAGAGCTGCTGTGTTCAGCTCAGTCGAGAGGTCCCCACTATATCCCATTGTGCCAAACGGAGTGTGGTCATCAGCTGCAAGTACAGGTCTGGATTTTCTTTTAGCCTGAGCCCTCAGTTCATCTGCTCCCTTTCCTCTCTTCGCTGACCTTTGAAAGGCTTATATAGACATTAAAATGCTGAAACCACCATGTGTTGGCAATTGCCATACCTGCCCTTATGGGCTGTGCCTGATTTTCACCAGGAGGCTTGCTCAGGAGCAAGCTGGAGGCACCTGCAAAGGGTTTCGTATTACACCATAGTGTCACCGGGGAGGAGGCCAATGGCTCCTCAACAACTCCTCTTAACAGAGGGAGAGCAAGACCAGCTTGGGTTTGTTGCTGACCTTTCCTAACATGGTGATTCCTACGCAAGCCCACCGGGTTTCCAGCCCATGGGATTCATCTTGTCAGGTCAGTTTCTCCCTTCTTAGGGATAGCAGAGAGATGCTCCACAAGCTGTACTGGCTGCCCATGGTCTAGGGTCACGCTCTGCATTCAGTGTCTGGCAAATGGCTTCTGCAAACATGTGGTGGCTGCTGAATGGCCGTTCAAGGCACTGCCAGGCAAGGGGCTTGCCTCAGGGTGCAAACCTGGGGTTAGCACAGGGAGACTCATTTTATCACTGAGTACTGGCACCTTGGTTTTACAGCCTTCTGTCTCATGTTTCTTTGGAATAAGCAGGGAGCGCTGCAGAAACTGTTGCAATGAATTCCTAGGTGGATATGAAACTTTTGATAACAGGAGGTCATGGACCTTTCTCCCCACTGCCTTAAATGGGCTGAGACCCAACTGAGCAATAGCAGTTAAAACTGTGTCTGTCTAGCAAACCAATTAAGTCAGTGTTTCATTTAAAATCATGTGTCCTATTAAACAGCCAACAGGTAATTGCAGTGTTAAGTACTCTACAGGAAACGAGGAGTTTACTGGGTCATGATGTGAGAGACATTAGTGAATGATCTAACATCAGCAACAGCTGTAAATCCAGAACAGATAGTTTAACTAGTGTAGTTGCTCCATGTGTGTGTTGTGTTACAGTGTCGTCTTTATTTGTTTCTTCTATTTGTAAAAGTTATCAATAAAATTGCAAAAAATATTTGTCACTCTGTTGTCCAAGACCAAAACACATTAAAAATGCATTGTAGTTGGAGAATCTACTTTCTGACCCTTTTTCACAGGAGGGGAGAGCAGTTTCTGACTTTAAGCCAGGTTGCTTTTAGCAGAGCCTGCAGTGCCTTGTGAGAGAAAACAGCGAGGGGCTCAACCATCATATGAGAGGCTGGGAAAGGTCTTCTCAAACCATGGGAGCTGTAGTAAATGTCAGCACCTGGAGATCACAATCCTGAGCAGCTTGTAAAAATTACCACCAAAAAACTTGAGCAAATCCAGCTCTTTCTGGGCCACAAGGAATCTCTGCTGATGCTTTCAGTGTTCACCTCAGCCCATTCTAGGTGGGTATGGCTCTTAAAATTGGGAAGGTGGGGGGACTCATGGATGTAGTGTATGCACAGTAGTGCTGCTGCTCCTGGTGTGTGCTGCTTATGCTTTCCAGTGCAGTGGCTATGTTTGAATTCACTGGAGTCCAAGGTTTGGTATCTAAATTAGTATTTATACATGTGAGAAGAGCTTGTCTTATGTACAGTGTAGCTCTGCCCTCCTGGTTGCCATTCATGTCAAATTAAACTGTTAATGGGGGTCTGGGAGAAGGAGAATAGTCTTGCTCTGTGAAACACAGGCCGCTGTCCTTTGGTCACCTGTGCAGGTGTGTTGGATCTCCACAGCAAACCTGTGCTGGAGCAGTGGATCTGCAGCTTGTAAATTCTCATGTCTTCTCTTACCCTGCTGGTCAGGCCAGGGCAAACACGCGTGCATCAGAATTTCCTGCAATGCACTTTATCCTTTATGTTTTCTCCGGCAAGGTGGCTGTGCAAAAAGTGAGTGATAAAGGCTGTTATTTAAAGGCCCCTGCACTGCACTATTTATCAAAGGCTCTGCTGTTTGGGGCTTTTGCTCACAGGAAGACAGCCACAAGAGGGGCTCAATGCACAGATCCACACTTTAACCCCTTTGGCAAAGTTCCAGGGACAGGAGTAGGTTTCTCCAGGCAAGCAGCCTGGGAACCCAGCACGAGTAGCACTCCATTCCCATGGAGACTCATCACCCCTGTGTTAATGGTGTAAGAAGGTGCAGTGAAAAGGCACATCAGGTAGCTTAACTGTGCTTAACTCCAGAATGCATTTGTGCATAGGCTTCTCTAGGCACATCCAAATGTGCGTATGGGTGCAGGAGGCTGCAAGACCAGGAGGCATCTGGAATGCTTCCCTTTTGTACTTGGACAGCACATTGCCTTGGGTGTGTGAACTCTTTAAATGCAAAGAAGTCATTTTATTCCCCTTTCTTTTTTTCTAACTTCATAAAAAAATAAATTAAAACCTGTAGTAATGTCACAGAGAGGAAAAAAAAAAAGAGGGGGAGAAGTACAGCTTAAAAAAGGACTTACTGTAATTTGCAATACTGTGACTGGACCCTGTGATGAAAATTCTCATTCCTCTTGACAGTCAGGGCCAGTCTGAAAAGCACAGAGAAGAATTCATGCTCCCACAAAGACGGAGGCTGCTACTGATTTAGACTTCCAATGACCAGGGTTGGGGCACAGCTGCTGGGCTGCTTGAGAAAAGCTTGCTTCAGTTCTCTTAAAGTTGTTTCTTCCATATCCAAATATCCTCGATCTGTCTCTCTCCTTCAGACATCAACAGGCCTCCTCAAGAGTTTGCAGAACAGAAGTGACAGGAAGAGCAAAGGCAGCTCTGGAAGGAGACTGCAGGAAGATCGATGAAGGTTCAACCACACTTCACCTGCGTATGCCAGATTATTTGTCTGTCCTGTACGCTGTTCTTTGTGATGTGGAGGTGTAGACACTGGAGCTCTGCTCTCCTCTATCGGTCTGCTGGTCACATTTCCCTGCTTTATCCTTGCTTTCCCTGGGTTAGGACTACCCCCTCCATTTTTTTTAATTACTCCTGTCCTGCATGATCCCATTTCCTCACCTCTCCCCTTGCCTGTTTTCCTTTCTCTCAATGTGATGCTGACCCCAGGGGCACGAGGAGAGGGATGGAGCTTGTGACAGGCAGCTGTGGGTAGTGGAGGGTGATGGGAAAAGCAAACCCCATAGGGCTGGGTTTGAGGCTTTTTAAGACTTTAAAATAATATCAGGAATGACGGTTTTTGCAGGTACGTAATGGCTGGAAGCACTGCCTCCTACGACAAGATGCGTGAGGGGTCTGGAATTACTGGGAATGATGGATAAAGGGGATTAAATGCTTTGAGAGCAGATACTAGGGGAGAAAAAAGAAAACTGAGGGGGAAGCAGGTTGAAGAGAAGTAGAAAATCGATGGGAAAGTGAAAATTTTTAGATGTTCGGAGTTTCCATTGCTGGGAAGGGGACTGCAAGGGAAGGTTGTATGCTCAACCCCTTGGAAAAATCTGGTTCTGTCGCCATCAGATTTTTCCATGCAGCCGATGGAGCAGCGGTCTCCAAAGTGGGGTCTGCACACAGCAGTTCATGGGAGCGCTGGAATAAAGTGTTTTTCTCCCAGCTCTTAACAGTGGAACCGCCGGGCACGGCGCCTCAGAGTAGCCGCCGCTGGCGGGCAGCGGGCTCTGACGAGGCGCAGAGACCCGCCGGCCGCCAGAGGGGGGCCGCCCCTTCCCCCCNCGGCTCGGCTCGGCTCGGCTCGGCTCGGCTGAGTGTAAGGCTGTCAGTACCAAGTGAAGGGATATAAAACCCCTGACTTATTCCTTAGCTGTAATTAAGGGGCACTGGAAAGCTAGTCTTGGCCAGCGTGCTGTGCTGGATGCTGTACATCCATATGACGCAAAGTAGTTTGGTACTGGATGACATTTTTAAGAGCTAAGCACGGTTGAAACAGTCAACGACATATGGGTGAAAGAAAGCTAAGTTGAGATTAAGACACCTTAATAAGGAAAGAAGAAAACCCAAAGTGATGCAAGGTTACTCATCACCTCCAACCAGCAAAGCGAATCTCAGCCAGTTCCTGAGCAACAACCTTGGAATCTCCTTCTTCTCTACACTTTTTATTGCTGAATTGATGTTCTGTGGTATAGAATATTCTTTTGCTCTGTTGGGGTCAGCTATAGCATCCCAGCCTCTTGCCCACCCCCAGCCTTCTTGCTGAGGTTGCAGAGGGAAAAACAGGGAAGGCCTTGACACAGTGCAAGCAGTGCCCAACCATACCTAAAACACTTCCATATTAGCAGTTTTGGACACAAATCCAAAACATGGGGCTATATGGGCTGCTGTGAAGAAAATCAACTCCATCCCAGCCAAACCCTGTAGAGCTGGGAAATGTTGTGAGAGACATTATAATCCAGGGCCTTGAAACAGAGCTAGCAAAAGAATTCAGAGAACATACAATCACCAAAAAATGCACTCATGGATTTCAGTCAAAAAAAATAGTTAATACTAGAGGGAAAGCAAAAGAATATTCAATCAGCAGTCAGGTAAGCATATCACTGATGCTTTTTTCTAGGAGTCAAACACACACCTTTTGATCACAGGGCTTGCTTTTGATCACAGGCAACAGCACTGTGACTGGACCGAGGATATATAATACTTTAGCTGGATATCAAATATTAGCAGCTCTGACTCATCTAGAGCTGGAACCATTGACTGTGAGATGATAGAACATGATGGAACTACCTGAATGCAAAGTCTGGATGGTGAAGGGTCACAGGGTCCCATCCATCCATTTCAGTTGCCCTTCCTTTGAATCAGACTGGGAGTCCCTGGCTTCTTAAATCCATTGCTCCTAAGATGCTTTTGTCCGCAGTAAGGAAGATGAAAAAATGTATCTTCTGATGAAGGTGAGGAACTCTTTGGATTGTTGGGGTTTTTTTCACACCTTTTCCCCATTCCCCAGTATATTTCACCTCAGCTGCAAGGGCAGCATGCTGATTTCAGCCTGATGAGAAAAAAAAAACTGAGTGGAGAAATGTGTCTGTTTTGGAATTTTCTCATTATCACTTCCAAAATTTTTAAAGGAGACCAGGCTTTCCAAGAAATGCTCTAAGGTTTTGAGCAATGTGAAAACATTTGAGAAGACAATGATCTGCTTTGCAGAAAAAGTGTAACTTACATGGAGTCTCTGAGAAGCAAACTGCAGTTTCTACCTTATGTTGAATGAAAATTTGGGGAAAATTTTCAGAACCATGTATGACCTTACTTTACAACAGGTGAAGGTTAGAGAGAAAGGAACTGGGGTTCTAGAGAGATTTTTAATACGGTACGTGCCTCCTTGCCCTCTAGGTGTACGCAGACAGTGTCACAGGTCAATGCACACACTTACTGTAAAGCCCAACTTTCTGTGGCTTCCTTCTCTCCCACTTTTCTTCTTCCTTCTTTTATTTATTTTCTCTCGTCGTCATGATTTTTCTCTTTGTGATAAGCAGAGTTATCAAGGGTCTGAGCTGGTCTGTGCTGAGGTCTCTGTAACTGAACCATCTCGCTTCCTTGCCCAGGGCACTGTATTTACTCTCTGAACTGTGAAGCACTTGCTCTTTAGTTTATTATGGCCTTTGTCTCCATTTATTAATAGGTTTTCTCAGCAAATGGCACTTGAAGTGCTTTGCTGAATACACTAACCTCATCTGGAACCAGCTCTGCTGCATCAACCCCCTGTACAGTGCAATGCATGTTTCTCCTATGCTTTCTGTGGTCTGAAATATGCTTTTTATACAGGCTTGTTTGACAGGTTACCCCAGAAGGACAGCTGTATGATCTTGAGTCTGTTTCCTGGTGAATTAGCGCTGATCTCTTTCAAGACCTGTGAGGAAAATCTATTTTAATCCTCTGGTGAATCCTGAAATCAGAGAATCTAGCTTGGTGGAAAGAAGCCCCACCAGCGGCTCTGAAGCTGCATGCTGAATGAAAGGGGCCTGGTGAGTGGAAAGAAACCCAGTAACTCCTCTGGAAATGCAAATGCTGCTGCTGCTCCTGCTGTTCTGCAGGAGAGAACCATGCTGAGCATGCTGAGCATCTCAAAAAGGAAGAGGAGGAGTGCAAGCATCTTTAACACCACCAGGGAAATGCAAGCATAAACTCAGATCTGATGCTGATTGATGCTAATGAAAGGACTCCAGCAGACTTTGGAATAGGCCTGCAGGTAAGGAAGAATGAGATCATTTGAACCTCGCTTCTGACAACCACCAGAAGGATGATACTATGCCATCATCAATCATGGCAGTACTGTTAAACCTTTTGGACAAAGATTATGAGAAGTGTAAGCAGGGGCAGGAGAACTCCCCAGCTCCGCCTTTCTCACTCATCTCTCTTTTCTGGGGCAGTCCAGTCCCCGCTGTGACTGGGGCCATCTCTGTGATCAGACCAACACTTTGTGGAGGTGCTGAGGTGGTACTGTGTTGCAGATTTCCACAGCTCTCTCTCTCTTGCCCTCTGCTCCACCACAACCCAAAGTTTGATACATGCAATAGCTCTGCAGTGTTCTGCAAGGGAGAGGAAGAAGTCTCAACCCCTTCCCCTAAGTCTCTCCGGGAGTGGAAGAGAACCGCTACTCTGTGAAGGGACAGTCAGAGAAAGCTGGGGTCAGGGCACACTAAAGACACGGAACAGAGGAAAAAGGCTGGTAATAATTTTGCCCCAGAGAATGAGTCCAGTAATTGGAGGCTGGCTAGACTTAGTTCCTGGGAAAGTAAAGGAAAGCTTGTACGGATCAGTAAAGGAAGAACTAAGTGAAAGGATACAATTAATGCCACTGACAGAGTTTATGGGACCTATAAGCAAACTTGGAAAACAACCATGATTTTTGTGCTTTGACTAGACTATGCATTTGGTTGACAAAGGAAACTGCATAGTGATAATGTATATGAAATTATGTTGAGCACATGGGTCAGCAATTCACTCATTGCATTTTCAGTCTAAAAATTACTTCAATACAGTTTGTGTGAACAGCACCAAAGGAGGCCGAATGACAGACCTCAGAAGAGCCAGTGAGAAGTTCAGGAGAGGCTCATGCAGATTAGGGTGATTCTGGAAGCTGTTTAATCCATTAACGTAACAATTTATTATCTAAATGAATATGAAATCACTTGCTAACAGCAGGGGTTGGCAATGAGTAGCAGGACAGAAGACGGTGATGCAAACAGTCATGCAGAGTGATCAAGCATGGTCTGACAGCAATGGGCTACTTAGGCTTGGAAAGCTGGGAGATGTGAGTGGGAGTAGACAGGGAAGTTTCAGCACAGTGGGTGGTGTTGACGAGTCTGAAACATTCAAGATCTGAGAGGAGATTTAGTGAAATGAGCAGGTTTTAATCCTGAGTGAATACACGGTCTGTCTTGGATCCAGAGACAAGCTCCAGGACACACCTCCATTATCAGGACCCTCTCTGACCACCTCTCAAGCTTCCTAAGTAGCAGAGAGTCTTTTCCTCCCCACTACATCTGCAGACAGGACGTGGAGGGGACACTGCTACCTGCATCCCATTGCCAATATGTCCTGTAGTGCAAACAAGAGTTGAATAGTTGCAACCCATGTGGACAGAAAAAGAGAGCACCTATAAGGTTCTGCCTCCTGGTGCCATTTACTTGATTAATGTGCTCAAGTCTGCAATAGGGGAAGATTGTGCTGTGTCTGTGAGGAGTAGGATCACTCTCTTTTTGCAAACTGATACGCTTTTTCCTGCCATCACCCTGGCAGGGGGAGACAGCAGCAGGAGAGCGGTTGTCTGGGAAATATGCAGCACAACCCAGTAGGAGAAATGGTAGAGTCAAGTGACAGTAAACTTTTCTCAGGTTTACTTGTTTGCTGGGGGAGTTTCTTGGGTTTTGTTTTGTTTGCTTGCTTTGTTTTGTTCTTATGGAGTCACTTCTTCTCTTGTTTGAAAATAATGATCTCTCACACTTGTGTACTCCTGCCTAGGGGAGGAAGCACAGGCTTGCAAGGCAGCGGGCATGCTAAGACATGTCATGTCACTGCCAGCCAGGGATAGCTTTTTCCCTCCACATAGGAAAGTTGAATACAGCACTCAATATGTGAACAGAGAAGGCAGCAGTGCCTGCTTTGCACTGCACTGACCCAACACTGACCGAGCAGCTGATCCAGGGGGCTCAAGAATATATATATATATATTTTTACAGAAAAAATGTTTATTCAGCCAAAGGAAATCAGAAGATGAAACATGAGATGAAACAAAGAGAGAGCATTTGTACATAAGTCTTACAAGAAAACACGTTTGTTTCAACAGTTTCCACAGAGCATAAACACACCTGTTTGAGGTCAAGTGCCAAACTCAACTCTCTCTTAAAGACTGGCATTTTCTGACTCATCTCATCACTGCTGTTCATCCATTCCCTTTGTGTAGCTGTGCTTTTCAGCAGTTCAATGTCTTCTTTATTCTCCCTGGACTCAGGAGAAATTAACACTCGCCTGCCTGAAGGTATGTGGGAAGATATTCCTCCATATACTACTCTTAACAGCAATGTGATATTTGAAACTGTTACATTGTTGTTGTTTTCTTCCTATTTGCTTCCCTCTAACATTCTTCTGTACAGCCTGACGGGAAAACACTCAAAAAGAAAACTGAGATATTGTTGACATTCATAAAAATAACTTGTCTTCTCCATTGCTTTTTTTCACACAGAGATCTTACTACTTTTGTTACAACCACCCCAAATCATCGGTAAGTGATTTCAGCAGAAAAATATTTCAGGGATTTTAGTATGGTGCATCTTTCTGGGCTACGTTTAGGTGCAATGCCTTAAACAAATGAAGCCAAATGTCCAAAAAATCCAGATTTCCCAGGCTTGTAGTGAGCAATGGCATACCTCTGTCCTGAGGCGTAAGCCGCTGGAGGTCCCAGAAGAGGAACAATGGCTCTGGTGCCAGATCTACAGGACACGTGCTCAGTGTTTCCATGGCGGTGATTATATGAGAACACCCTCTGTGTATATATGCATGGTTTGTCCATCCTCAGAATCTTCCTGTTATGGCTGATACACACACAGAATAAAAAAGCCCCCAGCAAGCTCCAAAAAGGAGTGTCTAGAGGAGGAAGGGCTGAAACATCTCTCCCTCACCATAAGCAGTAATTGTTTTATTAATGTGGTCTACCTAGTTTCTCTCTCCCTAGAAGTATACTCTAAGGAATATTTCAGTTTCTATGTATCTGATTTTTCTTTGGTCATCTGATATTTCAAACATTTGCAAGGTGAGTCTGCTTGCCTTGAAGCATGCTACTGTTAGGCTACTTATAAAAGCATGACAATTATCCTTAGTGGTGAATTACCAAAATGTGCTGAATGGCAGCCCTCTTCCCCATAAGCGTTTTGTGAGTATGTGGCTTTTCTTTCCCTTCCCGCAACTGCTGTGTTCCTCCTCCCTCTTGAGCATACTGAAGAGTGGAATACACTGATATAATTCCACTGAATTTGAGGGGAATACCTCGAATTACAAATTACATTGGTGAGTCACCCTTCTGTCCTTCACACAGTCACCCTGATCAGAGTTGTATTTAAAGGCATAAAATCAGTCCAACTGTCAGAAGCTATGAACTATCCAGGTAGAACTCATTAGACTTGGGGGACCATGCAGATCTGTAACTTGCCTGGAGGTACCCAAGTTTAACCTCTTGAGACTCCAATATTTCTCTCTGGCTGTGACTTCGTCTGATTTATTCCCTAGTTGATGCAGAGTTTTTCCCTTCTATCTTCCTCCTCCACAGTTTCCCATCTTTTGCAGCCTCCTTTATTTCCTTCATTATTGCTTTTGCTCTTCAGCTGCATGTTATAATAAAGTGTGCTTTTTTCCCCCAAAGCATTTCTGCATGAGGTTGTAGTGAAGCTAAGGCTGTGGTGAAAGGAAAGATACCACAAAAGATACCACAAATGTATCAAGTGGTGATTTAAATTACACTGCTGGGTAATTTGAAAAATAATATGTCTTATGTTAGTCCAACAATAGAGCATTTGATAAGCTATCTGCAGCTGAGAGGATCATTTTCAAAGAGCTGTCCATCTGCAGCACAAAATTCAAGGACAGGAGGTAAACTTCAGACTGAAATCCCAGCCAAGGATCCTCAACACCCTTTCCTTTACTTTGTGGTGGAGGTCAGGAGGTCAGCAAGAGCTGGAGACCAGGACATTTGACAAGATTCTTTTTATTGTAGCAAGAAACAGCAAAATGGAAAGGAGGCATAAGGATGGCGAGGAATGGAAAAGATTGATAATTGTTTCCTTGGCAACTGACACTGTGGAGCCTCATGCAGGAATCCCTGAGAAAAATCCTAGATGATCGTAATGGTCTCTTCTGCCTTCAGCCTCTGTTCCAGGCTAAGTTTACACATCACAGTGGGGTGCTGCATAAAGGGATCAAGTTAGTGCTAAATGGAAACCAGAAGCTGTATGGTTGTGAGAAATCCTTGGGAAAAAGAGAAGCACTGTTGTCTCTCTTTCATAAAATGGGGAACGTTTTATAATGCGAAAGATGAAAAGATTGAATAACTTGGCAGAGATTATTAAAAATGTCTTTTCAACACAGAGGACAGCGACATACAAGTCTCTGCTATCTCTCACATCACTGCAATGAGAACATAACCCCCCTCAATTGAGACTGCACTGTCCAAGGAATTAGCAAAAGGGCTAAGGGAGCAGAAAGCAGGTGAAGTGGTTGCTATTTAGTCAGTGTGATTTGCCCATCATGTAGTTCATTGCTACACAGGGCAGCACAAAAGGGTCCCAGTCCTGCAGTGTTTGGCTGCAGCAGCAGAGAATCTTCATTAGTGGATTTAAATGTAAGAACTGGGGCATATATATGAATATTAATGAAAGAAAGATTGACTAACTTCATGCTATTAAAAGATTTCTAGTCTCAGAGAGTAGGTGGAGCCTTTTGAAAAATGTATAATGAAATACAATATGTGATACACAAGAAGCTCTACGACTGTGGATCTTGATCCCTTCCAATTTTCTGTTTATATAGTGCTTTAGAAGTGGGGAATGGAAAGATCCCTTTATTTGAACAATTTTCTTTTTCCTCTATATCCCACATGCAGGTGTTAATGCAGAATTTCATGGCCATGCATTCTGGGGAGCCACTTGGCAGTGGGCAGCTCGTATTGATTTCTGCTCCGAAAATAGGGTATCAAATGCTTGTATATTTATAGATGTATGGGTGCATGTATATATATACATATAAGTGTGTGTATATATATATATATATATATATATGGGTGGGTGTTGCAAAGGTGTAAAAGACAGAGGAATGTTAAATCAGAATAGAAATTAATTACCTTGCCTGTTCCAATGGAAATTTTTGTGCCAGAAGTGCCTGTAACAAATAAATGCTAGAATGCTTTTATACAGTTCCATGTCTGTGAAAGGCATTCATGAGAAGAGGCTGGTGTATTACTACACATTCACTAGAAATCAGAGAATCAGGGCAGCAGAATTTCCAGACAGTCATGTGAGAATGAAGTGCTGCAGCATCAAGGCAGCCAGTCCACTTATTTCTGTCTGTTCAAAATGTTAAATAATTGCCAAGGCCTGCATTGCTATCAGTTACTTCTTAGAGAGGCTTAATGAGAGGAAACCAGCTTTGTGAGTGATTCCCTGTGCAAGTGAGTGGAGATGTTACACGTGTCTGTCTCATGCTCTGAAAGGAGTGAGCGATTGTGGCAGCTCTAACAAAGCAGACAGAGAAAATGAAAGGCTCCTTAGAGAGCCAATATTTATTTTTTTTATTCTTTGAAATCTGTGATTGGGATGGCTGGCATATAGCACAAAATGAAATTTGTTTTCCCCAAGACATTATTCTGGGCTAACAGCAATTTCACAAATAAAATACTGTGTAAGTAAAATGCCAGAGTGGCCATGTTTGCAGGTTCAGTGACAAGGGAACAGTGTAGAGCATGCCAGCCAAAATAAGATGGGAGCGTCCTGCCTCACTATCTAAAGTATTCCATAAAGATAATGAATACCAGGGTATCTATGTGTGTTTATTGGGGTTTGTGATTATGTAAGTACTATATAATAGGTGAAATGTAAAGGTGAAAACAGAATGTTTGTTCTTTATTGCTCTCCTCTTAAAAAACTTACTGGTTTTCTTTTTATTTTCCTCTTTTTCCTATTATTTTTCACCCTTTGATAACCAAAATATGATGTCTCCAATTCCTCTTTTTTGATGAAGGTCATTTGGAGACCTGAATAACAACATGAGATAAATGTGTAGCTTTTATAAGGAGCTGGAGAGGCAGCTGTTCCTTTAGGGCAAAAAAAGATGAAAGATATTTAAGGCAGCAAAAAATGAAAAAGGAATTTAATTTTACTATTTTGATTTATGGATATCCAAAATATGACATCAGGGTTGAGATTAATTTCATGTAATATTATCGATGTACAAGAAAAGCTCAGGTTATTGAAGCCTTCCTCTATAGACACATGAGAGAGCCAGGCAAGGCCAAAGGCTGATGTCTGCCCTGCCTCATAATGAAATGAATTTTATTTCTTTCAATTCACTACAAAGGTATGGAGTTTAGAGACTGAGTTTCAAATAAATGCATGTAGGTAACTTCAGTTAAAAACGGTCTCTTGTTGAACGGTCCTGGTTGAATCAAGCAAGGCAAGTTCTCTCCAAAGTATACATAAGAATGGTTTCCTCCTACCCAAATAGATCTATAATCAACAAAAAATACAGTAAAAGAGCACAAATGAGGAAATGCAGGATAGGTATTTCAGAGGAACAGGAAAAGAGGGATGTACTAGAACAGAACCAAACCTTCCAAAGCTTCAAGGAAGTGCACTCCGCAGTATGACATTACCCACATTTTTCAAGATGCATGTTTTCTTTCCAGAAGGGCAGGTCAGTTGACTAGGTTAATTCATTAACTTGATTTGGGGAACATAGCACATTGTCCCTGGCTCTTACAAGTTTCAGCTTCTTTGGTATTTTTCTTTAAGTCCTAGTTCCTTGAGTCATGTGATTTAATAAATCCTAGATTTTATTTAAAAAGAAAAAGAAAGATCACTTTTTTTTACCGATTATGGAGTAAAACTTGCAGATAAAGACCTCAAAATGGAAAAGTAATTACTAACCCAAACATATACAAATCCTTAGCCAGCCTCAGGATATCTGAATACTCAGACTTGAACACCATTGGGATGAATGGAGTGTTAACATCATCCACTGCTTGCCTTCCAAAACTGTGTTAGCTGTGTTATATACATAAGGAAAAGAAGGATGTAATTCTCTGTAATTCTCTGGCCTTCTTTTCTTCCCCTTCCCTTGTATATTCATAAAGCCACACTTTGCCCCACATGTGCAGCTCAAAAGACATTTAGAGGTGCAATTATGGTGCAAACACAACTGGGTCATTACCACAAAAACACAACAAACCACTCTAGCTAAAGTATATGTATTGCAAGCCTGTGATGTTAAAATCAGATTTCCTTCAAGTGCTTTTGGTTGCAGACAATGAAAACAGCCTGTATGGCAGAAGACCACTGAAAATAACTTTTAAAGAAAGGTTACATTTTTACAATAGCAGCGTTTCATCTGATCTGCAGAGACCTTGGTTCATAATTGAAAGTGAGACAGCCAAGGGGACTAGTAGGATTAGGTTACGGGAATTCAGCTGAACAATGTTTTGCGTTCAGATAATTGCATGAAATTGAGCTATTAGTGTAAGTTTTGTAAATTGCAATAACATAAACCAAAGTAAAATATTCTCAGTGTATACCTTCAATTAATATGCTGAAAGAGAACCCCAACTGACTTCAGACAGTGCACAGAGAACTTTCATTAACTCTTCAGAGCTGTGTCCAAATATTGTTCTCAGTTTCACAGGTTTCTCAAATGGACCTTCAAAGGGAAACTTTTGATCAAAAAATAAGTAAATATAATGTAGTAGTGAACTTGTGGTTTTCACTGGCAAGAATGCTACTAATATGTCCTTTATGTGACCTTAATTTAATGTTGCATAAAATATTGCTGAAAAGAACTGGAGGAGGAAAGAGTTTCATCTCAAATTGCAGCTGCTCGCTCCAGTAGCTCTCCTAACAAAACTTTGGCAGCAGCTGAAGCTTGTTCCTTTTTAACTTCTTCCGTGGCACAGGATTATTCTGTCCTGCGGCTTTCCCCTAGCTAAGCAGAAAGGTTATCAGGAGAGGTGTCCCAGTACTACTTTATTTCTTGGTCTTTCCTTTTTGTGCTACATTTTCCCTTGGGACTCAGCCTCAGAGTTTAGAAGGAGCATTTACAGAGGCCAGTTTTGGAGACAGCTTTGACAACACAGCTCCACTCCAGTAAAGTCATCTCAGCAGACAAATACTGGCCCACCACTGACTCAGGCTAATTATTCTAATGCTTTACCTCAGTCTGGCAAATGCCTGCTGCCACAGCACCTGAGAAGGAAGACTGCAATTAGTCATGCATTTATCTTTATGGAAGACTTGGCTGCTCAGGAGCATGTGCCAGCCTCATCTTACTGCACTGCCGAGGCAAATGCCCATTTCACTGATGTATTCATGTGCTTCAGAGGCAATTTTTAATTTATCTATGTCTTCTCTCTCATTTTTGAAGGAAGGAAAATAATTTTAATGACTTCTGTGATGAACATAGAGTATGATAACATCAAATAACACACTAATGTATCTGTGTCAGTAATTCAATCTTGTTCACAGGGTTATTCAGCTTAGAAGAAAACACCAGATCAGCATCCTGTAATGAATATTAAATGTAAAATACAGTTGAGCTGTGAATAAGAGGTACCTTAGTAATACCAGAGCGTTCAGATAATTTCTCTGTCTCTGAATTTAGCAGCAGAGTAAGCCTTTCATGGCATCTAATGTTGTTCCCTGGATTCTGCTCTGTGCCCCATCTACATGAGCCTTAAAATTCCAAAGGAAGTGGGGGTTATTGCTGTTCTTGGAGGGTTATTTCCATGCTGGTTTATATCACTGCCAGAAATTTTGCCCAGAGATTCTAACTCAGGTCTGCCTTTTTTGGATTAAATTATTTGTCTTTCAAACGTTGTCCTTAACAAACTCTTCTTTTTCTTGACGATTAAGGCTTTTTAAGTGTTTTATGTCTCTCTATTATGCCTGCCTGTCACATGTCTGTACAATGGTCTTTTAAAGTTTACTCAGGGCACAGCTGCACTGTGACACACCATGGTGCAAATATCCCTGAGGCAAAGCTGAATGAGCCGGCTCCAAAACTGGGATTTGTACTCTGGCTGTTTAATAGAGAGAGACAAGGACCATCTTTTCTGGCTCACTTTGCTCTGTGTCTGTTGAATTCGATACAAAGGGGTCATGGTTTGCAGGCAGGGTTTGTAAGCTCTACTTTTGGAAGAGAAAAAAAGTAATGGATGTAACATGGAGTTCCACATCACCCCTACTGCAGTGTTCAGTGCTAACCAAGGGTGTTCAGTGGGGGACAATGCTGTCGAAGCAAATAATGTGAAACATGGTTTAAGAGTCACAGAATTTGGGTCTCAAGTATAGTAATAGAAAGTAAGTTTCTTGCTTAACAAAAATTTGGATGGTGACACTTCACTGAAAGGTAGGAAAGCAACATGGGGAGAAAAGGTCTTTAGAGTGATGTAAAGGTAGGAAAACTGTAGGAAGATGAATGTGAACAAAGAGAAAAGAGTAGAGAACAGAAGTATAGGAACTGTGTGACAACTATTGAATGGGAGGGAGCCTGGGGTTGTAACTTCTAGAGAGACCAGAAACCATCAACAGTAGGAAACCAAAGTAGATTTGAGCAAAGGGAAAAGGGCTGCTAAAGCATTTCTCTTAGGAAGATCAAGGTAGCAGCATCTGTCAGCAGGTGCAAAAGCTCACTAGAGCGGAATGTCATGGACAGGATTTTGAAAGTGTTCCTTCCAGCTGTTCCTGCTCAAATCAGGCAAAGCATCTACTGATTGCCACATTTAGTTATTCTTACTTTCCAAAAGACACTGATCTTTGACAAAACTTCTTGATCTGCCTTGTTCATTATATAAATTAGGATAGCATTTGATTAATCTCTGGTATAAACTATATCTGGGCCAGACAGGAGGAAGCTTTATGTTTTTATATGAAGTTCAAATGGTTTCTAGAATGGGATGGGAGATGTACCCTGAATTATAAAGTGATAACTAGAAACAGATGTGGGGGAAGATTTTGCAAAGTCTGGATATTTTTTGGAAGTATTTATTGACATTGCATAAAGTGACAGGAAGGTTTGTTTATTGTTTTGTGGGAGGAGCTTAATGGAGCTATGTGTAAGTGACCTTTTCAGTGAGCAGTCTTTTCAAAATGGGATTACCAAGGATATTTTATAGTAAATTCACTGTACTTGAAAATTATTTTTCTTAAGCTCCAAAGCTACAAGAGAAAAGATCTGACTTGCTCTTTTTTATGTGTGTGTCATTTCTTAACAGAGTAAAATAATGTAATTGCAGTTATGATCAATGCTATAGCATTATTGTTATTACAGTGTTATTTTAAACAGGGTAAGTTAGCTAAGGAGAGATGGAATTATTTGCATTTGCTCAGTGAATAGGAATAGTGAAAGGATAGTTTGATAGAACAAAGTATATCTGTGGTGCAATAATTTCTGAATATGGTGTGTCTATGTGTTATAAAACGATAGATTATGAACAAAACAGGACAGTGAAGGGTGAGCTTGGTTGAAGGTATGAAGGAAAAGAGACCAGCAGTTCAGAGATCTACACACCTCTACTGGAGGAACATTAAGCCTGTTACTGTAACACATTTTCTCTGAAGAACTGAAGAGACATGAATTTGAGTAAAAGGTTTTGGCAGGTAGTGAAAGTGAGGGAATCAGGGAAGGCAATCAGAGTAACCAATCTTAGAAGGAGTAGTATGAAGCCATATATCAGAGAAGTGTTGCAAACCCGATGCCAGGGGTCTAGGAACTTGATTACATAGACAGCCTGAGGTTTTTGCAAGAAGACGATGAGCCTGTCAGAAAACAGATGCACTTGGGCATTCTCTCTAATGTCTCCATGAAATTCATAGTGGAAAATGTGAAAGAAAGCCATTTATTAGACACCTACTTTTATAAAATGAAAGGCTATTTCTCAGAGTTACCTCTGTATATTTCTCTGTCTTAGAAGCTCATGATTGAAAACAGAGCACACAAGAATCTCTTGTCTTTTTACTTTTAAGATAGAGGGAGAATCTGATATTTTCTACTGGTATTTGTATGGGTATTTTTGGTGCCAGTTCCCAATATAGCTTCTTACACTGTTACAACATGAGACTACACAGGAGAGTCCCGTTAAGCTACCAAAATACAAACATTGATAGCCTTATAAAGTTTGGTTTTTCTCCTTTCACTTTTTAGCCTAGAAAAACTACTTTCTAATACTTTCATTGGACTTTCTAGAATAAAGCCAATCTGTTTTGAAGTCGGCTTTTTGCTCTTCTTGTGCCAGCAGCTGTTGCTACTGTACTTCCTCAACTAGTTAAAAGGAGCAGAGCAGAAGTAACCCAGAGCACAAGTTTGCATCAAGCAATGTGTGAGAATTCAAAAATAGACCATAAGAGCACAATAAGACTGAATTGTATTGTACTCTAAATGGTTTGAATCTTTTTTATGTCACATACCATGTGACTTTCCATAGCACACAGCTTTACAGAGAGTGAAAGAAAATCATTATTAAAAAAGCATTCTCTGCTCCTTAGACACAAGCGTTGGTAAGAAAACTAGATGTCTGAGAGCATTGGAATAGTCCAACAAACTGTCTGAAGGTCTTCACAAAGCCAGGCTAGAACACTGCTCTCAAATATTTTTTTTCAATGGGTGGTTCAGTAAATTGGAAACATTCACCAAAAACTATTTCTGCACAAATTTCAGCAGCAGCAAAAGAACAGGAGAAAAAAAATACTGGTTTTTTTTACACAAATATTGTTCACAGAAGGAAAATATATCAGCAGTTGCTTTGGTCACTGAGTCCCAAACTAGAAATAACTGGAAGTTAAATTACTGGGAAGTTGTCTGGATCCACTGGAAATAATGTTGATGATTTCTGATTCATTTCAGTGACTCTGAACCAGGGTTCTGATGTGCAATTTTGAGAATCATTTCTGGATTTGGATATTACATTTGCCACAGAAAGCTAGGTGATTGGAAAGTGCTTCCAGGTTGGCAAGAGGGTTTAATTTCACACCTTTCTTGCCAGCAAAACCTAGGGAACAAGAAGAATTGAGCACTTCCAAGAAGAGCCTTCAGAGGACATCCTTGTTTCTATCACTGCAGTGTGGGTGCACATTTTCATGGCTGAGGATGCAGCTTCTGAATGTCCCTCTGTGTGTATTCACTTCTGATGCTCCTATCCAAAATGTTGTGGGGTTTTTTTCCCCTTACATCTTTCACAAAACAAACTCTCAGTTTCCAGGTGAAGTTTCCTGCCATCATTAATCTAATCATACCCCGCACAGCCTTTGATTTTTTTTTTTGCACCCTCAGCCTGAACCCAGTGATAAATCAGAGTAGCCGTCACTGTAGTGGAGAGCTCAGTAATGTCAAGAGCTTCCTGGTGAATGTGCAATGGGAAGTCATTCAGCAGTAAGTAAATAACTCTTGCAAGTCACACTGTTAGAAAAGATTGCTTCTACTCTCCCTGTGAGCAGGATGTCTCATATCTTTCTCCATAGCACCATGGGTCACATGAGGATACTACAGGAAAGAATTTCTCACCTTCTAAGTCAGTTGCTTCTTATGATAAATGCATTTGCAAGCTGCAGTGTAAAACTCAGTTAAAATCATAGCTGCTTTCACTTTGTGAGTTTGTGAAGTTCCACTATTTCTGGTCTGTATTAATGTCCTAACAAAATGTGACTTACTATTTCAGATTTCTTGTTGTAGTGGAATCTGAAGAGTTTTTAGGTCTTTAGGGATTTTGTTTGTTTTGTTTCGCTTACATTGATATTATTAACTGTCATTCTTGATTTAAGATATTTGTTAGAAGCATGTAAGGTGTTTTGGATTTGGTTTTTTTTACTGTGCCAAAGGGAAAGGAAGAACACAGCCTCCACAACAAATTCCAGCGTGTCATCTGAACAAGGGGTATCTGTGTGAAGTTTTTGCTGGTTATTCTGTAGCACCTTTTATCTGTGCATGGGCAATAGGTGAAAAGGATATGAGAGAGAGGGAGAGAAGGTAGTTGGTCTTAAATTGGTAGCAGTCAGCTACTGCAAAGATGCCCAGTTCCTATGCAAAAATCCTGCCCTACTTTATCAAGACAAATGCCTGAAGTAAATGACGGTCAGGTTGACACAAGTGATGTGGCTTTCCAGAAAAAAAGGGGGACTAGGACTGCAGAAAACTCAAGAAACTAAACAACAGTACAAAAATTCTAAAGTTAATGTAATTACTAAGAGGAGTAGGACCTACAACTGGAAGTGCATTGCTCCAAAGTATGACTCTGGCAAAAAAGAGGCTAAGCAGGACAGAGTATCATCTGAGATTAGGGAAATACTTTCACACCTTCTGGGAAACAGCAGACCGAACCAGAGGATGAGCTGTAGCATAACAGGTAACTGCCTCATAGCTCCTCTTTCAATGCTGGTTATTGTTCAACAGCGGGACTTTAATTTGGAGGTGTCTGGTGGAGCATGTGAAATTGCATGGCAATAAACAATATGTGATGGAATGTGACAGTTTTTAAATTGGCCCAGGAAGTGGGAAAGTAACACAAATATCAGTTTAGTCTCAAAAGATACAGAAACTGGAACCCAAACACAAGACAAGGAGATTATTTTCGTGAACGGAACTCTGGGAACTGGAGTCAGAAGTTGTGTTAGATGCAACGTAAACGAGTTAGCAGTTGCAGAGTATTTCATTATGGATAACATCTTAGAAATGTGAGAGAAGTCTCACACTTTAGTCTGGAAAGCCACCTTTGGATCTTGGTGAAACAGATTATCTACATGCAATCCGAAATGTACTAAAGGCAGCATTATGTGCTCTGTTACTAGAGGCACTGTTAGGACAACAATGAAATGTGGTATCTTTAGGTAAAGATGATAGGCAAGGTCTGAAATATGTTTTGTAATTAAGTATTTCAAGGGTCTAACTGCCAACACTGCCACAGAATCTGAAGGAGAGATGGATTCCTGTTCACTTACTGAGGGCTAGCTTATTGAAAGAAAAAGAAAAGCACACTTTGCAAAGAGAAAGAGTATGTGACTGCATGCCCCGATGCCAAACATGCATACACACGGCCACTTACAATGAAGTCATATCGTAATTATGTGGGGGTTTTTAGCTTTTGGTGGCTATTGTTTAGTCTGCACTGCAGATTTGCAGGAGAGGTTAGGAAAGACAAGAGTAACTGAAAGATGGCAGCAATGAAGTACCTGACATGGCTTGTATCCACAAATGGTGGGTATGTAATTATAACAAAAGGCCAAAGCACTTTTTTGAGCTGAGTGGTTTTCAAGGACTGGCAACTAGCAAAGAAAAAATTATGTCCTAATGGGTTCTGGTTTTAGTAAATTAAAAGGAAGATCAAAGACATTCTTCTATCAGCAATTTAATGCAACAGAAGCAATCCTCAGGCCCTGATTTTTTATATGCTCAGATAAAAGGAAAAAAAGATGGCATGATTCAAGTATTTCCGCATTGAGCCTTCTGTTAGATATTTCAAAAAGTATGGAGTGGAGGGGGGTTTGTCCTACTGTGGCCTTCTTTTTGCAATGTTTGCTATCTTTGCATGGGATTTTATACCTCAGATGTTTCATTTAGATTGAAGATATATGTTGTAAACAATCATAAAATATTCTATAAAACATCTCTCCACTGTACAAATTAAAAGAAAATTATATTATCTTGCTGACTGAGAACAACTTTTAGAATGAAAGTATAGGTCTTGTGCTGGAAGGCCTGAAATACTCATTGATTGCCTTTGATAAAAGGGCATCTGTGGACTTTTTGACTCTGAAAATGTCTAACATAAAACTAGGGGGGGGTTGAGATTTCACACCCTCTCTTTACTCACTGTGTCTATACTGATCCACATCTTCAGCTGACCTGATTTCAGATTTGCTTATTTACATTGCCAAGGACTAACCATGCTTTTATTTTCCTTTGCTGTCTGAGTGATACTATGATGTGAGGTACAGGTATAGCTTATTGTTTTACTTCTGTATGCCAGCAAAATGAATCCTTCTCTCCTTTCATCCAACTCTGGGAGCGAGTTGTTTCTGTTGCAATGGATATGTTCCCAACGAACTGATACTGAACTGGTTAATTGTGAGTGCTGCTGAAAAATAATTGAGCCCAGCTCTAATCTGTAGTGTGATCTTTTCCCAGCTGTCACTGGTGCTCCTTTAGTGACTGTGTGTCCTGGCAGCCAAAAGGGCCATCCATGTCCTGGGATGGATCCAGCACAGCTTCTCTGGCCAGTCAAGGGAAATGATTGCTCTGCTCTGCACTGCTGCAATCTCACCTTGAGTCCTGTGTGCAGTTTTGCATGCCACAATATAACAAAGGATTTAAAACTATTAGAAGTCATCCAAAGGAGAGCCATGAATACGGTGAGGGGCCTTAAGAGGAAGCCATACAAGGAGCAGCTGAGGTTGCTTGGTCAGTTCAGCCTGGAAGAAACTGAGAGGAGACTTCGTAGCACTCTATACCTGTCTCGTAGGGTTAAGTGAGGTGGCAGGCACTGATTTCTCCCTGGTGACCAGTGACAGAACCTGAGGGAATGGCCTGAAGCTGTGTTGGGGAGGTTTGGCCAGAATATTAGGAAAAGGTTCTTCCCCTAGAAGGTGGTTTATACAGTGGGACAGGCTCCCCAGGGCAGTGGTCACAACACCAAGCCTAACAGAGCTGAAGAAGCGTTTGGACAATGTTCCCAGGTACATTCTGTAATTCCTGGAGCTGCCCTGTGCAGCGTTCTCTTCCCAGCTCCATATATTCCGTGGTTCTGTGACTGCTGTACTCATTCCTGCTCCTGAGGAGAGCAGGGCTCAGGACAAACCCTATGGTGAAAGGATCCCCTGTCCTTATGCCTGCGATACCCTAGAGCAACACTACTGCTGCGTGGATATCCTGCTATATAGCTGTACCCTAACTGCTAAGCCTTCCACCTTCCCGCTGGGACGTTTGTTACTGTTTCAAGCTCTCAAAACTCCGTGCACAGCCTTGCGGAACACCCCAGGCACCATTCAGCTTGCCCTGAGGGCTCGTGGACGGGACTACCAGCTTCCCAACCTCGCTGTGCCGTGGGGAGAGCGCAGTCAAGGAGCAGCGGGAGCAGCGGGAGCAGCGGCACCCGCTCACGGGGTAGGCAGCGGCAGCCGCCGGCCGCCCCAGGGCACTTCCAGACGCCTTCCCGCGGCGGGCGGGAGGGAG
>VXBU01004155.1:1641505-1849575 GCA_013400315.1 Bombycilla garrulus
GGAGGAGCCGCCGAGCCCGCCCAGCCCTTCCAGCCCCCCGCGGGGGGGACGCGGGGGCCGCCGCGATGACTTGACGCCGGGCCGGGCCGTGCCGTGCCATGGAGGGGATGACACGCTTCGTGGTGGCCGCGGCGCGGTGGCGGCCGGCGCTGCCCGCCCTGCTGCCGCTGCTGCTCGCCGTGCCGGCGCTGCGGGGCTCTCCCGCGGCAGGTAAGGGAACAAAGAGGGCCCGGGGGGCAGGTGTGCGGGGCCGGGGCCGTGCCGGGAGCGGGGCGGTGCGGGGTCCGGTAACAATGCGGCGGTGTCGGCGGGCGGGGGCCGGTGCGGCGCGGCCAGGGAGCTCCGCCAGAAAAGGCGCGCATTGTTCGCAGCCAGACCGCGAACGCTCCGGTGCGGGGCCGCGGCAGCCCCAGGCTCAAGGGCTGGGACCCGACTCTCGAGAGCGAAGGAGAGAAGCGGTGCGGGGACAAAGGGGCACCCGGCGTTTCGGGCTTGTGGGGTGTCCTGTGCCAGGCAGTGGTCACCCCACGTTGTGGCCTCAGCCCGAGGCGTCTGGAGGTGCCCCGTGTAGGGCTGCAGTAGCATCTGCGGGGTACATGCAGGGCAGCTTGGCTCTCCTTCACCTTTCGAGTGAGAAGGCGTTCTCTCCATACGACTTTCCAAGCACCGCCGTGGCGTGACTTGTGTGTGGTGAGAATGGTTCGGGCTCCAGAGGGTGATGTATTCACTAGCTGTTTCGGAAAAACCATGAATCAGTGACCCCTTTTTTTCCTCTCGTCTTTTCTCTTGTGGCTCTAGGTATCAAAATTAGTCTGTAGTTAAACAGACAGTTTAATCACAAAGATGTCTCATTTGGTTCTGGTCCCATAGCACTTCTTGGTTCATCTTTAATACTTAAAAAAAATCATAACAATTATCATTTCATGGAAAGGTTGCTGTGATTAGGTTTTCTTTTTGGTAGGTAACAGGTATAAAGTAATACATTTTAATCAGCTTCAGAAAGTTGTTGGTAATAAGTGACAAGAAGTGTTAAGGACCTGCAGTAACCTGTTTCATGAAGCAAACCAACTAGTGTTGACTCTTTTGTTCAAACACAGGAATTGTGGTGATTATTGTTGGGTGCTTAAGAACCCTTGGTGTTATAAAACATGCTTATCTCTTTATTATAATCCTTTCTTCCACTTCAGAAAGTAGTTCGTGTTTTGGACGTGACTAGTTAGCTTTTCAGGGAAGTTACACTCTCCTCCAGCTGCCGTCCTAGCCTACAAGAGATGATCCATTCCAGGCAACATGAAAATTGATCGATCGTAGTCAACTTCAGCAATAGCAATTTTTCTTAAATAGATCAGGCTTTGCATACAAATAGAAGGCAAAGCACTGAGTTCGTAAGTGGGAAATTTACTTGTATTTTTTTGCCTCTGAGAATAGCTGGGTTTCTTCTGTATTTTCATAGCAAGTCAGTGAAGGCTCTTGTTTGTTTCTCTGATATATAGTAGCTTTTAATTAAACATGGCTGTGAATTTCTGTAAACATTTGTGTGATTACTGTGCATTCTTCTATAACTTAAAAACAGCAGTAGAAATATTACGTAACTCAGCCAGTGTTTGAGCTGCTGGAAGAGGGGACTTAGAGACAGCTGATCTTGCCCAAAGGGATGCTTTCCTGCGAAGTCTAGGGCAGGAGCCTTTAAGCTGTTTTGATTTGAGAGTCCTCTATGTTTTCAATTTCCACTGGGCATGTGAATCATGTGCAATGAACTTGAGGATAGTAAACTTGCTCTTCAGAGGATGCTTTTTTTATTGGCATCTCAGAAACGATGCATTGATTGCAGAGGTTTAAAGTCTGGGGGTTGAAGAGAGCAAGGATATTTTGTTCCTTTTCGTTAAGGTGACATCTTCATTTAAAAGCATGACAGGAGTATGATTTCTCTGTCTGGGGCCCATAAGGTTTAGATAACACAGTCTTTACCCAAATCTTGTCTTTTGTCTTGAAATGTTTTGATGGTGTAATGGGTGATATGAAATGGAAGAGCTGTATGCTGACCAAATGCCACAGGTTTGGGCAGCATTCACTTAACTGATCAACAGATTTACAACTCTCTCTAGGGTGCGGTTCATTTGCATTTCAGTGCCATATGGCCTTGACCAGTCTAGGGACAGCAAGAGCAAACTCCTACAACTCTGAGTTACACAGAAGAAACATACAGTAAGAGTGGAATGGCCACTTACTTGCAGTTGAAATAGCAAAGACAATACTTAAGAAAATTTAGTAGTTAAACAGCTTGGATTTTGGAATGCTTGATCCAGCTCCCACAAAAGTCACATGTCGCTGAATCAGGGCTTCAGCTTCCCCAGTTAAGCAGATGCTGAACTCTTAGTATGTGGTTGGACTGCCAGTGTGCTAAACGTAGGTTTGTGTTTGAGCATCTCAGTGAAGCAGGGCCTTGGCCAGGCTATTTGAATGTCTTGCTGCTCAGCACAGGCTGTGTTTTTGCTTTTGTTCCATTGCACAATCTGTGCAACTCCCGCACTGACGATCAGGAGGATTTATCTTGTCTCACTGTTTTCACGGGAGGGAGGAGAGCTCTGTGTTGTGGACTTTGGAGAGACTGCAGTAAGTCTCCTCAGAGACTCAGGGACCAAAGGCAAGTTGTGGAGGTCAAGCAAGGAATCAGATGTAGCTGTCTTGTGGGACAGTTGCAGGATATTGTTTATTCAACTTAATTGCATTAGTCTGTTGCAAACACTTGAGTTGGCATCATGTCTCTTGTGGCCAGTTGAGCTTGTCAAGCTTGCTTCCAGTTCATTTTCACAGAAGACCCATATGGTTGGAGGATTCTCTTTGAGTGCTTTCTATGCCGTGCTAGCTTTATTTATGTCAGCCTCGTGTCTACAAGCTACGCTTGTAGTCCTGCCAGAGGAAATGTGTTTTTTGTTTGCGTGTTCTTTCAAGAAGTAAGAATGCTAAACAAGCTAGTGGACAGTGCAGCTTTTTGTTCAGTGGTGTCTGTTTTGTGAGTGCTTTTTGTGAAGCAAGGTCTTAGACTTCTCAGGCAGGGATAGGACTTGAAATACAGCATGACTTTAGCAAAGTAGGCTTTAACAACTTAGACCTACCTTGAGTGATAGATTTCAGGAACTGGGCATGTTGAAGAGCAGTGACTCTTGCTGCAGCACACATATTTTCCAAGACGTCTTGGGAAGCTGGTGATTGTGGTAAATGGCAGGTTCTGACATCCCAGTTCTTGCTTGTCAGTTCAGAATGTGTGTGCGTGTGTGGGAGTTGCTTGGGAGAGAAGTGAAGCAGAATAGACTTCTTAATAATACAGTCTCACTTCAGCTGTGGGAGACATGGCTTTCCTTCATTTGAAAGTAAATCTGCTTGTGGCTGATGCCCTAAACTACCAGAGAGTCTCCAGTTCTGCCCATTGTGGCAGACAGCATGAATAACACTGGTTGTGTAAGAGTTATTATGGATGATGTCCTTAAGTACCAGTGTGTCTCCAGCCTGGCTTGTTGTGGCATACAGCATGATGAATGCTAATTGCATAAGAGTTATTAAATACAGTGTGTCCTGGGAACCTGGCTATAAGGAAAAAAAGCTGCAAGGAAATTATCTTGTAAATTTTGTCTTAGAATCCCATAGTTTAGTAAAACAGTAGCATTAAATAAACTTAATTATGCAGACAATTTCTATCTTGGCTCATGTATAAGTGTCCCATTCTCATGGAGTCCTTGTAAGCATGGACAGTTTTTCACTCTGGAGTGGTATGATGCCTTTCTGTCTCTTAAAAAGTCATGTATTTCTATGCTTTCCTGCAGTTATTGCCAAACACGCATAGCTCAATAACAAATTTGATTGATACTCCCTATATGTACTGTGTTTTCAGCTGTTGACGTTACTGGAGACAGCTGTTTTGGAAAACTAAGGGAGAACTTTTATAAGAGCAGTGCATTAGTGGTGTCTTTTTTTCCCAACACATGAGATTAGGGGGAAAAAAAAGATAAAATTGACCAGCAGTACTCACATCACTCATTCCTCAATGTAAATAATGGCATGTAAAATGCCCAAATAAATATTGGAAAATAGTCATGATTGTGCTTGATCTTACTTAAGCTGTTGAAAGGTGTTGTAAGATGTGTGTAAGAAATATTTCTACTTTGCAGTGAAGTTGAGAGCGAACTTAAATATTTCAATTGAAATTTTGTAAAGTGTGCATTTAGCTATGGACTGAAGCTTTTTCTTCTTTGCAAAATATCAACTGAAAGAGTTCAGCAACTTCTGATGTTGAGGCAAGAGGAAAACAATAGCTTCTTCTTTGAGTTCGGCCAGTTTCTTTTCTGAAAAACTTTAATACCCGTATGCTTTGGAGCATGCAGTTAAACTTTGCTGGATTGTGTCTGCTCTGAAGGGAATGTTTTGTCCACTCCTGCTTTGAAAGTTATTTTTTCTTTTTTGAAAGGTTGTGATGGCTGAATTTATGTAGACATGGCTATGATAGAGAAGATGACTTTTTTTTTTTTTTTTGGTCAGCTGAAGCTTCAGTATGGCGTATTCTCATGGGACCTCACCGGCCTGTCAGTACTGATCAGGAGTATATGTGTTGCCTGGGCAGATGTACTCAGCACCCTTCCCATAGCCCAAAATGTTATGTGAAAGATTGGACTTTGCTGTGAAAGTCTGTCTAAACTGATTCAGAAGTGGGACTGGACTGAGCTTCAGGACTGAGAACTGGGCAACTGCCTGCCTTGTGTTAAAGGACATGTATCTGCTATGTAATGCTTCCCTTTCTTTAGGGTGTCTTTGGCACATGCCTTCTGGTGCACTGGTGTGTGGTGGTCTTTGCATCAGGCCCAAGAGGGCAAACAGAAAGGAGGCTTTAGAAGGAGCCAACATGGGACTTAGGTTCAGTTTGGAGTAAAGGTCTGAGGATCTTTCCAGTCACTCTTCTGCTTGTTGATGAGAAATGTCCAGAAACCTGGAAGTTGTAGGAAGGGAAGAGACACAAATTGCAATAGGGTTTGTCAGAAGAAAGAAACTGGAATTGGCAGGGCACAAAAAGTAGGATGCAGGACAGTAGGTCAGGAGTGTAAAATAGTTCTGTAGATGAGGGAAACTGCAATGCAGAAATTAATCCTAGATGAAGCAAGCAATGCAGTCTGGTTGTAGAATAAGCACACTGGGAAACACAGATGGACTCAGTTTAAAAAAGGAAAATAAACATAAAAAAATAGTGTTGAAAGGATGAATCAGAAGTAGAGAAGGCAAGGGACTGGGACAAGACTGGAGGAGATGTGACTAAAAGCATCAGCTTGCAATTTAGGAGTGGGAAAATGTGTGCCTGCTGCTCTGGGACACTTCCTTCAGAATCTGGCATAGAAGTCAGGGCTTCAGAGTGTTGGTCCTTTTCTCCTCTTAGCCAGAAGCATGATAATCTGCTGCTGCTCCTTGGAACATTTCATGAATGTGCATGAATCAGCCTTGTGACAGAAGTGTTTTTCTAAGTTTGTGTTAAGAACTAGAAAAATTCCTCCACAGAAGTTGCAGCAGCATATGAGGACTGCAGTCTTCATATCAGCTAGTTGGAAATATTTACATTAAAATAACCTATTAACCTGTACAGTTTTAAACTTCTGTTCCTGTGAGCTGTTGTACAGATGTACTCTCATGGTCACAAAGCATGTCTCCACGTAGATAATATTTATAGCTGTAGGGGCACCTGCTCATGACTGTGCACATGCACACACCTTCGTGCAGACATGACCATCATTGTGCTCAGTGACTGATCCTGCTCAGGGGGGAAATGCTCTGGATAGCAAATGGAGAAGTTACCTGCAGGACTCTTGCTCCTTTTGTAGCAGATGTTTGAGGTGTGACATGAAGGGAGGGACAGGGAAGTTTCAATCAAGCTTTTGCTGTTAATGTAATTAAATGCTGTCCTGGACAATTGAGTTGTGTTGCTATTGCAGGGTTTCAGTGATGCTCAAGTTGCTTAAACCAGGCTTCCCACAGGTGGTCACTAGCTGTGTGTGTTCCTCATTTACTGCATGTCAGACCTCTGGGATCTGTGTTGCAGAAATGCTGACTGCTTCCAGATGCCAAAGAAGTCAGGGGAAGCTGTTCTTAAATAGGTGTTGTGTCTGTAATTCTAAATGCTAATTAATGTTCCAAATTAGGCTCTCAGAATTTGACCTTGTTTCTTAGATTCACCGTTTGTAAAATGCGATTTCTCAGATGCAGTTCCTCGTTTGATCTTCAAGATCCTAAAGAATGTCCACGTGCAATAACTGTGGGCAAAAAAAGTTGATTGGAAAGCCAGACTTTCGTCTTGAGAGCAGTAAAGATCCAGTAGATGATAAACCAGTCTGCAGAACTTGACTCTACAGAAAACAAGAATAAGAAATAAACTAGTTGTAAGCAAATAGAAGGTAACAGGTGGTGGTGTGGCATGTTGTACTTAACATATTAAGACTTTTTTAGTGAGTTAACTAGCCTTAGAGATGGGAAGATGTACTATGCTGTTTCAAAGTGCAGTTGGATTTTGATGTTGGGTTTTTTTATAAATCAAATATTCTTTAAAAGAAATTATGGTTACTGATGTTTGCTCACTTTCAGTTTTAGCAGTTTCAGCTTACATCCCTTGCCTGTTTGCTCTTAATGTGCAAACTGTTTTCTAATCCTTTTAGTCCTTTTCCATTCTCCTCTCTGATTTAGAGAGGCTTCTCTTCTATGGTTTAATCTCCTGTATAGAATTCTGATTTTGCTTTAGCCATCTGGTCAAGACAGCATGTCAGGTCTTGAGGTTTGAAATAAATAAGAGGCTAAAATTCACCCACTAGTAAGGGGAAGAGGAGGGAGGAATGGTGGAAACAGTAAATCAGGGGCCTGAAATCCATGTTTTTCAGTAAGGAACTTGCATAATAGTGTCTTACTGAAGGGCTTGAAAACCTGCATAGCTCTAGGATGGGGTCTAGACAATGCAGTAGTGTTGTATAAAGGGGCCTGGTGTTTATCAGGGACTGTGGACAGAATGGGATTCAACATGGTCACAGTGGTACTGGACCTCATGAAGACATTAATTTTGAACTTGGACGTACCCTGTGTAATAGGTCATTTGTTTTCTTCAGTAGCAGAGGAGCTCCAGCTGGAATGCTGTGTCTAGTAAAGGGCCTTGTCCCTCAAGGAAGAGACAGGCTACTAGAAACAGTTCTGTTCACAGAACTATTGGGACTGACTGTCTAATCTAGAAAAAAATGCCAGGTGGACAGGACTTTATTTTAACATATTAAAGATTAAACATAAAGGGAAGTGTAATAAGTAGTTGCTTATGTTGGGGAAGAAAAGAAGACTTGAATTCAAGTGAACAAGACAGGTTTTCTAACTGCTCATCTTTTTAACAGTGGGGATAATGAAACTGAATTACAAGGTTTGGGGCAATAATGTAATGTGTCACTGAAATTGACAGAGTGTGTTCTGACAAAGTTTTTCTGGACAGTTAAGGCAGTGTAGAGCTGTCTTTGTGCCCTCTGTCTGAAATTGGTTGGTGTGGCAGGGTGGGAGCAAGGCGGGGGGGATACAAACTTTGGTCAGGATGATACTGAAATAAGGAGCAGCAAAGATGACACTGGGGCTGCAGCTGTGGTAAGAGTGGGTGAAATCAGGAATATAGATTAGGGTATTGATAATGGGAGACTGAGTCGGGAAGTCTTGTGGTAAGAGGAGAGCTGTTTGTTACTGCAGATTTGGAGGGGTTTTTGTGGCTGCCCTGAATAATGAATTGAGGATCCTCACTTTATAGCTTGCCTTAGAGCTGCAGAGAAGGGCGTTATCTAAATGGGGAGCTGGTCTCAGTTTTAATAGGAAACTCAGATGTCTCATAGGATAAATTTGAGAACTCTAAATGCTCCAAAAATAAATGGTCATATAGGACAGGTAGGTAGTACAGGTAGAGATCTTTTTTCTTAAGTTGTATTGATACAATTTCCAGATTTTGTTTTCAGCCTCTTTCTTCTTAATTCACACCCTGTTGGACTGAATTTCTTATTTAATCTTTTGATACTGAAGAAGAAAATTAAACTGGTACGAATTCTTATAAGAAAAGAAGGATCTCCCTTTTTTGCTCCCCAGCCAGTAGTGTATTGAGCTACTATTGAGTTAGTGGAGAGTCTCTAAGTTCTTTCCTTATTTAAAGGCAATTGTTTGATGCTGCAGGGTGGTGGAGGGAGCGTTTATTCTTCTAGTTGGGTGTGAACTTGATTAGATGTTGAGCCTGTTTCGCCTTTTCCTGTGGCTCCTAATTCTCTTGTAAATAAATTCCTCCTCATGTATACAGATTGCAGTGAGCACTGCTCAACCACAAAGCCACAGCGGTACAGTTGAGCATTACTTAGAGACAAAGCTCCAAGCATTTATGTAGCAGACCCCTCTGGGCCAGTATCAGGTTACTTTTTGAATGGGAGACAGACGGTTGTTTATCAGCTACACTGGATTCTGGTTGGGTAACTTCTCCAGTGGTGGACGTATTTAAAACTGAAGCTGCTGCTGAATTGGAACTAACTTGTCTGATATATTGGGATAGAAATTGCACGTCACAGAACAAAATCCTGATCCAGAGCAGAAGTCTGGTGTGAAGATGTTTTCAATTAAAATCTGTCAGTGACCTTACTTCCTGTGCTTATGGTGAAAGATGAAACAGATTTGGGCTTCCAGCCACTGACATGCAATTTTTAGAAGATGTAATTTGTTCCATTCTGGAAGAACAAAAAAAAGATCATTTTCCTTTGTCTTTCCATTGTACATGTGCTTTTCATAGTAACTTGGTTAAAAAATTACATAAATGCTTATCAACATGTAATCAAAGTTTTCTCAAGAAATATTTTATCCAATATTAATACAAGCAAGGAAGTTTCAAGAAAATAAATTGTGTTAGTCTGTTTACTTTGTTTGCCTCTGTGAGTAGTTACTTTGCTGCTTCTACCACAACCATGTTCTTAAAACTGTAAAATTTGTCAGGAGGATTAGGAAAGCTGAGGAATGTGAAATGAAAGTAAATCCAGTTTCTTTCTTTTTGAATTGACTGGATTCCAAGTGGACGGTGTTACTTGAAGGTATAATCTTCTTACCATCCTGGAAGTATTAAAAACTTAGAAACAAAACTGAATATAATTTCTGAACTGATGTATTCTTATAATTCTTTAGTATTTGCTGCTGCTATTTATCGTGTGTAAAGTTTAAGCGGAGAAGTCAGGTGAAGATAGGTCTAGAAACCTTTAAGAAGTTCTTTAAGATTTTTTTCTAAAATAACACTCAAGTGACTATTTCGATGTGTTTTTTGATGAGACAAATCTATCATTGAGACATGCTATTGATGTGTGAAATTGCACTAACAATTTAAAATGGCTGTATTATTTTATATTTGGAAATGAAACTCAGCCCATGAAGAATAGAATGCAGCCTTATGTTGGATCATATATTCAGTAAAAATATCTATGTGACTTAGGCAAGATACTTCAGAAATATTCCCTGGTACTTTCCTTCATTCCTAAATAGTGTCAGCCTTGGAGGCCACATCTAAAACTTGTTCTCTGTAAATATGATGTTAAATAGCTTTCTAGATATTTTCAGAAACAGAACTAAGTATTTTACATCTTCCAAATGCAGGTGCAAGAGTTAATATGCTTTATGAAGCCACTTATGCTGAATTGAGTGAATACTTATAGCTCCTACTTCCATTTCTCATAATTAGAAATTACATTTCTAATTAATTAGTAGACTTGGGGTTTATGAAAATGTATTTTGAGATTTGATGCTTTTAGTTTTGAGAGAGTGGGAAAATTTGAGAATATTACTAGTAGAATGGAAGTCATGAATTAAATAAAATGGCGGCTATTTGGATCCTTCAGAGTGTTTAAGATCAGTTCTTGTGGTTGGAATTACTTGTAAGAGGACAGGTGAAAAGCACAGGTGCATGTTAAGTATAGTTTGTCGTAGACAGGGAAAACAACCACCCAAAACAGCAGGTGTTTGTATGAGTGTTTGAGCAACACTCGTATAGGCAGAGGCATGTAGTGATGGGTTATGCTCATGATGCGTTAACACGTGTGTGTTTTGGTTTGTTTGTTTTTGGGGGTTTTCCCCCTCCAGTGGGAGATAAGGGAAAATATTAAATCAGGTAGTTTATTTTCATGACTGAACAGTGCATAAAGGTTGAAGACTATCTGCGTTAGTTTGGCTGTATGAACTCTCCTGAAGTTAAACTGGAACCAACTGCCTCAAATTCAGTTTTTGTTGTGCTCACCTTGGGAGCTACCTCATAGAGTAACCTGATAGCAGTTTACTCTGGTAATTCTGCAGTGCCTGCCTTAAGTTTCTTTGACTGCAGTGGGAAGGAGCATGAACACCGTCTGTCAGCAGGAAAGAACAGGGAGCCATGTGAAGTTCATGAGATGGGGAACCCCAGTGACTAAAGCTCCCTTTGGACTGTCTCCAAAACCTGCAGTGTCTTTATTGTGCTAACTTTATTATGGTTCATCTTGCTTGGAAACTTTGTAAGGTCATGAGCTTGTTGATGCTTCCTGATTTGTTTCTGCAGTGTAAGAGAAATGGCATTACTGCGTCCTTTATAACTTCTGGGACTGGATTCCTTACTGCTTCAAAACTGTTGAGGCAGGAATTTCATTTGTCTCTTCCAGTCTAAAGAATGTAGATCCTTTAAACTGGAGCTCTGTTGTCTCAAGCTAGGTGGAAAATACTGAAGTAGAAGTTTTGTTTGAAACCTAAATATTTTAAAAGAACATTTAGTTGTTTGTTGTTTTTCTTTTCTGATTTGCTTTCATGAAAGAATATCAAAGCAAATGTTATATGTTATTAACAATAAATGTTGTGCAGGTCTCAAACGTCTGTTCATAGTCTCTCGGAGGAACAGGTGGGTTTTTTCCTAAATGCGTAGGATACTTTTTATATCAAGTGGTTGAAAAGGACCTGCTAAGTGTATTTTATTTTTAATTAAACACTTAAGTTCATGCAGAAATTGTTCAGTGGCCATGTAATTGAGTTAAGAGTAGCATGACTTGTGATGATGTAGTCTCTGATAGTCATGTCAATAGTCTGCCATCCAAAAATCTTGCAGGCTTCCTCATACTATTCTCTGTTGGTGTTTATGGAAAATGGCACATTTCTAAATAAAAATCATGCTTTGGTAAGTGGGCTGTTCATAAGCAATCAATTTCTATTTTAAACAAGTAAACCCTCTAGATTTTCCTCTCTTTTTACACATTACAGCAGGTGTTATGTATATTTAATCAGAAGAGACAGCAGTTATACTCAAAGCTAGTCTTTTGAGTTCAGCCTTGTTTCATATCAATGTTTTATGGTCTGGAATGTTGAATTGTCATAAAATGTGCCTATTCAAAAAGAGACACAAGACCAAGAGGTTTTTGCTACACAAACATGATAATATAATTTCTTCTAAACAATATAGCAAACTTCACTTTTTTCTGTTTTTTTGGTTTTTTGGGTTTTTTTTTAAGAAAATCCATTTTTGGGGTTTTTTTTTGAGCAAACATTCCCCTCTGTGCTTTCCTCAACACTTATTTTCCCCCACATATTCTATCCTAGTTGCTACATATTGTGTCGTAGAGTGAAAGTTGCAGGGAGTTCCATCTTACCTCTTGCTGAAGACCAGGAAAAATTACCTGATTCCATCTTTTTTTTGCATTCTGTGTACTTCTTCCAAGCTCTTAACTGTAGAACTTCTTGGGCATGGGTGGGGTTTTTTCTTCTTGGGGAAGGGAATGCTTGGAAAAAAAGGGAGGAGAAAGAAGGAGGAGTGTAGTCTCTTGCCAGAACAAATGATTCAGTTTGTTTCTGTTACTTCTGTTTTCACTTGTCCCATCAATTTTTTTTTTTTTGTATAGTCGTTGTATAGGCTATATTTGTTTTAAAGTACTGTGATATTTTTACTGTTTTGGTTTTGTTTTTTCTCCCCTTTAAATGGGATAGCTCTTAAAACCCTGAATAGAGCACAGTCATGCAAACAATTGTATTGGCACCTTTGAGTGCAGCAGTGAGTATCAGGGGACAGAAGGGAGAGGCAAGAACCTTTCAAAACACAGCTGCCACTGACAGAATGGCACCACAGCTTTCTTTTACTCTGGAATGAATTTGTTAAGGAGCAACTGAATTTGAACTTGCTTGATCTTAAATAGCCTCTCCTACTGAGAAACCTTCATTTTAACAGCAGCTCCTTTCTCATTCGAATTGCGTAACTTGCTAATAATTTTTATGAATTGTTGGTCTTTCTGGAAGTTTAATCGGCTGAGAGTGGATCTTTGTTCAACTCAGAGTACATAGTAAAAAAATTTTTCTTAAAGGAACCGTACCTATTAATGATTGAATTAAAATGTCTTCTTGGTCCTCAGTCATATTATAATTTGTATAGAAAGCTTAAGCTCCATAAATTGTCTATATAAATAATTTTCCTTTTTCTAATTGATAGATGTAGTGAACTGGTGTTCTTGCTAATGCATTTTAGTACATCCTTTTTGACAGTTGATGCCTTCTGTTTTAGGCCTGGCTTCAACACTTGCCCTAGCCTTAGAATTATTTACTGTTCAGTCCCCATGTGACAGTTCCTTTCTGCACACAGTTTCTGCATGTGCTCTCCCTGTGTAGCCTCACGGGCCCAGAGCTTTGCCAACATGCTCGGCTTCCCTCCATCTGCTTGCTGCCCTGAGCAACAGCACTGTTCCTGCCTTGTGGTCCTGGAGGGCTCGCTGGGCTGCTGGCTAAACCAGTGCTTCCTTTTTTGGCTCTCTTCTATTTCTGTACACTCAGTTATCGAACAGGAAACCACCTTGTTACACCTATATTACTGTGTGTGCAAATCAGGCTGTTGCTAGAAATTTGTTCTGGTCTAACAAGCCAAACTTGTCAGTAGGGCAGCAAATGCATCCCTGGGTGTTTTGAGGTGAATCAAAACATCTTTAGAGATCTCAGTGCTCCTAATTCAGCAAGATAGGCTGTCCAGGACCACATGGAAAGCAAAATTTTGGGAGTGTGGATTTGGGTGACCCAATATGAAATTATAAAGGTCTAAGACCTGACAGAAACCAGGTATTCTGTCATACATCATGCTGTCTGCCTACTAGTGCTTAAGATGTTTTCTACATCATCCGAGAGAGAGCAAGATTCCAATTAGTGAGCTTCAGCTTTAAGTAGGTAGTGGAAATGTTTGTTTTCCTGCCTGACTCAATGTTACCGTGTAAGAGACAGGATTTGAAAATACTGTCAGTAGGGGAGACAAAATATTTTGTAATGAACACACTCATCAATTCCAGCAGACTTTTGCAGAGTTTTTTCAGCAGGATCTTGCTGGCAGTGGTTGCTGGTGGCAGCTTTTTCCTGTGAGCAGAAGAGCTGAATTAATGGTCTGGGGCAGCAGGGACACTGACAGGCAGCATGGTGGCAGGTCAGTTCTCAGCCCCTTTTGATGGAAACTAGTGTATTTTGCAATAGAAAATGCATGAGTCTTCCTGAAGCCTGTGGTAGTGTGGAGGGTTTGGAGCAGAAAAGAATACTGAAATATTTTGGAGAAAGCGATAAGCCATCATGTTGCTTACCGCAGTGTAAATGGTTTTTCTTGTCTTTGTGGTCTTTTTTAAAGCCAAATGATACAAAACCCAGTATTTTGTTTAATTTGCGTGTTGGCTTAATGATGGAAAAGTGTCTTCGGGAGAGGAAGCCTCATCAGAGAAAAACTAATAAAAATGAGTTATTTGAGGCAGTGCATATTGTAGGTCACTTTAGAGAGACTTGTGTGAAACTGGAAGTGTTGCCTTTGAGATTTCTTTATAATGATTTAAATATTATCACATGGATGTAAAATGTTAAAAATTCTAAAGCATCTCTGGCATCTGATTAAAAAAATCGTGATTGCAGTTCGCAGTGGCACCTAAAATGGAGGAGGACTTTTTTGTCAGAAAAGACTTTCTTTGAAAAACAGACCTCCTGATATGTCCCTCCATACTGGTGTAAAAGATTGAGGCATTTTGCTGTTTTCCATAGTTAGCTTCGATACTAAAATCTTGTGCTGCCGCTAAAAACTAATGGAGGAAGATTTTCCAGAGGCATCTATTTCAACACAGAATCTCAGTCAAATTTAATTTCGTTTACACTGATAATTTTCATGAGTTTTGTTCAATAACTATTTGAAGATCAGTAACAGGTGTTTCTCTGTCCATACTGTCTGGTGATGTAGTCTTTGAGATACTCATAGAAGTGTGGAGATCTCTCAGGATGCTGACTCTAGCAGATTTAGGCTCTAATTAGGGCTGGTTTATGTAAACCAGTTTGGGAACTGACAAGTTCTCAGTTTCCTCATCGTTTGCAGAGATAGGAGGAAAAAAAACAAAAAAACAAAACAAAACAAAAAATAAAAAAACAAAACAAAANACAAAAATTAAACAAACCCAGACAGCCCAGAAGGCTCAAGAGTACCATACAAATCTGAATGTGCTATGTGCTGACATTTTAAAAAAAAACTGCAGGTGTTGGAAAAGCCGGGTTTTATTAAGTTTTTGTTGGTTAGATGGACTTTGCTTGAACCTTTTTCACAGTAAAGGAAACACCAAAAAGAGTCTTTGCTGAGAAGTGGTATCATAGTGAATATTCAGATGTTCATAGCTTTTTTATTTTTTTTAATCCTTGGCATGCTCCTGTATCTGTTGTAGAAATAGTGGTGTATGACACCAAATTGAGGAAGGGGAGATAATTTACATGCAGATTTACTGGACTCCTGTAAGGAAACTGTTTACTGATATGGCAGGAAATATGACTTGTGCCACAAGCTTGATGTGGTGAAGTGCTTTTCATCAGTCACTGGACTTCTGCAGAGCAAGCATGAAAGTGAGGATGCTATGAGATGTCCCAGATGTTTGGTGAAAAAATGGTATCAATAGCTTGTCTTTAAATATACAGGTTTTTCTTCTTCCTAGACCTAACTTGAGTCAGAAACACAGGTGCTGACTTCTCAGATAAACTTCACTCTTCTGTCAGCACCATAACTTTATGGCACTCACAATACAGATGCTGACATACCACTGGCATTTGATAACCAGGGGCTACTTTTTAGAGGCTTCATGTCTTGAGAGTAATTTTGGATGGGTTAAATACAAAGGTTTATTTCACTGTATATGTAATTCAGTTTATTATGAGATTAACACTCCATGAAATATCATTTACCTCAGAAATGCTTAAAATGAAATAATCTCCACTATATTATCCAGCTTAGAGGCCTTGGAAACTGTCTTCCCTGCAAAGGTCTAGTGTCTTTATTGAAGTGGATCTTACCTTTGATGAATATATCTGGTGCATGTAGTGAAATGCTTCTTAATGCAGGAGAGAAGGCCACGTTTCTAAAATCCTCTAGCCTGTTAAACCTGGAAGTGTACTGGATAAGAGGGGAGGAAGGGCAGAGGAAGTGAAACATTTTCTTGATTGGCTTAACTTACTAGAAAGGGCATGGACCACCCTTGAATCTTGGCATTACAGTAGGATAAAAAATGGTAAATATATTTAGTAATGTGGTTTGGACTATTTTAGATCCCTAATGACAGAGGAAGGAAGGCTCTTTTTTTTTTTCCCCTAACTTGTTTAAAACTCTATTTAAGTGATGTTATTCCCCAATAACAGAGGTTGCTAGTATAGAACAATGGTGAGGAGGAGAAAGGAATCCTTTGCAGGTCTCTGTTGGCATTATCCAGTTTGATATTTGCTGTGAGGAGCAGTGTTAACTATGTTTAATGACAGATACCACAAACATTTTCATTTACCACAACTGGATTATTGATAGTGAAAAACATGACTGTCTCCCCTTTTATTCTTCAGCTGTGGGGAGAGGAGCATTCAGTTTTTAGGTTACAACAGCATCTGCATTTGTATTAAAATGGTTTTAGCCCAGCTTTATGAATGAACAATTTAAAATTTAGAGTATATCCTCTTGTCCTGTGACTATGGAAAGACTTACTGTTGCAGCTCCCCCAGTTTTTGTGAGATTAATCCTTGGGTAGCATTTTACAGGCGGTGTTCTGTGCATTGTCCTTTACACAGCATTGCTGCAGTTCTGTCAAGAGCTTTTACAAACTACCACACAAGGTACCAGGCCAGTGCATGATAAATGTAGGACACTGCTGGCAAACGTGAGAGGAATGTTGCTGGTTTAGGGTTCATGAAGTGTGTCAGAGATGCTGGTTTATCTGGCAGTGTGAAAGAGACATGAGGTAACTTTCTGGATTGCAGAGATGTTATTGGGAGTTGGGAATAACGTGTCCCATGGGAGCTGAGCCTTTAAAAGTGTACTTCACAAAAGTATACCTGTTGTGATAAGGTATATTAGCTTTAGATTAAAAAGGTTATTAAAGCCATTTGTTTAAAGATGCAATGGAACAGACATCAGCATAGTATGCCAAGCTTTGTTCAATAATATTTTGAATAAAATATGTGTACTGTTTTTGTGGGTAGGTTTTTGTATGAATAGCACAGGGAGACTGAACTGATTTCTCTAGAGATAAACAGTGAAGTTCTGTCTTGATAAGATGGCAAAAACTTCTGAAAACCAGTCATGTGGGGCTGGAGGGCTATGTATCAGGGTATCAGGAGGAAGAAGAGTTTGGTGGGCTGTTGAAGAGGAGCTCACTGTGCAGTGGTATGGTGGGGAAAACAGTTTAAATGTATGAGTGGAAGCTGGGAAGTTCTCTCACCTGTGTGTCTGCTGTCTGGTAGCTGTGAATGTCAACTGCTCCGGAAGGATGTTGATTAACTAAGTGGGAATGATTCAGAGAATATCCCTGTGGTGCTTTGGAAAGGATGTTTCCAGGTGAAAATATCAAAAATAGCAGCCTAGTTACCATGCTCTAGAAACAACAGAGATGGGACTTAATTTCTGTGTTGTGGAAAATATTAATTCTGTAGTGGAAGGGTTCTTGTACCAGATAGGCGAGATTTTCAGTGAGGGGAAATTGAAGCTTAAGAACATTAGAGTAGAAGTTACAAGATTTGTAACAATGAGGAATAAATATCTGTAAAGCAACTTACTGTGTTGAAAACTTTAAAAAGCAAGAGTTAATTTTGGCAAGATTTATGAACAAGTTAGGCCAGAGATTGAGATGGAAGATCACATTGTCACTTTCTGTCCTTACAAACTTCTGGCTGTGTGCTGTAAAAGAGTGACATTATGGAGTCTGATCATGTAGCATGGAATGTAATTCTCCTTTCCCTTGACTCTAGTCACCTTTTATTGGAATAAATGACAGAACCTGCTCTGACCAAGAGCATGTGATGTTGCTTGTGTTTGCCTTCCTTGGCTGGGATTTAGAAGAGATTGATGCGAAGTTTTAGTGGTTTGGAAATATTCACTTGTGTATACCAAAAATTATCAAGATGGTGATGAATTGCACTAAACTTACAGAACGTGACTTTGAAGCATAACATGCAATTTGATAAATAAAACTTAGGCTTATAAAACAATTTGCAGTGTCATTCAGGAACATAAAATGTTCTGGAGAGTGACAAGGCACAGCATAGCTGCTGATGGTGCCGTGGCCCTCTCAGGAGCGGGGAGCTGGTGGCGAGCTCAGTCCCTACCACCCAGGCTGCCTGTGCCTCTCCCTTTTTTCCAGGAGGTGCCAGAGAGGAGTAGAAGTGTTACACAGACTGTTGTGTACCCATGGTAGGAAGGGTTCTGTGGGTGTAGAAGCAGATGGTGGTGTTTGGATGATATTCTGAATTTCCATGGAGAGGCAAGAGGAAAGAAAAAGAAGTATCCGAGTCAAGTTTTCCACCAAACAAGAAATTCCCCAGAGATGTGTGCCACCGCAAGTAAGAGGTAGCTCTAGAAATAAAACTGGAAATAGACCAGACAACACCACTTTTTTCCCTTACTGAGTGACTCTTCTATGGCAAAGGTTTGATTTTCTTGGAATATTTTTAGTATTTAAAAAAAAAAACAAGGTTTACTTGTTACTGACCAGTATTATTTGTAGAAGGCCCCTCTCAAGCATATTTTACACATTGACAGCTGTTAGTCTGCACAGAATGGTGAAGCTGGAGTGAGTTCAGCTGACACTTCTGTAGCAATGGAAACTTATTAATAAATAATTCAATGTAGCACTATGGAAGCTGATATCTGTGGTGAACAATCTCAATCATTTTAATGAATCTCTCTTGCTTCATTGCTCTGTTAGCCATTTAACAGGCATATTTGTAATTTTAATCTGTGATTGGAGGGGGACAGAAACATCTCGGTAGTTTTGTGTGGTTTTCACCTGTGACCTTTAAGGTCTCTGCTAAGTTAAATTGTAGTGTAGGGTATTGATGTGCTGTTCTGAGGAGAGGTCCTTGTAGTTGCTGTGCTGAAGATGGCATCATCTGACCTGAACCCTTCAGGCCAAGCTCATTTACTGTTTGCTAGCTGAACTGGTTTGTATTTGTTCAGCTCGGTTTACTGCTGAATTTCTACCTTATTCAGAAATCCTTACTGAATTTGCTGCTCTACAGGCCATATGCAGCAGAACCATGGCTCTTTTTTAGCTTGTAGACTTCCAGTAGCTAGGAAAAGTTGGTGGTGATGGGCTTTTCTCTTCTGAGTTTGCTTTTGTGGGTGTTTTATGGTCTTCCCCAGGAGACTGGGAAGTAATGGTTGAAAAATTTTGCTGCAATGACTTCTGCGGGTTCATGAATTCAGTTTTACATCAGATTTTAAACTTAGTGCAGTGGTTGACCGAGAAAAGCAATGAGTAGGGAAAAGACCAGCTGAATGAAAATGAGGCAACTTTTATGGCTTTTACTTGGAGAAATAAATTTGTCTCAAGAAGTGTTTTTTATTAGTGGTGCCCTTTATTTTATTCACAGTTGACAGAAAATGTGAATTCTGGGCAAGAATGTAAAAAGTGGAAGGGGGAAGATGTCTGATGGTGTGATTGAATAGGGTTGTGTTCTAAGAGGTGAGGGCAGAGGAGGACAGACTTGAAAAATGTATGGCAGATAAAGGCGCAACTAGAACAAAAAGAGCAACAAAAGAAAGAACTGAGAATAAAAATAGGATCTTTAAATCCAGTTTGTCTGGATCACAAATGCAGGAGTCTGTATTCCCTTGAAACTAAATTAAAAGCCTCCATTTCTATTGGTAGTGGTACATTTCAGTAAAATTATTCAAGAGCTCCACTCCCACACCCAAATACATTAATGTACAAGAATTGTCTGATAAAAAAAATACTGCCATTTATAGGAGCATTTGATGAGAAAAACTGCCAGTGTGGAAGAAACCAAGACAAGCCTGTGTTCCTTATGTTTCTCTTGAAATGACAAAGAATATAATTGTCAGTTAAAACCTGACAAACCTTTAAAGGTATGTCGTGTGTTCATGACTTAGTGAAACTTGAATTCCTGTTAGAGTGGGGGCTCTAACTTGTGTTGCAGTATGTTGCATATAGACCAGCATATTCTTAAATAATGTGAATTCATGGAATATATATCATGTAAAGATTCATAGTGTTGAAATGAATGATGCCACTTCCATGGAAGCTGTGGGGCAAGTTTTCAAGCAAGTGTTTAGATAAAATTTTTGAGCAAAAGTTCTCAAACCTTGCATGGTCACATGAGGAGGAAGTTGACTTCCACCAATCAGCTGCAGATTTCTTAAAGGAGGGTAGTGATTCCACTTTGTTATGAGGTTTATATTCCTGCTTACTGGAAAGGTTCAGATTAATTTTTGAAAATAGTTCTAAGAGGAGATAACATTTTACCAACAAAACTTTAATTCTCAGAGAGTGTTAACAGTGTTTTAATGAACAGTTTAAAAAGCACCATATGTTTGATAAAATGCCCATCTACTTCTATGGCTGGGGCTGTGTTTAGTGTGCTTTATCCACATGGCAGATCCTGAAATATGTTCCTGCATTACTCCTGTCTCTGCTGTCTTGTAGCAAAGGTCGAAGCAGAGCAAGCTTGTAGTATACATTTCTCTGATGATTTATTTTAGTTTTCTGCAATTGAATGCAGTATGAATACAGTATTTTCCAAGTATTTCTCTAGGCTTTTTTTAAACTTACATATGCTCTTTGGACTCTTAATATTCTATGGCATTTAGTTTCGCAGTTTCATTGTTAGGGGGGAATTTGATTTCTTGCTCTTAAACTTACTCTACTTGATACCTTTACTGATTTTTTAAACAATTTATTCTGAAACAATGTAATTTTTATTTTAAATTCATCACATCTGTCCTGCTTGTGGCTCTAGAAGTCTCATTCTCATTACTTCATTTCTGTTGTCTCTTCTCCAGTCTGAAAGACCTTACAATGGAGCCAACCTATACCTACAATTTATCTTTAATTTTCTCTGACACCTCTGTTTCTCTAATATTTTCTGGGGGTGATAATTATAACCATGCAGCACTTGTGATGAGATCACAATGTTTGCATATAGTGTGGCATAATAACATGTTTCTGTTCTCATTCTCTCTTCCTTTCCTGGAAGTCTTTAGTATTCTGCTTTATATCTTTGATTTCTGTTGAACACTGAATGGACATTTTGGATCGTGGTGGATCATACTTTACAAGTTCTTTTCCCAAGTTAGTAGTAGCTAATTTGAGGTTATTGTTGCATCTGTAGGTAGAGTTGTTTTTCTTCCTTTCTGTATTTCACCTTCACCAGTCTTGAATTTTACCTAATCTGATGTAGACCATGGCATTGGAAGAGCCTTCCACTGTTTCTCAGCATGTGTTCCCAGCTGGGACTTTGCTGAAATACTGTTGGCAAATGGTGTCAACTTTACCTCTTTGATCCTGATTTTGAGAACATTTAGCATTGTAGCTGTGCCTCTGCTGGAAATATTTTTGCATTCTAAAACTTATAATTGGTTCCTGCTGATACCTTGAACTTACTCTGTAGTAGTTAAATCTAAGAATTTTGACTAAGAGCCTTGCTAAAGACTCTGAAAATCCTGTTAAAATTGTTTCAGGTGGATTAAGATTGTGTAAAGACTGCTCTTCACAGTAAAAGTGTGACAAGACAATTGTGAGAGACAATTTACTTCTACTAAAATTATTTGAGAACCTCTGAGATTACAAGTATTAACGCTTTGACAAATCATTGTCCTTAGCCCATTTGTGCAACACTTAGGTAGCAGATCCAAGATTGAAATGTTGATGGATTATAGGGAACTCTGTTCTCTTTTAACTAATAACCTGAACAAGAGTAATCTTTAAGTGGGTTTATTCAAAAAGTAGGTAGTTTTGGAGGTACTCCCAGGATGAGCTTGGGGCTCCTGTCTGCTGTCAGTAAAACCCAACTCCAAGAACAGGCTGTGTGTCGTTGTGGTTGTACGCCTAGCGCTTGGTTCTATAAGCAGTGCATCTTAGGAGATTCACCTTTGACGTGTTTGGCTACTATGAATGGAAAGAAAAGTAATTTTACTTATTCTTTTGGTTTTCTTGGAGATCAGCAACCATTTACAAATGTCTTATTTTTGGTTTGTGCCATACCTATTTGCATTGAGTTGGTAAGCAATTTGGAGTTATTTGTACCACAAGGAAAGATCTGTGTTAATGAAAATGATCTGGGTGAATGAAAAGGTTTTAATTTCTTTTTCTATGTGTATGCACAGCTGTGAAACAAAAGAAGTGAAGAATCAGTATGTTTATTATACCAGTTCTAAGGGAGCTGAGAATTTAGTTGAAATTACTTAAAAGCGAATAGATAGACCTCAGGATACTGTGTGTGTCTGAGCTCCGTGTATCCTGTCATTGATTTTCTCACATTTCTGTGAAATCTTTATCAGTGAACTTAAAGACTGTATGGTAGTAGGCAAGATGACCCATAAATTTAATGTCTCATAAAATAAAGCTGTATATGAAAACCCATACATTTTCAAAAAATTTTTGACTTATAGCTTAAAATCAAACAATGTCTAAGTGTTTAATAACCTTCCAGTCTGTCCTCAAGCTGCTGAGTTGATGTGATTCATCAGATCATCGTGAGTGGTGGATGCTCTCTTGTGAAATCACTCTCTTAAAAATCAGGGGGTATAGTTCTCTGCAACTTTCAAGTGGGCTCTTGATATAGGAAACCCATTTATCTCAGATATGCAGCATATGTGAATGCATAGCATCCAAATCTTGCCAACTGTTGCTGTGGAGGAATTTTTAGGAGGAGGTATCTGGAAGCAGTGAAGCCATGATTTGTTGTCCATTCCAGAAAAGTGCTTAACATTTTTGCATCCATTATTAGATTAATTATTTTTGGCTATACATGGTTTCTCATGGCCTTTGGAGTGGGCAGGTCTTGCTTATTCACATGAAGCTGCAGTTAGCAACCAAAACTTGTGGAAGGCTTGCTGCAGATATGAAGGTAAGTAGGTGCTGGATTGTCAAGTCCAGGCAGCTAGAGATATGCCAGAGGTGAAGACAGTATGCAAAGCATTTTTTAAAATTGTGTAAGCCACTGTAATAATCTCAATCATAAATGCACCAGTAAGGTTGCTGAAAAGAGTGAATATTTTCTTTGTCAAGGCCACTTACAAACAAGGTCATGTATAATAAACTTCGTTGTCACTTTCATCTGTTCTTGCTTATTACCAAAGCTTGGGAGAGCAGTATAAATGGTAGCCATCCCTCCTCTTGAAATCCTCAGAGGAAGTTATGTTCAGGGTCATATAATTTCCTTACAAACCATACACAGCATCCCAACTGATGTTTACAATCCTTGCAGATGACAGCAGGCTGATAAGCCATGCAGCTGGCTAAGGCAGGCTTTTAGTTTGGTTAAGGCTTTTAAATTAAGTCTGACCATAGAGTTTGTGGATTGATACTGTATAGAGAGCTGAAACTATGAATTTGCTATTTTCTTTGGAAGCACTTGATACACAAAATTCTTGATTTCTGTTTTTCTTGCCATGTTTGCTAATTGAGAAGAACTTGAATTTTTTTGAAATGCCAGACAATGCAAGAAAATGTGTGATCATGTCAAAGTTTTCTTCTATTCTGACTCATACTTGTATGATGGAGAAGAATGGGAGTAAGAAAACACTTGACACATTAAGTTCATTAAAAACCTTAACTTGCAATACACTGACAATTGTTTTCTGGTAAATAAATTTGCATATTGAATATCATTTTGGTTGTGTTCTTGGTTGTTTTTTAGTATTTTGGCATTTGTGCAGATAATTTTGCAGAACCTGTCTGTATAAAGCTCAAATTTTAGTTTCTGGAAACTTACATAATACATGAGAGAATGCAAACTGATCCAGACAAAGTGTCCTCAAACTATCAGAGGTATTCTGTTGTTCTGTCTTCAAGACCTTGCTCTTACAGAGCTGTGAACTGTGTCAAAGAATATAACCCGTTTACTAGGAGAAAGATTAATGGAGTAGTACAGTTTGTCATTATTTTTTCCAGTTTCCACATAGCGGCCAAATGGAGCCTTAAAATTCTGGTGCAAGGAGTCAGAGCCTGAGGATATTCTTCATGTGTGCCCTGACTGCCTGAAATAAGAGAGATGTTACAGCACAGTCCCTATTTAAACCACATACCTGAAATTTTAAATTATCCAATGGTTTCTTCAATCGAATGAAATATTCAATGGGTGGTTTGTGGGAGCAGTTGATACAGGAAGAGTGACATATCCATCTTCAACTCTTGCAGCCTGTGATTTTTGGAAGTGAAAAATAAAATAGGATTGATGCAGTGCTGGCCAGTGTTCTCATGATAGGTGCATTCATTGTTAGTGGTAAACTCAACATACACAGTGTGCAATAGAACAACTGGTCTGAGTTATTTCTACAAGTGTTGTATATTTTCTGGAAACAACATGATTGTATTGACCTTCTTCTGTTGAGGTGAAGCCAAATCCTATAGTTCTCAAGGGTAGCAGACAACTGGTTTTGTAGGAGAAATAAGTCTTGGACTCACATCACCCATCAGAAGTTCTAATGTGATTGTACACTTGTTAGCTGTATTTACTTCCCTGCATTTTGGAAATCTTAAGTTGGTGTTCCTTGTTCCTCCTATGTTCCCTCATTTACTGTTAAAATATTACATAATGTTCATAAAAGCTAGTCAAACATGTCCATTCTAATGGGAAAGTCCTTTTTGAAAGCAGTATTTTTAACTGTCTGCATCTAGGATACCAGAGAAGTTTCCATTTAAGGTACTGAGGACATTCCATTTGGTTCAGGTTGGTTAATGTTCTTTAAGACAACAGCCCGGCAGGGTGCCATGCACCATCTACATGTTCCTGTGTTTCTTCATGAAAGTACATAGATCAGAAAGGTATCATGCTGGAATCTCTTTGATATCCCTGGGTGCATAGTGAATCCTACTGTACTAGAGTTTAAATATTAAAGTTAATTTTTCATTGGTGTCAATGAACCTTTTTGTTATCTCAGCTGGGAATGAGCTCATTGCTCTGTATAAATATTATGAGACTTATTAGGGCTGTGATTGTTGCTGTTTAATTGGACAGTAAAATGAAACTTCAGTGTTACCTAAGGTGTTGACTTGGAGTAGCTTTTCTCACTAAGCTTCTGCAAAGGTGCCATTCCACTTGCTTTCCAAATCACACTGTTGATGACATGGTTCTTAATTTTTACTATGTAATATATCCTGTATACTGTACAGTAATTACAGTGTGCTATTTTCTTTCGTAACCTCTGAGCAAGGAGGACTTGCTGTTTCCCAGCTGTGTTTAGTAGAATAGGTTCCCTATGTATATTGTTATGTATCCTTAATATGGGAGATACCTGAGACCTGTGTTTAAGTAGCATAACACTTGCTTCTGTCTCACAGTGACTTCTATTAGAGCAGCTGATAAGATTATTTGCATGCATAGTGACTGCAGAATTAGGAACAAATACGTGTTGGTGGAAATCTCTTTAATTAGGTTGCTTGCTAGCTTACAGAATGTAATTGAAGAATTCTGCATGCATTCCAGGTTATCCAGCTGTTGAAAGTACAAACCTTACCATGATGCTGAGAACACACGGAGCAGCAGGACTTCTAATGTTTGTGCTTCTAATTTAATTGTGTATGTGCTTTCTAAACAGACTTTTTATTTTTATCACAAGTGACAGTTTTCCTGACTTTACCAAGGTCCCAGTTAGGAGATGTCTCCTCTCACTACCCTTTGGTGTTGCACGGAGCACACAGGGTGTGCTGCCGTGGTTTCTTGCTCAGTAGGCCATGCGTAACTTCAGCTGCCTAGGGAAAGCTGGACCTCCCAGAACTTGGATTATAAACCACCACGTTTTGGAAGAATTGAATTGCCCCAGTATAAGGCTGCCTCTAACTGCTGCAGTCTTAAAAATCTGTTGGCCGGGCTGATTGGCCAACTGTTTCTTACTGTGTGCAGAGTTTCATGAATCTGTTAGCTAAGTGTGTGGTGGCAGCTGATAGAGACTGAAACATGCCATGCTGTGTCCTTGTACAGTCAAGAACACCAATTTCTGCATCCTCTGGGGAGTTAAAACAAAAGATGTCAATTGGAAAGAGTCTTACTGAGAGTTTCCTTGTTGATTAGTAGAACAAATAGACTTGAGCGTGTCACAGTTTTGTAGTATGTGAATTCTGAAAGATCCAGGTGTATGTTTTGTTTTGTTTGCTGGGTGTGATTTGTGGGTTGCAAACTGGTGGCGTTCCTGATGGCTGCCTTGCTGGTATCAAAGGTTCAGCTATGAGAGTTGGTACTTTGCATCAGGCAAGATGTCAGATTATACCCTCTTATAATGCAGCTGTTTTCTGATGGGTCGTGGAGTCCACAGATTGATTATGTGTCTTTAGTACTGAATGTTTACAGGCCTTGTGGCTTCATGAGTTTTCCTGAGTGAGTGAACCTGAAGCAGTCAGGGAGTTGGGGGTGCTGGCAAGGGCAAACTAATGTGACTTGAATTTAGCCTTTGTTTATATATTCTATATAGCTGGTGTAAACTATCCGCACGTTATCCAAATCACACGATACTTAGTAACTGAGATCTTGTAACTGAGTCATGAGTGAAAACAGGTAATGTTTTAATCAAAATATTTTGATGTTAATATACATGTGTATTTGAAAGAACAGAAAACACCAGCTAAGATTTCTTGTATAAATCAGTGTATCTGAATGAAGGGGTAGCATAAGCAATTGCAAAATATTGCTTCTGTGAAATACTGTAGTGTCCACAAATGTACTTTCCAGCTCTTGGAATAAAAGAGGAAGGGGAATGTGTCTGGCTAAAAGCAACATTTAAAAAGTGGCAATGATTGTACGTACAGGGAGGCAATGGATTTTGCTTTCAGGTCTTATCATAAGCTTTTGAAATTAGGAAGCATACATAAACTTATATGAAGTATATGTGATTCTCTTTTTAAATTAACATTTGCTTGTAAACTACCTAGTGAGCCATGTCATTTACATCCAGTTCAAGAATGGTCTTTATGTTTAAGCTGGAACCTAAGAACTGCTATTGGCCTCCTCACCTGCTCCCTATGGTCTCACTTAAGTCCCTTAATGAGTCACTGTGTCTTAAATTTCCTAAGTTTAACTGACTTACTAAAGAAATAGAATATTCTGAATTTTGGGGAATGGTTGTTCATGTTGCTGTGTTCAATACATTATGCTGCTGTTAGTGAAAGTTCAGGAAGGATACATGTGCTGCAGAGCTGTCAGGCTGTGTTGAGGTTCTGGGTACAGCTTGCCTACAGACCTGTTCAGGTCTTGGCCAGTGATGTTACTTGAGTTACGTAAATTTTAAGTACTAAGCAAGCTGTGTTCTCAGCAAAAACTGATTTGCATAATACATTAAAATGCTGGGCCAAAGAATCTGTGCTTATCAAATCTGATTGAAAAGGAAATCTTACCAGCATGAAAGAGAATAATAAAACCTTTCATTGGTATTTTGTGAAATATATAAAAATATGATGTAAGATTTATGTCCAAAAATGCAGGACTCTAAAGTGTAAAAAGCTAAGACCAGAAAGTTCATCTGCCTATCCAGACTTGTGAGTTTGAGCTGAAGGTCAGCTGGTAGGGCAATATAAACCAAGGGGTTGTCTTGTACTCTAGGAATAGGGATTTTGATTCTGTAGTGAAATTGAGGTATGGTTATATTAAATGCAAGAATTTATTGTACATAAACAATTGTGTTTGTGTATGGGGGAAATATTTTTGAAGTTTTGCTTCCATCTGCTATTTGAAAATGGCTTTCTGGGGTCCTCAGGATTCCTGAGCAGTAAAAATAAGCAGCAATGGATGTGGCATAACAGGGCTCTTGTAGACCCTAAATACTTCAATACTTGCCTACATATATACATGCATATATGTAATTGCTAATAGCAATCTTTAAACTGTGTTCTTTACAAAGCAGACTTGATATTATATCACTTTATCATGAGTCATCTGCTTAAATCTGACTTCCTTTTGCCTGTAGAGTGCATGTTGATACAGTAGAGTTTTCATTTTAGCATTCCATAGACTTTTTACAAAGGCGCAATTGAAAGCCGAGCACTGGCTGTCTACTTTAATGGAATGCGTGAGTTAAGGCAATTTCCTGTTGCACAGAGAGAAACCTTAAGTAGATTTACTGAATGTGACAGGAGATGTACGCAAAAAGCAAATTATTTAGTTCTTTGGAACAAGACATTATGTTGCTTTGGAAGATTTGACTGAACGACATGTTACATAACAGGTAATTCTGTAGGGTATTAAATATGTCAGTTTGGGCAAATCATCAACACAAAGGCAGTTTTCTTGTGCCTCTTTTACACGTTGGATGATAAGGCATATCAGACAAGACTCTTGACACTATATTGTCCTGTTCCTGTCCAGTTTCTCCATCTGATGGGAATGGAGAAGCATGACACTGATAAATAAAGGTGCATTCAGTTGTATGTAGTACTTTAAGAAATGTTTCTCCATTGTTCACGACTTGGTGGTTGTAACAGTCCCTTTTCATGGCAGGTTTGTTTACAGCATCAGCTGTCAGAGCACCAGATTGGTTTTTTACTTGTATTTTTCTTTTCTGCTCCTGTGAAAGAATTTTGCATTTACTTAATTCTAGGGTAATAATTTCAGGGATTTGCTTTTTTAAATAAAATTATGAAATGCCATGTGTAGGGCTTGGCAAAACAGCAGTATGTAATTCACAAGAATTGACAAGTTTTAAACACCAAAGTTGTGGAGGCTTTCCCTCACCTAGTACTGCTCATAAGCAAGAGTGGTCCACTGAAATAGAGAGATGGGGTGGAACAAGGAAAGTGTCCTTAGCTTGTGGCTGGCCTTGAGGGAATTAGTTGTAGCACAACAGTCTATTTATAAAAGTAAAATGAACAAACAAGCAAGAGAAGATGTGGGGGTGAACACGTCACAGTAACCTACAGGGAAACAGAGTACGTGTACGGGTGGAACACACAGGATATGAGACATCTTTTGCCACTTCTGTTTGTTTAAAACCTTAGCTAGAAAGTTAAAGCTCTCGTTTGTTCTTGCATGTCCAAGGATTAACATTTTGAAAGTAATGGAAAATTTGAATCCGAGAAAGGATTTGTCAGAGGTGTTTTCTGTTCTTTTTTTAATAGGAAAAGATTGCTTTAGGAGTAAACACTCTGCTATTTATTCCCGTTTTTTCAAAATGAAAAACAAGGTGACTGTTCAAAGGTAATTTTGCGGTCATCTGTTACAAATCACTTTCATTTTAGTATTACTTCACTGTATATGGCACAAATTCCTTTAATTGAAAAAACTGCCAGCTTCATCTTCCGCTTTCCTGTATAGCTTTGAGCACTAGCACTGTATTTTGTACAAGCATGTGAAAGACACATACTATAGCATTGTCCTGGTAGAATTTTCCTCTTTTCAAGGAAACTTAGTATTTAAAGAAAATTAAAGCCACAGGTGTTTGTTCACTGTGAACTATTTTTCCATAGTTACATTTTTTTTAACTGCGCAGGCAGAGAAAGAGGATGGTGCTGGCCTTTGAGATCAGAGGCAAAGGCGGCTGTCAGTCTCCCTGGCTCCATTCAGGATGTTGCCAGTGGGCCAAAGGAGTGACCCTTGCCTTGTACTCAGGGGAGTCCACACCTGGGATACTGGGTCCAGTTCTGGGCTTCCCAGTACAAGACAGGTACGGGCACACTGGAAAGAGTTCACCAAAGTACTGCTAAGCTTGTGAAGGGATGGGAGCATCTCCCCTCCGCAGTCTGAGGGTGCTGGGGGGCTGTCCATCTTGGAGACAAGAGCTCTTGGTGAGGGGGAATCTCATCAGTACATGTAAGTACCTGGAGTGAGGGCGCAAAAGAGACAGAGCCAGACACTATTCAGTGGCGCCCAGCCCAGGTGCAGGACCGAAGGCAGTGGGTACAATCTGAAGCACAGGAGGTTTCCCTGAACATCAGGAAATGCTTTCAGTATCTCGATGGTGATCAAGTGCTGTGACAGATTGCTTGGGATGATTGTGGAGTCTCCATCCTCAGAAATGGTCAAAAGCCTGAACATTGTCCTGGGCAACCTGCTTGAGGTGGGAGGGAGGTTGGATGAGATGACCTTCAGAGGTCTCTTCTAACCTCAGCTATTCTGTGATTACAAAGGTCCATTTTGCTTTCAGTTAAACTGAACTATTAAAGAGGGAGAAGTTTGTAATTTTGTTCGTGTTTGTTGCCTCAAAGTAAAAGAAAGCTTGAAGTGATAGCTTTCCTAGGAAGAGAACTCATCTATTCTTTTATCCATTTTCTTTTTTAAAAGCTTGAAATGACCATATGTGGCCTAATCTAAGGTTATACCATGTGAAATGATGTTCCTTTTAAAAAGAGGAGTCTTCTAATTAATATGTGATTCCAGTATGGATAAGATTGCCAACTCTACTTCTGAGAATACCAAAGCAGGCAAAGTAATAACAGGTGTGGTAGTTAATGGTATGTAATCTACAACATGTATCCCATTGTTCTTTAGAGCACTGAGAGGGAGTGTTGGTAGTGGTTGTACTGACAGCTCTGCAGACAGTTATCTCCTAAGGCAAAGGGGTATTTTAGTTAAGAACTTCCTGAAATGTTGAGATGGATGGCAGTCCTCAATTTTTTTTGTGTGTCTTTTTTTTTTTTTTTTCCTGTGAGATGTGCATTATAAACTAAAGTTGCTGGTTTGGTTAGAACTGGGCAAGGGAGCATGAGTGGGTGTTTGTTCAGGCTGAGCAGTATTATTTTGACTTCAGCTCTCTGGGAGATAATGAGAAGTGAGCTGTGTGCACTAATACTTACTTGCTCTGTTTTATGATATCAAGAAAGAGAACTGTCATGTTGGTAGGATTTTTTCCTTTCTTTGCCTAGTCTTGGAAGGTCAAGAAGGAGAAAAGGACTACAGCACTTTGTGACATGATGTAATATGTAAAAGCATGGTAAGGGGGAGGTTGTCGTCTATGTGCCCCTCTTCTTGGCCTGCTTTTCCTCTTAATATGTATCTCTGGCACTCCAGAAATATTTTGAAACCTGAGCTGCAGTGAATTGTATTCACTTACTGTATGTAGTTTGAATAAACGCAAACTATATTTAGCATTACTAGAGCACAGTAAACAGCATGTTATAGGAGGAATGTCTTTAGCTAACTGGTAAGTCATTCCTGTGTGCCTGGAGCAATGTATTTCATCATTCTGGTGAGAGTTTTGAACAATTTTGGATCTGTATACGGCTGTTGAGTATGTGTTTAAAAAAAGGGTGTAACCTGCCTCTAAAAATTATCTGTTAAAATGTCTTCTGATTAACAACATGGGAAATAAAACATGGGAAAATAAAATAGTCTTAACCCGAGATCAAACACTGATATGCAGAAACCTGATTTCTGTAGAAACGGCTTTGGGACTGAGGATCCATTCCCTAAATGGTGATTATCAAAAAGGCCCATATTATATATGAAGCCTTATTAAATTAATCTGCCAGAGAGAACCTGATTCTCCTGTTACTGTGTCATAGTACACAGGGATACTAATGCACATACCCTAACGCATAGGATAAGATAAGGTAAATTGTCTTTTGGCTTTCTAGGCACAGGCAGTGCTGTGGAACTATAACTTCCTGCTTGTCTGACTATTGCTGGAGAGGTTGCTTGAGATATTGCTTGAGATAACGTAAATATTTCAGAGGTAGGCAAGGGATTCTTAGTGCTCTTTGTTCAACTACAATCCCCAGTAGTGCCTTTTACGTTCTTGTGGCTCTCCGAATTTGTCAGCTCAAACTCTGCCAGAAACTTCAACTAAACAAAAATCACAGTTTTGTTCCTTTTGACGTGTGTTTATATTAACTATACCATTGCTTCTGTAAATTGGTCCAAGTTGGTTTTTCAAAAACCAAAATATCTCAATTAATAAAAAAGACCCATTTTATTTTCATAACTCTATCACAAATTCATGCTTTGTAGTAAGTCAGGTGGTGCGGAGGAAGAGTCCTGCTGTTGCATGACTTTGGCTTGAATGAGCAGTTAATTTGTAAATGCGCTACCCTACCTGAAGCATACTGGTGGTGTCATCGCAGTTCCTAGAGCTCTGCTAGCCACGATCTTTTTCTGTCTTTTCAATTGGCATTTTCAGTTGAAAACCTAAATAACAAATCTATAGAGAATAAGGAGGTCTTACACTACCACTCTCTCCCACTTGTCACATGAGGTGAAGTTCCCATCAGCATTATGTTGCATGGGGACTGAACAATTAATTTTGTAAACACTTAAAGATGGTTTTAAAAATATTCATAAACTACTTCTTCTTCAGCCATCTTGCTCATCACTAAAAATGAACATCCTACCCTCTTCCAAAATAGATTCTCCAATAATGAATTAATTTTAAAAAAATATCAGGCATTTGTCATTGCTTTTGTTATTAAAGGCATTCTTACTATTTGATTTTCACATGTACTTAGTTGGGTAACTTTGATAACTTCTAGTTTCTTCTTCAGAGGTCTCTTTCAACTGTCCATTTCCTGCATGTGCACTTTTTCTGTAAGAACTGTATTGAACATAACATTCTTAGCATACAAATGCTGAGAGATTGAAGTCCTGCAGTTTTCTGTGCCTCCCAACCATTCAATATCACTTTGTCAATGTTGAGTTCATGTTTTTCAGTTACATGAATAAATGCTTTGATAGGCTGTCTCCCTCTTCATCCTGAGACCCCTGCTCTGAAGTACTTTTTAAAGTAGGAAAATACATCAAAAGTTCTGTACAATAAAAGTTTTGAGTGAAGAACTGCACTTCACTGTTTGTGATCTTTCTTAGAAGTACATTATTTAAATGGAAGCTTGCACTTGCCTCATAGAACAATGAAATAAACTTTAAAGCAACCTAGCGTGTTTTTAAATGTACAGTAACATGCATTGAAGTTTGGCTTTTCTGTAAATTCTTTACAATAATCATTCTTATTAATAAAGAGTATGCTTCCTTGTTAGCTGCAGTATAGCGGGGATAGAAAATGCCCCCATGCAAGACATTGCTGACAGGAACTTCACCTTGTGTGATGGGTGGGAGAGAGTGGTAGTGTCAGACCTCCTTATTCTCTATAGATTTGTTATTTAGGTTTTCAACTGAAAGTGCTAATTGAAAAGATGCAAGATCGTGGCTAGCAGTCAGCAGAGCTCTAGGAACTGAGCTGAGACCACCGATATGCTTCAGCTATGGTGGGACATGTTAGTGGGTTTCTGTCAATGTCTTAGGGGCCCTCTCCCTGTTGCCTGTCCTAAGCAGTGATCTGAAGATGTGCACCACCAAAAGTCATTGCAATAGGAAGCTTCTTGTATTGGAATGCACAGATGTTACATGGGAGGGTGGGATGAGCTAGAAATACCTTGCAGTACTGCCACAAGTATGGCTCCAACTAGTCCTAAGTTTTCAAGCTCTTGATAAAATTCTTGAGAGCTTTTGAAAGTAAACGCTACTGTGTTTGAAAATGATAGTGGCAGCTCACGGGATGACCATACCTGTCCCCAGTACCGCCAGTTCACCAGTAATTCTTTAGAGATCTTGAATCAAACTCAGCTCTACATGCTCAGCAAGCAGCCTAGTGTTCTTCACAGTCAATGTAAAGTTGCATTCAAAACTAAGCAGAACATTTTGGAACCTAATGAAGTTCCTAAGCTTAGTTGAAGAGCCAAGTGCCTGAACTGTACAGCACATAAATGGTTTATTATCAGGTTGAAGGGTAAGTCTGAGGAAAGCCTTTATCCACTCTTGAAGAAAGTGATTTTGTTTCTCTGAGCTATGACTGCAGTACCTGTATCAAGTGCCTGGTTGTTCTTCCCCATAGAAGTGCTTGTGCAGGATGCTCGAAATGTGTTTTGGCAGAACCAGGCCAAGCAGGTTCCAGGCTCAAGGGCAGTCAAAAGTCACAGCTAGGTATAATTTCTGTGTTGTGGAGGTTGGCCTTGTCCAGTCCTATCCCCTTTATATTTAGGGTCAGTTATGTGCTCTGAGACCAGAAATTTCCCTAGTCTATACTTTTGTGTGGTTGGTGGCACAATGATGAAGCTGGGTGTAGGTTGTTAATTCACTCTGTTCAAACTAGCAAGATAGGGAATAGTGAATACATTTGTTTCAGGAGGAGTTCCTAGGTACTACTCTCATGGTACGTAAAACTGGAGAAAATTCCACAAAATATATGTGCTTTTTGCACCTTCCAGACAGAGAGACACACAGACTGAAGCATGTTCAATGCTGTTGACATTTCTGACTGAATGGCACTTGATCCTCTAGTTCTTGCTGTTCATTGGTGGGTTTTTTCCTTCTCTCCATGAATCCTGTTGGGTTTTTATTCCAGACAATTCTTATATCTGCGTCTCTCAGTCTGGTGGCTGTGGAGAGTTCGTAGGGGATTTTTGTTACAATTTGGTAAGCCTATTTATTGCAGGAAATGTTTATCAGTGTTTATTTCAAGAGATTGAGAGCTTATATGGGTTCTGAAATTACTTCAGCTGAAGTGTGTTGAGGTAATTCATAACAAACAGGTAGTTTTGGTATGACGGTATAGGTAAACATGAGCCAAGTAAATATCATTTCATTAAGTACACTTAAGTTAGATCAGATGTCTTGACAAACTTCATATCTTAAACATAGTAATATTTGTAATGTCAACCCACAAGATGCTAAAATATTTCTTCTAAATATCTAATTTTAAAAAACAAACTACTTACTGTTGAATTTTATATCTTGCCTGAGCAGCAATGAGGTAAGACTTGTAGAATTTTCCATGACAGCCTTATTTAAGCATTAGAGTATTGGATGTAGCAGAACCCTGTTAGAGATATGAGCACCTGGAGGTGAATGTCTCTCAAGCCTGTTTAGGTTGTGCATCTCCATAACTTGCTAAAAGCCTTTACATGAATAAGAAATACTTTCATATACAGGAAGTCTGAAGGCCGTGTGGTGCTAAAAGCATCAGCTTTGCCTGGCTGTCACTTTCTTAATTTCACAAATAGCCTTGGAACAGTCGCTTTCCTATTTTAGAGCCCTGTGGCCCTTCAAGTAAGTATTGATTTGAACTTAACTGATTTGCCATTTCCTCTTCAATATACACTTATTTTAGAGGGAAAACTAAGCAAACTTGAAGTGCACAAGTGCTTCCTCGAAATGGTGAGGGAAGAGAGAATGACTTATACTTTGTAGTTTATTTAATGTATTTATGGGCTGTCAGTGCATTGCAAGGACATGTTCTGTATGTCTGAACTTTTTTCACACAGCTCAAAAATAATATGGTATTAAGTCAGTTCAGAAGTGTTTTGGGAGTTTATTCAAGTGTTTCTGCAGGTACAGCTTTGGTTTTTAAGTGTTGGAAGTTGAGGCCCATTTTCTCTTTTCACAGGACTGCTAGCTCTGTATACAAAAGGCCTCACTTTCCAGAAAAGTCTTAAAACAGTTATGTGGACTACTTAATAACAAAGATGTTAACTAATGAGGAATTATTTACAAATGCAGGAAACTTAAGGATAAGTTTGTTTTACGATATTTCCTTGACTTGCTCTGTAACTGTCAGGCAAGACCATTTACGCTCTGTACTGAAAATATGGTCTTTGCCAACAGTGTTTCAAAAAAGTGACTGGCCTAGTGCCAGCATCATTATCCTGTCATTATTCTGACAATAAAGAAATGCAGATGTGCCCAAGTTCATACTGCCTGAAACACTGAAGAATTAAGAATGATCAAAGTACAACTGATAGGATTTTGGCAAAACCTTATCTCAGGGGAATCTGGAGGGGAGGGTGGGGTTGGTTTAACTCCCTTTCTCATCAGCTTATTGTATTTTAAACAATGCTGGCTCACTTCTGTTGGTTATGGAGCTAGTGGCAGAAATGGACTTTCAGGTAGTAAATGAATTAATTTTATGCAAATGGTGTTTTATAAAATGGGAAGTTTTCCCAAATAATGTTGTCTTTTGAAAAGCCCTTGTGCTCGTAACTGTATTGCTTCTGAAATACCCAAGCATTATAGTAAACAGGAAATGGTGAGACATCCTTATCCATGCTGGAGACTTAGAGATCTTAGCACAACTAACTCTTCAGAGCATCTGGAAAACTTGAGTGATAGGACTCTTAGGTTTTTCAGGCCTTGCTTTGTACCTTTCTAGTTCTTGGAGATTGCTCTTACCGTAATTTAATCTAAGATCCTTGACTTAAACTTTGAATCTTGTGAAAGATTCAGCATTGGAGTAAAAGTTGTTTCTTTGCACAATAAAGTTTACTGTAATGTTTTAAATATCTTGAGGTGAAGGCCGTGTAACTCCATCTGACTGCTCTTGAGGCAATGCTGTTCTAAATAGTAGGTTATTTCACTTGATGTGACTAGTTTGCCCTGCTTGCACAAAAAGTTCTTCTGAGCAGTGAAGTGTTGAAGATGCGTGGGCAGTAATTTTGAGCCTTAGTTGGCCAACAGTGATATTTTGGAGGACCTGAGAGGGAACAAGAATTGCTGTAGAGCAATAGCACTGTTAGAGTAAGACGTGTGAAGTAGTCCTGATACTGCTCCACAAAATGTGAGCTAAACCACTGTTGCCAGTGGTGGAGCTGAGGCCTCTGTGTAAGATGCGACGCTGGTGAGCATCTTCGCTTAGGTAAGGGAAACATTCAGTATCCCTCAAAAAGATCCTGTTGTCTTCTTGTGTTATAGCTTGTTTTACATCTGGGAAACGTGAGAGAGACTCATAAAGGAAGTAATAATCTTGGGAGAAGACATTGTGGTCAAGTTTTCATAGCAGCATGCCTCAGTCAATACTTCTAGGCCTTTTGATTCCCAAAAATGGCTTTACAGAGACGCCTTTTACAAACCTCGGCATGTAACCCCTGATTTATATCTATTTCTTTAATCAATAGTCACATTTTCCCAAAGTATCTGCTTGGCTGAAAATATTGAATGAATAATCATGACACTGAAAGAAGACGCTTGATGTATTAGCAGGGGAAGAAAATCTGTCCCCACAAACACTTTATCCATTTAATTAGGCAGAAAATGGGTTCTGCAGATTGGTTATTCAAAAAGGCTTTTTATTAATGTGATTGTTATTCCATTAGTAATTCGATTGAGATAAGTTCTCTTGAGTCTGCAAAGAAGGAAGGGAATACAGAATTTTAATACTTGTGTTTTTGTGTACAAACAATTAGGGCTTAGATTGATGATTTACATAATGCCCTCTTTGTTTTTAAATGCAGTGGAGAGAACCCTCTCACTTACGTATCTCTTGTTGCAGGGTGGGGCTCAGTTCGAATTATCTTACACACTACTTTCTTGAGCTTTGCATTAGGAGTGAAAGAGCTCATTTAATTTCTTGTTCCCTATAATTTCCTCGTTTTCAGCTACAGGTGTTAATTACTGAGCTCTTAATGGAGGTGGCTATGCGCTTCATTTAAGGAAAGTTTTTTAGCAGTCGTCTGTAAGTTAGTGTTAAGTTCCTCCTGGAGATTGGCTTTTACCAAGATTGACATTTTGTTGAGAAATTAGATGACAGAGAGGGGTGCCAAAAAATAACATGGAATGTCTTTCCTGGTTGTCCAAGGTGTGCAAAATCTTGGAGAGAGATAGCATTTCTTGCTAGTCACTTTGACCACTGTCTTCCTATTATGGCTTTTACCATTATCTTTTCCCTTCTGTGAGAAGAATTCATCAGTAGCTGTGTTTAAAAACTGTTTGACATTTTGGTTATGTCCGGGATGGCTCTATGGAAAGCAGTCTTGGATGTTTGAAAGGGTTTGCTGGCTTTGCAAAGCTGCTCTGCTGCTGTCTCCAAAACTAGCACTTCACTTTTCACAGTCCTGCTGCTGAGGTCATGTGTCCTGCTGGGCCTGTGGTATCCAGAATAAGGTTTGTGCAGGCTGTATTCCCTCTTTCCTCCTAACTCAGTCTCTAAGCACAGGAGCTCAGTCTGTGCATGAGCACAGTAGAGTTGACCTACTGACAGAAAAGCAGCTACTTACTGACAAGTGATGCAGTCTGTCTGCCATGGTATTAACGCTGAGACAGTGTACTGATTCATCGGTGTATTTTTGTATGGGTGTTTTTCATATGGTTTTTTTAATAAGTGTGGATACAAAGAAAAATAACTTTACAAGTGCAGAGGTGAATTGGACCCCTCGAGTATTGTTTACTTCGTTCTCTAATGTTTTTACGGTATCACAGAATGGGTCAGGTTGACAGTGGATCATCTGCTCGAGCAGGGTTATCCTAGAGCACATGGCACAGGATTGTGTCCAAATGGTTCTTGGATATCTCCAGTTATGGAGAGTCCACATTCTCTCTGGACAGTCTGTTCCAGTTTCCAGTCACTCGCACAGTAAAAGTTTTTCCTCATGTTCAGGTGGAACTTGCTGTGAATCAGTTTCTTCATGTTGCCTCATGTCATATTGCTGGGCACCAAAGCCTGGTCCATCCTCTTGACACCCTCCCTTCAGATACAGAGAGACACTGTCCCCTCTGTCATCTCTTCTCAAAGCTGGATGGGCCCAACTCTGTCTTTCCTCGTAAGAGAGATTGTCCAGTCCCATCAGCATTTTTGTCACCCTCTGCTGGATCTGCTCCAGGAGCTCCATGTCTGTCGTGTCCTGAGGAGTACAGAACTGGACACACCACCCCAGATTGTTTCTCACCAGGGCTGAGCAGAGGGGCAGGATTCCCTCTCGACCTGTTGGCAATGCTCTTCCTAATGCCCAAGGATACCATTGGCCTTCTTGGCCCCAAGGACACGCTGCTGGCTCAAGGGCGGCTTGTCGTCCGCCACAACCCCAGGCCCCTCTTTTGTCCACCATGACCCAGGCCCCTCTGTGTAGAGCTGCTTTCCAGCAGTGACAGGCCTCCAGCTAGACTCTGTGCCGCTGCTCACAGCCCTCTGGGATCTGCCATTCAGGCAGCTCTCCATCTGCCTCACTGCCTGCTCCCGCAGTCCACACTTCCTGACCTTGCCTCTGACCATACTGTGAGAGACAGTGCTGAAAGCCTTGCTGAAGTCGAGGTAGACAATATCCACTTTCCCCTCATCTATCCAGGCAGTTGATCATGAAGAAGCAATCAGGTTGGTGTAGCATGATTAATCTTCAGTGAATACGTGCTGACTACTCCTGATCACCTTCTTGTCCTCCATGTGGATAGAAATGGCCTCAGTGAAGAGGTGATTTAATCCAGCATTGTTTCCACTGTGCTTTTAAATTCAGACCTTCATAGTAGTGAGGAAAGAAGAGATAATAAGCACTGAGTTCTAAAAAGTCTGTCATGTCTGTGGTGAGAGCTGGGGCTGCAGAGGAGGCAGGATGGCTTTTGTAGCAACTCAGCAGCATTGTGGATGTCTTTGTCACTTCATTTGCATTGGGAGCGAAATGCTTGGGAATACATTTTACCTATGTGGAAAAAATACCAAATGGAAAATAGCAATCTTAAAGTCTTGAAGGAAAAGAGGATTACTGCATATGTAGCTTCTCAATGCTTGTGGCCTATTTTTTTTTTTACCATTTAAAGCGAGCAAATCTGGTTTTATACCACAATGTGAAGCTTAATCTCAGAGGAGTTTGAGTTGAAATAAATCTGGCCCTTCTTGTAGACAGATAACACGTTTGCTAACCTCCAGTCACCCAAGGCATCACTGGATAGCCAGGACTGCTGACCACCAAATCACACCTCAGAAGTGATGAGGGTCTCTTAGTGAGAAACTGATTAGTATTTTGGTGAGAATATTGCTGCATCATCTTTTATTCACTGTTCTCATTAGCATGGCTAACTTCATTTGATATTTTTGTTGTTATGGAATCTTAAATTTTTTGAAGCTTTGCATGTTTTTACTAACTAGGGAAATCTTGCTCTACCCTTCAGGGATTAAGGTTTTTTTTAAGTTGTGGTAAATATTTCAAATCTCTTTTCACTTGTGATGCAACCTGTTTTTTAAATGGTGATATAAAGAGTTTTTAAAAACCTAAATTTTGATGAATAAAATAATTCTAGCTTTCAGAGCACTCATTTCAAGGCAGAAAGTCCAGTCTTGTCCAGCTGAACTTTAAAAAGCTGTCCTATTTTTTCTGTTTCCAGTGGGTGGTAGGCCCATATACATTAAAAAATAAATCAGGTCATCTCTATCTCAGCAGCATGCTTCACATGTCCTGTTGTAGCTAATAGTTTTGCAATAAATCTGAAATGCTGCTAGCAAGTATCTAATGACTTGCCCCCGTTCAAGATATTTGTAAGATGGAATCCCCAAAGTATAAAGGTCATTGTGACTAAAAAAGTTACTTAGAAAATTCTGTTTGTTTTACTTATACTGATGGCTCAGTTTTTATTTGTCCAGATATTTCTGTCTCTACATGTATACAGATGTATAAATATATATTTAGTGTGGTCATAGTGTCAATTTTCATTAATTTAAACATTTATTATCCATTTGAGAACCTCCTGCCTTGAAAATGTTTCTAAGTTTTTTTGTAACTAACCATAAATATTTAAAAGATTAAGTTCCAGAAGTTATCACAGGCATCTTGCTTTTGTAGTTTCACTTCTTCGTTTCTGTTTAGTTGGAATTAATTCACCAGAGCTGCAGCTGCTGTTTCTTCTGCACCTTTGATATTCTCTCACGTACACCATTGCAATCTCACAGTAGCTTCCTCTATGGAAAGGCTTGAGATGAATAAAAATTCTGCATAACAGCGTACTGTATGTCATCAGTTCAGGTTTTTCACTATTAACTGGATGACCAGTCTGACCTAACCCTGAAAATCTTGATCCTGACAAAAGTACTGAACTTTTGAACTTGAAACAAGGCTTAGATTGAAAAAGTATGACCAGGTATCAGGTCTCCCATTGCTTCCCAGAAAAGAAGTAAATTTTATGAGGTATATGTAATGTCAAGACTTGGTAGTACTTTTCAGCAAGCCTGACTTAAATTTTAAACATAAACTTTCATCAGAATATTTAAAAACCGTTAAAAAGGAAAATAAAGAATAATTTGCCTTTGATAATTGCTGGACTTGGAAGAGGTTAGAATTTTCCCATTTTTGGCAGATTGGTTGAATTGGTGAACCTTAACTGCTTTCAGTAGACTGTTTCTAGTTTTAAATGTTCTAGCAGCTAAAACCTCTCTCTTGCTGTGCACAAAGAAATGCAGATATATTTAATTTTTCAGTATTAATACCACTACTTCCTCAGTGTTTGACTTGGATGAATAATATCCTGCCACCATCAACAAGGACTAAGTGCAAAGTATCTTCTCTTTACCTATGGCATTCTAAAAGTACAGAATGTTCTTAGCAGTTGTGTAAATTAATGCTGTAATTGCGTATTCCAGATGCACCATCAAGACACGTTTTTTGAATAGTGAGCCAAATGATGAGCAGCAGATGCACCTTCATCCTGGCCCAGATGCTTTTCTGACTCTGACATGGCCTGAGATCTCCCTGGAAAAGCAGATGATGTTGTTGGAAAGAGGGGAGCTACATACTATTCTGTGTTGGAAAAATTCACCCTGCTTTCAAGGGAGAATGGGTTGCAACTGTCTAGCTCTAGATGAATTGCAGATTTACATCAATAAAAAATTAATGACTTGCAGCTCAGTCTAAATTAAATATTTAACTTCTCCATTGTCCCCCAACTTTATTGTTGCAAGAAGAACTTCAGTGTTTAAAGTTTGTTATTTGTACTGGGCATGAACTCTTACAAAATATTCAATTTTGATGTAAAGTGGTTTGATTGCCTTCTAGGTTTCAGAATTAAAAGCCTTACTCAATTAGCTATTTGCTAATTCTGTAATGTGTACCAGAGATGAGACAACTACAGTTTTGCTAAAAATAAATAATCCTTCACAGTTTCAGCTGGACAGTATCTGGCAGTCCTACTTTTGAAATCATGAGCCATACTAAGAGCAAAGTATTTTTGCAGTAAACTATTTCTCCACGTCATCTCCTGCCAATAGCAAGAAAGGGAATTTGTACATATTTCTGAAGGCAAAAATTAGATCCTTTGTTAGCTTAGGGTAAATGACAGGTTTGGTGTATTTAGGAAATAAACCAATTAGCTGTACATGGTTTTGCAGATATGTTTTACTTCTGTTCCTCACTAAAAGATGTGGTGACATGTGCAAATATTCTATTTAATGTTTCATGTAACTTTAAAGGTAAGAGAGCTTGTGTCTGTAGTGTTACTGAGCCATTGGCACTACTATCCACTTCTTGTTCTGTAACCAAAAGGAAGGGGTAGTTTGAAATGAAAAAAAGAGTAATACTTTTTCACCAAAGTCTTTGCAGTATGGACAATATATGCATTGGGTTATTCAAAGGAATATGTAGATGAGTAAGATCTGGGAGTAGTCTTGGAAATCTTGGTTTTAAGGTGTACCACTTTTAACTTACTGTGTTCAGTCAGTATTTAATGTACTTTTTTCTGGCAGAGAGCACCTGGAAGCTTGTATGAGCAAGCTCAGACTTAAACCAAATTACATCTTTCCAAGTAAAATGTGAGTAATCTCTAGGTTTTAAGAATAGGGAGAGAGGCATTTGAATGCGAAGTGCATTTGACACATTTTGTAATCAAGTTCATTTGGGAAAGATCCGTCTTGAGTAACTTAAAATTGTGGTATCAGGTTACTAAACTGCTGACTTTTTTTCTGACCTCTGCTTTGGTTTCCATAGTTATGCATATTTACTGTTGCAGTTCCATATGGGGCAGCTCTGAACTGCAGTGTATAAGAACATCTGGTTATGCAAACCATTGTTGATGGAGGGAGGGGGATGTGAGTAAATTTTATGTACTAAAAGATTTCTGCCTTGAACAAGAACTTTGCATGTGGAGTTCAAGTATAGAATGAATTTAGTTTCTTTTTTTTTCTCACTTAAAACATTTTCTGAAATAACATGTGGTTCTCATTGTATATGTATATATTCCTCTCTCCAAATGTCTTTTTCTTTCTTTAACATATATAACTACCTAAAAATCAAGAAACAAAATGCTCATCATCTCCTTAATCCCATTTTTAAGACTACAATTTTTCTGGAGAATAGAAGAATAGAAAGGGCTTGGAGAATACCAGATCACAGAACTTCTAACTTTGTGATGATCTGTAAATTAAACCTGTCTGTTAAAAGCAAAGCCCTTTGGACTATTGGATATCAAAGTATTGCTGTGAAGTCATGAAATAATCACATAAGTGGAGAAGAGCAATCAGGTTTTATCTTGATTAGCTCCAAGGAAAACTTGTTTGCACTCTAGGCAGCGATTAGTGTGTCTTCTGGAAGCACAGTGCCATTTGCTTTGTGTATGAAGCACTAATAATTGGATCTTTTTGAGTAGGAACTATTGCAGGTTTCACAGAGTGATAACAAGCTGTATGTACATTCTGTTCAGATGGCTGTGTCTTCTCAACTGAATAACTATAAGGAAGCTCTAATTTGGAACAGGTTACCTAATACTTAAGTGAAAGCTGCATTTGATATATTCATTAGGATTATGTACGTATTCGATATTTATGTAATACTCAGGATATTCTTTACCGTGGTAACCTAGGGTGGTGGTTTTTTATTTTGGTTTGTTTTAACACTCTTCTGGAATCTCTTTATCAGCTTATGGGTAGCATAATTAAAGTCTTCAATACATTAAAAAATAAATAAAAGTCATACTCTGTAAAGCTGACAAGCTGTTGCAAAGCATGAAGTGCTGCATTGTTGAATATCTAGATAAATGTAGGTAAGTACATCTAAGTGGTGACTGTCTCAGATTTAAACAGATCTATCTATTCTTGCTCATGTGGAAGAGTAAAGAAGGAAAGGGGGATGGCAGGTAAATCTCAAGATTTAAGACTTCAGAAAAGAATTTTCTCTCCCTTTTTTTTGTCTAAATTGTAGTGTGAGATGGGAGGCTATTAAGGAAAAATGCATAGTAGTTTCTGTGCAGTCTTGGGGATTACATCTTGTATCATCAACACAGCTGTTACATTGCAATACTGTGTCATGATTACATTTTACAGGAGGGGAAAAAGAATTAAATCAAATGATCCTTTAAGCTCCCAAGGGTTTAACATTCTGTTCTAAAACATTTTACAGCTTTAAACATAAATAAAAATAAATAAAATTTAGGTAAATATAAGTGAAAAGGAATAGTTGTTTAATATTTACACTGCCGTCTTAATGAGTTAGGGGAATATGAGAACCCTAAATAAAATGTTCACAATTTACAGAGCATTAATTGTAGGATGTACAGAAGTTAATCTGGAGTTAGAGAAGCCTGTATGGCACTTCTGACTTGAGAAAGATTTCTAAGTCCTTCTGGGATGATTGCAAGGAATGGGGGGAAAAAAAAAAAATCTGTTTTATTTTTTTATGATGTGGGTTTTTCTTTTTTTCGTGATGCTAGAGACTCTAGCAGGGATAGAAAAGAAAATGATGGTCAAGATGAGTAGTTGTAGGAGCTTTGCTTTAGAGGGGCGAAAATATCCCTTGCTATGTTATCAATTGTTGGGAGAAGCTTTAATGAGCTGGCATCACCCAAACCAGGATGTAATTTTTAAAGTTACGTAGGGAATCAAAGGAAGCATCCGAGTTAAGAGACAAAGTAAAGGAGAGTGCTCTGAAGAGAGGATGGAGGTACATGGAGAAAGAGGAGGAAGTGCAGGCGTGTTAAGGGTGGTTTTTTTTTTTCCTGCTGACAGGTGTGTGGAATTCAGGGAACCTACGAGTACTGAGAGTTGCAAGTCAAAAAATGCAAAGATTTTGTTCATATGCTTTTGTTCCAAGGTTTTGATTTCAAACTACTGATAAATCTACTGGATATAAGTGGTTGGGAGTTTTGCTAATGAACTTCAAACCTGTGTTCCTGAAAGCAGACTCCTATGTGGTGCATTCTCAGCTGGACTGCTGGGCTAGCCAAGAACAATACCCTAAAGACTGTGGCTTGAGTTTTAACGTAGAAACCAGCAAGTTGTAAATGATGTGGAGCTTTCATGCCTGACTTGAGAACTGCAGGAAGATACTATGATAGAGCTGTGTTGATAACCAGGTCAGTGCTGAACCACATAGCACTTGAAGGTTACATCGGTCGGCAGAATTTAGTTATGGTACAGGGAAAGTATGTCAAGCATAGAGCTTTAATGGGATGGAAGAGAGAAACAACTGCACAATGAATGAATCTACAAAAAATGTGAAATCATCCTTTGCATATTAAAAAACAGAAGTGCGTGTTCTCCTGTGCAATTTAAGTCTTAGTGTTTTGAATCTCACTCAGTTTCCTTCATAGTGTTCTTCATTGTGAAGATCAGATAATGTTTTATTGTGGCAGTGGTCCTAATAAATGTCAATATGATGTCAGTGATTTGTTTTTAAATAAAATATGAAAAAGGATCTTCTCTGAAATAAATGGTACCCAGTGACTGGAGTGTTTAGATTTGTGTTGGTAGCATATAGAAGAAAGCAAAAGGCAGGACAAATTTAATACTTAATTTACTTAGAAATCATTCAGCACCAACAGCTCAGTTTCGCTACTATTAAGATCAGACATTCTTACATTTCTCTAGAGGTAGAGTGTAAGCTAAACAGATTTTGTCTGCTCAGCTACATGATCTGAGCCTGGTCTCATTTCATTTTCCCGTTTTAGTTTTTTTTCACTCTTTTTGGTGTTAGCTTTCTGTTGGTGCTAGGGGTACTGAGCTGGCTGAATTTTTTTACTGTTGCTGAAACAGGGCATCTCACTTGACTTTCTCCTTCTGACTGTTGACCAGCTTCACTTTTTTTCAGTGCTTCTGATGTACTTTGGACTTCCCCACTAAGCCAGTTCATCCAACTAATGCAGCAAAACCATTTTGCTTTTACCAAGTCTGTGCTGTTTGTAGGCTGCTCACTTGTATAAACTAGCTCTCTTGCTGGACATGCTTAATATCTTTCAGAGAATTTTGCTGACGTAATTGTATCATATCTTTTCCTGCATGTTGTTGCCACTTCCAGAAACAGGACATTAAATCTGTTTTACAGTATTTCAGACTTGGCAGTAATACTGACTTTGAGGTGCACTGCAGATCTACTCAGCACAAGTGGAATTTGCTGCTGAATTGTACTAATTATTGTACTGCTTTTAGAATTTTAAAAACTGAGCACCATAAACTGGAGAAAAAACCCCTGTAGATCAGGAGTTAACAGCTACAGGTCAAATATTTGAGCTACACTCAAATAAATCAAAGCCCCACATTATTTCATTCCTCTCTTTCTGAAATCAAATGCAGAAGAAGCAGACTTGACATGGAGATACTTTTAATCAGTAAAGTGCCAATTTTATTTGTTTCATGTTCATAACTGATCTTAGCCAAACTGAGCCTGGTGTCCTCCTGGTTACTGTCATCTGAAATGCTGTGCAGTTTCAGACTTTATATTTATTGTATTTGCAGTGCTTCAGTACTTCTGTTCTTGGCACCTCAATAAACACTTTGTGATGTTCCCTCTCCATCTCACCTTCTAGACTGCTGTGTGTAAGGAAATGAGGAAGAGATTACACCCGATTTTTTTCTTTACTTGCTGTTGTTGCTTATTGGGCAATTATCAAGGCAGAATTTTTCCTTCTGTTTAGCTAGCTATTCAGTTACATAATTAAGTGACAGAGCATCTCTTCAGTCTTCTTCTCTCCTGGGATTTTATCTTATCTTGCTGCTCCATGATGTAAAATGAGCATGTTTTTCCTTGACTTCTATCTTGTAGTGGGTCTTACTCCTTATTATCTCTTGGGAAAGACTTAGTGTCTTAATTTTTGGTTACACATATGATTTTAAGCTGCTGCAGGTGGATGTGTGAGGTGTTTTAAGCACTGTGGTCTTTTTTTGCATTCTCCTTTAAATGTAAGCGCAGTAGTGGTATGAATTGAAGGTAATAACCTATGTTATGGAAATTTCTATCACTGCTTAAATTTCAAGATTTGATGCTTTTTTCATGTATTTAAAAGAAAAACTTAAATCCTAACTTGTTACTAATGCAAAATAATTTTGTTTATTTCAAATGTTCAAACCATAGAATGTTAGAGGAGCTAGGATTTTATTTATCAGGTTCTTGTCACTGTGGTGTTCAACATACAATTGGATTTTCACCTAATTTTGTTTTCTTTTAGGCCAAGGTGTAGCAGACAAATTCTGACTTTCTTGTTCAGCCTCCTCCTCTTCTTCCTCCCACTGAAAAGTCCTTGCAGACATCAGAAGCAGCATTAGAAAAATGCACTGAGAATGCGGAAATTAGTGCTGTGCAGCTGGTTAATTCATTAGCCTTTCTGATTCCTTATGGGAATTAAATGACTGTTGGAAAAAAGAAAGTACACCAGAGTGGGATTCTTGAATGCTATGCTAATCAAAGCTGGCATGCAACTTGGGTCTCCCAAATCCTATACGTTTTGAGAGAAAAGATCATTGCCCTACTTAGTCACAGTACTGCACCAAAATAATTTTCTGAATAATTAGAAGTAAAATAGCTTACTATATCTTTTCCTGGTAGAGTCTTGTTTGATATTAATTAATTTTTTTTTTATACAGACTCTTAGGAGAGGCTTGGTATCCTTTCTTAGCTGTCTTAGCACATTCTCTTCAACGGCTAATTCAGTTTTGCTGCTTGGTGTATTGACAGCCTGGCTTCTGACATGACATGGATAAAATGATGGTGGCAATTTTGTTTTTATATAGCTTATTGATAAATCTTTTGTGTATATGTGACTTGATTTGGGAAAATAGCCCATGGATTTAAGACTTCTTGCCCCCCCCACAACTGTCTCTATCAGTTCCTCAGTTCCAGAGTCTAACAGGCCCATATTGGAGTTCAGGTTGTTTAGCTGGAATGCAACATGAGCAGGAAAGCTGAATGCCATGCCTTTAGGCCAGATGGGGCCTCTTGATGTGTTCAGGGGCCAGTCCTGTTTAATATCTTTATTGATGATCTGCATAAGAGGATCCAGTGCACCCTCAGTTTGTAGGTAAAACCAGGTTTTTGGGGAATGTTGATCTTCTCAATGACACCAACCATGTGAAGTTCAACAAGGCCCAGTGCCAGGTCCTGACTTGAGGTCACAACAACCCCCTAAAGTGCTACGGGCTCGGGGCAGATTTGCTGGAAAGCTGCCCAATGGAAAAGGACCTGGGAATGCTGGTTTGGCAGCAGCTGAACACATGCCAGCAGTGGGCTCAGGTGGCCAGGAAGGCCAGTGACATCCTGGCTTGTATCAGCAATAGTGTGGCCAGCAGGACCAGGGCAGTGATGGCCCCTCTGTTCTGGTGAGGTCACACTTTGAGTGCTGTGTTCAGTTTGGGGGCCCTCACTACAACCAAGACATTGAGGTGCTGTCCTGAGAAGGGCATCAGAGCTGGGGAAGGGTCTGGAGCACAAGTCTGATGAGGAGCAGCTGAGAGGGCTGGGAATGTTTAGCTTGGAGAAAACGAGGCTCAAGGGAGACCCTATCACTCTCTACCACCTTCTGAAAGGAGATTGTACTGGGGTGTAGGTCAGTCTCATCCTACCACTTGCTACCTGGGAGAAAAGAGGAAATAGATTCAGATTTTGCCAGAGGAGACTGAAATTGCATATTATAAAAAATTTCCTTACTGAAAGAGTGGTCAGCCATTGGAACAGACTGCCCAGGGAAGTTTTGGAGTTGCCCTTTCTGGAAGTGTTAAAAAAACATGTCAGTGTGGCACTTAGGGCCATGGTTTAGTGATGGACTTGGCAGTGTTGGGTAATGGTGGGAGTCAATGGTTTTGGAGGTCTTTTCCAGGCCAAATGATTCTATGATTTATCAAGATCCAATAAGAGATTGTGCAGAATTTAGCTTATGGTTTGGAAATAGAAGTAAAATTTCTAATCCTTAGATGCTGAGAGGACTGACTAGATTCCAAATGTGCAAATAAATACAGTGCTGCCTAAAGTATCCAGAAATAACAATTCTCCAGTGAGGACTGCTGAGTCTAATTACAGATTTTCCAAGTCAAATTATTAAATAACTTAAATGCATTAATATACACAGAATTTAATTGTGCATATAAATTAGGGCCAGAAGGCTTCGGAGAGTAATGAAGATGCATATTCTGTATCCTTCTGTCCTGAGTGATGCTGAATTTAGTGCTCTGACTAGTGCACAGAGAGGTATTCAATTCCCAGCTATTACTTAAATCTGACTCATGATCTCTGTAAATCTCAAGAGATTATCTACCTTGTTGTAACTCCAGCCCTCAAGTTACACTTGTTGTTCAGTCTAGTTTTTAGTTTATAACCGTATTCCTCTCCAGTTGATTTTGTTTTATACATGTCATGTAGGATGCTTATTTTGCATTTTTGTATTAATCAAATTGTCTTTTGTGAAGTGAACAAAACATTCAATAAGAATGAGAAAATAAATCAATCTTCAGAGGACTTCAAGCTGCAGACTGAACTATAGGCTATACTGGAGCTGTGTATCACTGTTCCTCTATTAAACCAAGAAAGAAACCATGCTTACTGTTGAATTTTTGCAGTATTTAGAGCTGGGAACAGGATTTAGAAATGGACAGATTTCTCTGAGATACAATAATTAGTTTTAGTGGAAGAGGGGACTATCAAATATGGTAATTTTCAGTGAAACTTCTGGTTTTGAGTAATGTGGAATCTGCTGTAGGACTGCCATAATTTCATGTGGGTTCTTTCTTGTAATGGGAACAGGAATAAGAACTGGAATATTTTAACAGTTTCATAATGTCACCATCATCATTGTTGTCAAGCAATTGTTTTAATCTTTTCACTTATCTGACAAATGAATAATTATTTGGGGAAAACAAGATTGCCCCTTTTCTCATTGTCTGTGTTGGGCTCTTAGCTGTCTTTGGCAGCCCTGGGGTGATCCAGACACCACAGGTTGAACCTGTGCAGTTTTTCCTTCTTACACCTGTCTTAAATGGACTGACTTTGGGAATAAACCTCTGAATTAAAACGACCTTGAGGTCCTCCAAAGGAGGACAGTGAAGCTGTCGTAGAAGCTGGAGCAGAAGTTTTATGAGGAACAGCTGAGGGAATGGGAGATATTTAGCCTGCAGAAAAGAAGGCATCTCATCACCTGATCTCTTCTCACAAGTAAAAGTGACAGGAGAAGAGGAAGTGGTGGCTTCAAGTTGTGCCAGGGAAGGTTCAGATTCAATATTAGGAAGACTTACTTAATTGAAAGGGTTGTCAAGCTCTGGAGCAGGCTGCTGAGGGAAGCCATTGAGTCACCATCCCTGGAGGTTTTTGAAATACATGTAGGTGTGGCACATGAGGACGTGGTTAAATGGTGGACTTGACACTGTTAGGTTAATGGTTTGATTTAATCTTTAAAGGCATTTCCAGCCTAACCAATTCTATAATTGTTTGCCAGGTTGAGCTTTGAGTCTGGAAAACTGAGAGGTCTTGCTGCTCAAACCATGAGCAGAAGTGACTTGGAAGTAGGTTTCATTTTCTGAAGTGACTGGGTTCAGTGTTTTATGCAGCCAGTTGAGAAACTGTTGTAACTAGGCGGATTTGGGATTTCTGCACAGGATAGAACTAAATGGGTGGATGGAAGGGCACTGTGATCTCAAATAAATATATTCCATGATGGGCAGAATTTATGAATCCCATCACCTTGACACTAGTGTTGTGTTTCCCTCTCCTCTCAATCTCTGGCCAACCGGGGCAGTCACAGCAGATCAGTGTCAAATAGATATTTGAACAGGGCAGCAAACAGTACATGTGGTGCTATGTGTGGAACTGTGGATATGCAAGCCAGCTGCTCCCAAAAGGCATCTTAAAAGCATGATTTCTGCCTGCGCCTCACTCACCAGAGAGAAGAGCAGATAAATTACTAATTTATACTTTCCTCATCTCAGATGCTTATGTTCATGAAATATGGAAGTGGTTATTTCTGAGTTTTTAGACTTCTGTTGAATATATTTTGAATTGGCTGTTGGAATCAGAAGTTGTTGGAGAAGGCAGAGGTAGAATAACTTATTCCATACTTGCTTAGGAAAGTAGACTTAGTATAGTGATTTTTAGATTGTGGTCTGTGCATCATTGACAGCTGTTAGTGCAGGAGCCTCCTTTGCAGAACTGTTTCTATCTCCCAGAGACAGGGCTGGAAATCATGTTCCTCAAATTGCCCATTTCCAGTGCTGCCTTCTGACAGGAGGAGCAGCATGCTTTGTTTATGTGCCTTTGGTTGTTATTGCTGCCTGGTTTTCTTGTAGCCTTCCTTAAGGTGATCATTTCCCTTACTACACCAAAGGCCCTTAGAATTTTTAGAGGTAGGTCAGGATGTTATAAACCTTCACAAGAATATTAAGATTTTCATCTTGACTTAAGTTGCTGAGTGCAGGGAACTAGAGGGAGAAGAGAGATGGAGGGTGAGGATTTAAGTCTCCATGAAATCATAGCAGAGTTTGGATATGAGAGTTGTGTGATTCCCTGTACTTTGATCTCTTGTGTGAAGGCAGAGTGAAGAATATATTACTGAAATAAGAGCTGAGTCTCAGGGTATGAAATTGGGAAAGATCACAGCTTTAAGCTCACGTGTGTAGGAGGGAGGACCCTTAGAAAAGACCTGGAACATACACATATTGATGTATTATGTGTATGTATATACTAGAGCTAATATATATATGTTGTATATGTGTTTAATGTTCTCTTCACCTGCTTTTTTCAAGACCTTTAGCTGTGCGTATTTTCATGGCATGAGACACCTTCCATTTGCATTCATCCTCATGGCAGTTTGTATAATATGACATTTCAGAGACATGGCAAACAGGAAGCCACATCCACTATCTCTTGGCATGGAAACTGCTAAGACTAGAGCTGGCAGCTGCAAGGAGTGCATTGAGTGTCAACATTTTTCTCCTGCCTCTTTAGAGGATAACTGGTCCTTTAACTACAAAGTGTGTTTATTGTTTTTTGAGTAAGTGCTGCAAGATACAGTAAAGTGATTTTTCAGAGGTTTTTTTGACAGCTAGTGTTAGCAGGGACTTCTGAGCACATAAGAAGATTATGGGGGTGCCTGGGCCTTGAGGGTCTCAAGGAAGCTTTTCAGAAGCTGAATGGGTGCTTTAGTGACATAGCTGCCTATGAAGATTATGGTACTCTGGCTTTTTATATACTCGTGATAATACAGCTATTTTTTGATATGTTTTTGTTTCTGTATTAAGCAGGCTGTGTTTGACTGAAATGTGTACTAGACTTGGCTGTTTATTTTTGAATGAAGTTTTCTTGGATGGAAACTTTACTGCTTGCATCTCTCAGCTGAGTTTGGTACTGAGTATTCCAATTTTTTAATGTCATTCATTTTGAGGAAATAATAAGCAAAACCACTTGTGGGTTAAATGATTTAATGATCTGATGGGCCAGGATGGAAAATAGTGCTGGAAATAATCTCATATGTTACTGTTGAATTTGTAGAAAGCTTACGTGGCCATATGCTTTTAGCTTTTTTCAAATCCTAATTAGTACAGAATGAATGTGTAAATGTGTGAATGAATAAAATAAGGGATCATCTCAAGTTGAAATGGTGCCAGGTAGTTAACTTTGCAAGGAGGGAGAATAAGAAGTTAGAGGAAAAAACAATCTTTTGGGTATAGTTTAAGCAGATCAGAATAGATTTATGGTATTATGACTGAGACAAAAGTCCTACCAGCACTTAGTGTAACTTTCCTGAAGCTGTTTTTCATGGAAAAGGTATTGCCAAGGCCTGGAGTCTGGATCTCTGCTGGGGCCCTGTACATGGAGCCACAAGCCAGCAAGTAACAACAAAGTATCTTTCACTCACTATGACCTTGAAATGTCACCAAGGGTTCCCATTTTAACTCTTCTGCCTGTTGGGGGCCAGCGTATTATACTAGAGGAGACAAACCACACTTCATTTATCCTAAGATGGCAATGTTAGAACAGCCCTATCTCTAAGGGCAAGACACGTATATATTTTCTTCTGGTTTTATTTCTACATAAAGAGCAGCCTCTCTTGCCTTCCCAGCTGATGCTGAAATAACCACTACTGCTGCAGGGGCCTGAGCCTTGACCCTAGAGCACAGAAATGTTACTGTCCATGTCCATTTTTCATCTGAGTTTTTCAGATGGAAGCATCATACAGTAAAAGTTTGGATGGGTGGGGGGGTGACTTACAGTGCGGTGTTCAGTATGTCCTTGGAAATTAGTCTCACACCATTTTTGTCAGCAGTGATACGAATTTGAAGCATTCCACAGCAGCAGGAGCTGTCCTACTGTGCTCCTAATCTCAGTTAGCAGGGCAGCACTAGTTGTTAAAATGTGTGTAGTTTTGGAGGCCCAAGCAGGTCTTGTGAGTGCAGCTGAGGATAACCACAGCCTAGGCTGCTGAAGAAACTTCTTTGCTAGCTGTAGGAGTCCAAAGCAACTCAAAATATATTTTTCATTACTTTGGCTTCATCCTTGCTGTAGATATTGTGGGAGGCAGTAGGGGAGGGAAGGAGAGGGTGAAATAGCCTCATGAAGTAGAGAGGTATGTTTGTGATGAGGATGACGTTTTTGACTTTACAACTGTATGGACGTTTGTATTGAATGCTTTTAAAATGTTTGTGGTTGTAACTAAAAAAACTGGTTATAATTTCTTTTTTCTTTCTCATGGTTGTAAGAAGATGTGGAAACAAATTTTGGGGAGCTGAACATCAGCTGTGATTTGCTTACAGGTGGAAATGCTACTTGGTTTATTTGAGTCTTTCATAACATTTGACTTTTTGTTCCAGTTGTAATCAAGGGCTGAACAGTGTGGCTTTTGAAAGGGAATGGGCAATGCTGGAAGGCAAGAAAGAGAATTTGGAGGCTTGCCTCACTTGAGAAAGGTCCCTGACAGCACAGCTAGACAAGTTGTGCTTCTGTAATGAGTTTCTGTGGTTGTTTAGAGGTGCCGTAAATAACACATTCACCACAAAGGATGCACAACTGGTGACTAAGTCCTACACATACTGCTTTCAAACACTGGTTCCTTTCACTGCCAAGTCCTCAGTGGTGTGAAGTTGTTTGTATATACTTTTATCCAGATGAATACAGAACATACTGTTTTGTTGCTCTTACAGTTCTGTGCACTTTGCTTACTACCTACGGGCAACTAACTGCCAGTTAGGATTAGGGAATTCCCTATAATCACTAATTAAAATCCCTGCTCAGTGTACCTTTAAGTGTGTTAGTTTGCATTTTCCTTGGCAACCTCATGTTTATGGTAAAAAAATATATATTTTGTATCTATACCTGTATATCTATATCTATATATCTCACTATGTATAAGATAATACTTTTGGTTTCACATATCCTGGAGAGGTTCATTTCTCAAGTAGCAGGAAGGTTTGAATGTTCATAAACACAGCCCATTGGTTTGTTTTGTTTTAAACAGCTTTGTTCTATATGAGAAATTGGACAGAATGTTTAGCCATGCAACTTTAAAATGTGACATTGATTTCTGCCTACAGTGCATCTGAACAGCCTGGATCAGAGGAAATAGGTCTGAAAGAAGTCTCAATGCAAGAATCAGCTGAAATTACAATTCCTGATGTGGTTGTTTTAACTGTTCTTAAACAGTTTGGTGATGGAGACTCCTGGACCATCTGGAATAATTCTTTCCAATACAGAGTGACCTTTGGAAAACATCCTCATGGCTGTCAGCAAATTGCTGAGCTGTCCAGTGTAGATGTGGAAAAGATATTATTTCTCCTTTCTATAATTTTACATAAGCTTGAAAACAATTGGAATGTTTTATTCTGCACCTTCTCTTTAGACTCTAATAATTTTTCTTTAAGGATGATTAATCCCAACTTTTTCCCAGTTGTTTCCTCATTGGAGCACCTCTGTCCCTACAGTCATGTAATTTGCTTTGGATTCTTTATAATTAGATTGTATTTTTCTTTAAATGCAGCATCTAAAACTAGACAGAGTCAAACTAAAAGCTCATTTAATTCCTTTTCTTGTATCATAATATGAGATTACCCACTTGGGTTTGTATCCCTTCCTGAAGAATCTTGTGCAGTCAGCTGGATGAGAGACACTTTCCTAAAGCACTCAAGGGGCTTTGCTTAGGACTGCTAAGCTGAGTTGCACCACTGTGGTGGGTGCCATGTAATGTTGGCCCTGTAGGAGAAAATCTGCACAGAAAAGAAAATTCTTACACCAAATTTTGAATAAGTTCAGATCGTTGCAAATGGAAATGTTTAAGCATTGTGCATTTACTATCATACTTGCAGTGCTTTTCTTCTTTTCATTTTATTAGCAGATTCTGTTCGTACCACATCCTTTCCTGAGTGAGTCCAATATTAGTTAATGAACTGAATATTAGTTAATGAACTGAATTCTTTGTGTAGTTGAAGTTCTGTGTGCAAACTTCCCCAGGTTGGGATAACAGCACTTGACAGATTGGTAATACCTGTGTGAGGTTAAAAGCAAAGGATAACCAAGCTTATGCATTCTAAAATATTTTCTTTAGACCATTTTGAGCCTCATCTGGTCCACTTAAAAAGAATACACAAACTTCCTTGTGTTTCCCAAGTAATTTGTTTTAATTATTCTTTGGGGGAAAAACCCTCACTGAAGTGGTTTTTTTGTATGTAGGGAGTGGAGAAACTATGTCTTAAGTCTATGGTAACTATACTTGTGCCAGTCTCTATATCAGGTCAGTTTACAGCAAGATAGTATTTGTGGGATAGTGCTAATATCACAGTTAGAGATAATTAGGCTAAATGTCCACTCCCAAGTGACACTGCTTTCCTTTAGCATAAATAAAAAGTGAAAAAAAGTGAAAACTGACCTGCTTTCCTTTAGCATAAATAAAAATTTGATGCTAGTTTGACTATACAGGCCAAAGTAGTACAGTGTGTGTGATGTGATCCATAAACACTGGCCTTGTTTGAACATGGACACTTAAGCATTGTGACTTGTGAAAAGCCAAGGTTTGGTAAGGGGAAAAAAATAGCCATATGCATGGTGCAGCCTCTTAAATAATTGAAATCAACTTCATACAGAAGACTTTATTGATTGTGGCTGCTCTTCTCCATGAGAAAGTATTTCCTCATGAGATAATTTTATTTATTTAACTGTATTTACAGTAGTTGCTTCAAAAAATTTCACTTGGGGTGTCTCAGCACTTTTTCTATTTCTGTTTCTAAGGTGTGAGCATATAGTTATTATGTGTAATGTTATTTCTTGAGATTAGGTTATTAGAAAAAATATATCAATAGTCAATGAGGATCTTTAATTTAGCCCTTCCACCTAAGAAAGGAGAAAGATCCCAATGTACAGGAGATGGGGTTGGCTATTGAGAGTGTATTTGGTTGTACCTGATGTGCTCTCCTTTAGCAGCCTCTGTTCTTTAAGGCAGGTGTGGATTTTCCAGCTTTCTAAGGGATATATGAAAGAGCATTTGGTACATTGTAAATACCCCATCACAAACAACTGATAACTTACTAGAGAACGTTAATGTATTTTCCCCCTTTCTTTTGAACCATTTTCAAGTTCAAATAGGACTTTTCTGAACAGGAAGTTTCTTAAGACTGATACACTATGGAAATTACCAGATCAGTGTTATTTCTTTATCCAGTGATACTATGTATTTTAACATTATCCTGGATAAAACTGGAAGTAGTTAATAATATGTGCAGTCATTTTCATTTCATTTTTGTTTGGAGACATTGTGTTGATAAGCCATTAAAAAAAAAAACAACAGAAGCCTGCAATTATTTTAAATTGTACTAAGCGTACAGCAAAGCAGAATAGCTCTGTTTGTGATCAGAAAGGGATCTGTTCTTTATCTTGGAAAATCATATCTATTTGCAAATTATAAAATGTGCATTAGTCTTGTCTCTACTTTGTGTTCTTATTCTTGAAAATCAGGTCCTTATTCCCCATAAAACTGAACTTTTTTGCTTTCCCAAAGTTCTGTCTCATCACAGGTGTAACTGGATTTACTTTCTTCCTGTTGGAGAATTCTGAAAGGGAAGAGAGATGCTTTACATGTGTGCTACCTTGTGGAGAACACTGGCAGCCCCAGTTTCAATGCAGTGGTATTTTTTTAAGTAGAAAGGTTGTAGCTATTTGTGACAGCAACCCCCAACTTCTAAATTCAGTTTAGAATCCAATGCGTAGCTGTTTCAGCTTCTAAACACAGTGTGCTGAGGTATGCCATAGGAAAGGAACCTGGTATTTCACCAGGTTCAATATGAAAATATTTTTTTAAGTAGAAAGACTGAATTAGACAGGTTGACCACATCATAAGCTGAAAAAAAACCCCACACTTCTAAGTTTCTTCAGAATCTAAAGTGTATGTATTTTGGCTTCTAAAAACATTGTGTGGTGTCTGAGGGGTCCCACATAATGAAGGAACTCATCACACTTCACTAGTTTAAACTTCTAGGTTGTCCTAAAATGTAGATCAGATTGTGTCAAAACAAATTCCTATCAAGGTCTGTATTCAAGAGAAGCCATGTGTTCTTCTCTTGACACCATGAGAAGAACCCATTATTGTTCTGGATCTTGTTTTTACTTGTCTTTGTCTTGGACACTGTGTAGCCAGAATGCATCTCAGTCCTGTTTTCCAGCTGTTTTCTCTAGCCTGCATGGGAATGAGGGTGGTTTTAACCAGATGTGAGATTCACCCAAGTAGCTTCTAAACCTGGCCCAAGTTTTTTTCAATAGAGACATTTTTTAACAGTGCCATGTGTGGTGCCTGTGGACCCGTGCTTGATCAATGTGCGCTGCAATTTAGAGCCCTCACTGTCTCATGTCTGTAGCTTTACTGAGCAGTAATGGAGGGAGTTTGGAACCTTATGCAGTCTTGCACAGTAGAGAAGCAGAGGGATGAGATGACCCAGGGAGCTTAAGGGCCAAGAAGGTTCCTGTAAAGGACTTAGAAGGATCATTTCTGTGGTGTCATCATTCACTTTGGTAACAATTCCCAGCCAAGCTAACATGGTGCTGTACTGCAGGATCTTCAGTAGTCTTCATCAGCCAAGGTAACAAGTATGCAGCAATTTTTACTGAATGTGTCAGTCTGGCTGTTTTTTATCCACCTGTGCATGATGCCTTGCCTACTTTTTTTCTCCTTGCTACTTTAAGGTAAATATGTTTTCCTGCATGCCTCTAACAAATGTCAATTTTAACAAAAACATCTTCTCCAAGCTGTGCTGTGGGTTCTTGTTTTTTTTTTTTTTTAATGCTCAGTTGTTCTGAAACGTGTTTTAGTTGCTCTGCTGGTAGTCTTGCCTGAGAAAGACACATGAATGGATCTGTTTCCCAAGACTGTTTCTGACTTGACTGGTTTGTGTTAAGTTTTGATAAGAGGAGATTCCTTACCTCCCTTTTTATTATTGGTTTTGTGGTGTATTTCTCAATATATGAATTAGGAAGTTTTACTTTATGATGTTCCTGAAGAGATATTGCTCCTGTAAAACATGCTGTGAGCAGACTGCCCCATAAAGTAGAACTATGAAATGCTTTCCACTCCCATATACTTCTCTTGAAGTTGTTTTGTTGCCTTCCTGGTTCTTCTGAATATATTCTAGTAAGAAATATGTAGTCTGTGCTTAGATTCTTTTTTTGAATTATCTGTATATCTATTGTTTCTTCCAGCAGATCCTTTTATGGTTTATTTATGCTACTCTTTATTAACATAATGTTTACTCTTTTATTTTTCTATTGTTAACACTGGCTATGAAGTGTCTGGGGCCATGAAGAAACTGTAGTTTTTATTACAGAGTAGTCTTACTGCCATGTCTTGGAGACTTCAGTATCCATAGCTTCTATATGCTAAGTTTGGAGTGCCACGTGATTCTAAAGTAAGTAAGAGCACTAAGAAATAGAAGAGTCACACCTTAGAATCCAGGGTATCTTAGGTATGTCTGACAACTGGTGGTGTCACAGCTTCACCAACTTCTCTACTGGGAAAAGAGGGTCAAACCTGGCTGGAGCTGGCAGAGCTGAACTCATTTGTGTTGGTGGTGAAGTTGGTCCCAGGTCTGGAAGCTTACACAGCAGTAGCTCAGGATAACCTGTTTCCAGCAGAGTGATCTGAGAGCCCTGATTAGGGTTGTTGGATTGCATTAAGGACGTGGAAGAAAAGGCTTTGGGCAAGTTTCATTTCTCTTCAGACACAAGCGACTACAGTTTCTATGCTTGCCATTTTTTGAGTATGTTGCTAAGGAGAAAAGGACAAAAAGATGAGAATGAGTTGCTAAATCTTGAGATACTTGCACAGGAAAACATACTACTTAATACCATAATTATTCCTGAAGCCAGTGCAGTTCCAGAATCTCTAATAACGATATCTGTATTGAATTTGTCTCTGTTGTACATGGATACCTGAGCTTGACAGCCTATAGAGAAGGTGATTTTTGTTTGTTTGTTTTAAGTTTTTGTATGGGTCTTACTGTTTGAAATAATACATCTTTTGCCTTTTTTCTTCTTTTCTAGTAATTTTGCAAGGAAATTGTCTTCTGGAAGTTCTATGAGTAGGAATTATGACAGAAGTTTGATCATTGGTGTTATGCAGTTGGTCTATTTATTGCAGTCTTTTAAAAATTCTATTTCTCCAAGTGAGGTCAAGGTCAATAGTAATTGCACATTTTAAAGAAAAAGCCTATGTAACCTCTACTTAAATGTACTTGAGTACTTCTTGAATTTCTGTTCCATCTCTTTGAATGTCCCTTTTCTTTCCATGTTTTCAGCACCCTTTTGGTGAAATGCTTATTTTCAGCTTCAAAGGCTGGGGTAGCTGGGACTGTTCTGCTCTCTTTCCCAGCTTTTCTTTTAAATCTCCTTTTTCTGTGAAAATGCGTTGACAGATTCTCTCTCATGTGCCTTGATTTGCCAAGTGATACATGCTGTGAGTACCACTAAATGCCTTCATATCTGACTGTGCAGGAGATTTCTCGTATTATTTGCTTATTCATATACAGCTGTTTGAAAAATTAAGCATGTACAGGCATATTGTTGTAATCTGGCCCTGGAGCAATGAAGTTGTTGTTCGGAGTTCAATGCTGAAGTGATGGTACCCTGCCAGCTGAAAATCTCATCTTCAGATTTTTCATCGTGCTTTTGTGTCTGTAGCGGAAGCTTTGTGAATTAGCCTCTCACAGGAGCTGCTTTTAGGTGCTGCAGGTTGGGACTTTCATTTATTCCTCGAAGTAATGGGAATTTGGAGCAGCAAGCCTGCTGACCTGAGCAACTTAAAGCTCAGTCAAGGGTATTTTTCCTCTGTTGGTAGTACAGGAGAGTTAAGATATTTTTCAATGAAGAGAATCCCTGTGGATAACTGGGTTTCTAGGATACAGCGTATGTTCTGTTTTAATTAGACAGTTACTCTTGTCTTCAGGCTCTGTCACTTCATTGCTTATAGGGGTTTTATATTGATAATGCAGTGTAAAAAGTAAAATTACTTTGTTTTAAGGATTATTTTCTGCTTGTGTGCAAAATGCCACTCACTGATCTGTCATCTGCACTAAAAAAAGAGGCTAATAGAAATTTAATAGGTCTTTTCAAAAGCTTCCAGGATCTACATTTTGCTGGACACTGCAGTGTTGACTGTAAACATAAAGCTTTTCACTAGTCATTCAGCTGGATGAAAACTGACACTGACTGCTTAGAGACTAAAAATCAAGTTGCTGTGCAGAAAGCAATTAAAAACGGGAAGAAAAAAAGGGAAGGGGGGGGGAAAGGAAAGCTTTCCCATTTAAAAAATGTGACCTGGTTATCCCAATGAGCAAATCTGATGAGAGTTTTTCTTAGAATTAACATTTGTAAAGTCAATTCAAGTTTGTGTGTACTTTATCTCTAACATATGGCTTCCCACACAATGATGTCATGTACAATTAAGTGCCAAAAAAAGCGTGAATGCTCCCAGCAAAAGCTACACTTTGAACTGGGATTTGATTTGCAGTTTCTGTGGCTGTGTGTGCGTGGCCAGACAGCCGGTCACGTTAGAGTACTGAGCTCTGCACAAAGCCACTGCTTTCCTCAGCTCTGCGTGATGGTCTGCAGGAAGGCACAGTGCCCATGGAAGGCTTCTGTGTCATAAACATCTATTTTTCTCCCCTTTGAGATGTTGGAAATGGTGTGAATTGTCATGGCTTATTTGCTTCAAAGGAGTTCTAGAGAGGGACTATCGGCTTGAGGCGTCTTGCTGATGTAAGAGCTTCATGCAGTTCCACAAGTAAGGATTTCTGTATCCTTGCGGTTTGCAGGTGTTGTGTAGGCATAACAAACTCTTCTGTGCATGGGCTTTGTTCCCAGCCCACTTCTTAGCTGAGTCATGGTTTTCCAAAGGATGTAATAATGTTTGGGAGGTGGATCTCACTTTGTGCTTGTTTTTGTGGAGTGGATGGTGGGGTGGCTCTTTCTGATCCCCTCTGTATGTTCTCCTGCCCTTACTCGTTATTACCTTTTCTTACAGAAAAGCTTTCTTTGGGTTTATGATCTCTTTCATGCAAAACAGAATGTGTTACAGCGGTGTGAAATAAAGAGAAGCCATGGGTTTTTTTTCTTTTAGTCTACCATTTACTGCAAACTACTATAGAGTCCTATTCTGCTTCAGCAGTGGGTATGTTTGGAGGATTCCTGGATCAGAGCATAGATCGCAAGATTTCTCCTGAGCTCTTCCTTCGGCTGTGCAGTGGAAGTTAGAATCTCAGACTGCTATAGGTCTTTAATGTGATGGTTACCAGCAAATCTCCTAAAGGAAGTTTTGAGAGTGGCTTTAATGTTGGAGAAGGAAGAAAATTTCAGTGCCAGTGCCTGGTATTACAGGTCCATTGGTATTGGCTACCAAACGCAAGAGTTCATAAGGATTTTGTAATGTATTTTTTGACTGGAGTATGAACTTCAGTTAGGCTGCCTTCTACTAAAACTCTTTCTTTACAAAGCCTTCATAACTCTGCTGGCCAGCAGGCATGAATTTGTCCCTGCCTCTGTGCTTTGGTGCACATTTTCTCCTTATACGGAGATGGAAGCTTGTGCTTATTTGCTGTGCAGCACAGGGAGGTTCTTGTCTACTTGCACCTGGGCAGCAGCTGAGCCACAGCTGTGCATGTAGGTGAAGAATGACTTTAAGATGTTCCTCTTCTTTTTTTTGGCTACATATTCAAACCTGAAATATGTAAAAGTGAGCATATATGTATCTAGGCACTGACTTTGCCTGCTGCTTCCTAGTAACAGTTATTTTCCGCATAACACAGTTTTTTTCTGTTATGAAATTTTTTCATCAACTGCAGTGAGAAGGAGGGCTGAGACAGCACAATTTTTCAATTTCATTACTTTCTCTTTTATTTAGTCTTTCAGGTGGTACAAGCAGCTTTATTACATAAAATTCATATTTGCATCTGGTAAATGATGAGAGATTCTTTTACAATAAGAAAATCAACATCTTTGACAAAGAACTGTTGGGACTTCGTATGGTTTGTGTCCCTTGCTGCCCTGAGGGTGCACTGGGCAGGGGTGGAGCATATGCTCCAGGGAACAGAACCTTCCAAAATCTGCAGGGAGCCCTGCAGAGGAGCTGGGAGCTGGAGCTTGGAGGGAGGGACAGTCCAGGCTCCCATCCTCTCCTCTCCCTGGCTTTTATGTGCCAGGGGTAATTACTGTCACTGTTCAATCCATGCTTAATGTCTCCCAGAGAAGAAAGCAGACAGCTTTTTGTCTGCATATGCTTCTGTGACTGGTATTTTCCTGCAAGCCAGACACCTAAGAAATTTAGTTAGAGGCTTACACAAGGGAACTATATAAATTTTTGCAATGACCTAATGCAAAAAAAGCTCTCTTGGTGGAAGCTGAACTAAATGCTGTTAAATAAATTAGGAAGTTATTAAGTGTTAAGCTGTAGGAAGAAGAGTTAGGATTTTTTTCAGATACATTTGCATCTATCATTCTTTCTACCCTTGGGTGGTCGTGAATCGTGTGCTGCATTCAATTTCCTACTTCTCATTTCTTGAAGAAAAGGTTTAAATATGTGTTATCAAAAGCATCCCTTAAATGGGATATACTGCTCCATCCCATAATCAGGGAGATGTTTCAAGTGGTGAATATTCGTAGTGAACTCATAGCTTTAATTTTAATGATTTGGGAGCAGCTGTTATGTAGGTAGTCAGGAATTTTGCCATAATATTTTGGATGTGTGTAGTATTGGTGGCCTTTATACCTAAAATGCATCTCTTTGAAATAATGGGCAGCAATAAAAGAAGAATTTTTCTCCTACCCTAAAAACATAGCTACTAAAAATTAATTTTATTGGTCATTTTGTTAGTATTCAGAAGATTTTTTTTTAAGTGATAGATGTTTTGAACTGTTTTGCTGCTAGTCTGCTGGCATTTTCTATTGTTTGCAAACTTTATTAGTCATAACTTAGTTTCTCAAAAATAACTGAGTGGAAATTACTGGTTCTATTGCTAAGGTTTAATTTTTATTACAAGTAAAGAGTTCCTGTGTTTGTCATGCCTGTACCTGTGTGTGATTTTAACATCTTGATAATGTAGAAAATTACCGACTTTCTAGTAAATACTGGGAATTGTGGTAGTGTACAATTGCCATATCTTAATAGCAGAATGCAGAAAAGTGATTAAGCTTTTTTGAAATCACATAAGACAGCAGTGGCACAGGGGTGATTACATCTGGATCCTGCACTTAAAAAAATACCTCGAAGTATATTTGTTATAAATTAAAAAAATAGAAAAACATACCAGTATACATTTATATTGTTACAAATACATATTTAAAACATTCTTTCTTTATTACAGGTTATAGAATAGACATTACTTTTTAGCACTGCAGCTACAGGACGGATGCAATCTGCGTCCCTCTAATTGCTTTCTGGAAAAATGACTAGTCTAGTTCCTGGTTTATGAACTTGTGTAGTTTTGTGGCATGCAGACGTGGTATGTTTTTGTCAGCAAAGAAGTCTGTGGACTGCAGCAGCTCTTTGCCATAGTCATGAGAAAGTTCTGTCCTTCCCAAATTCACACATGTCTGCAGCAGCCTTAGCGAGGCACAGCTGTGCTTCTGTAAGTATGGATTTGGCAATTTCGGGGATCACTCTGTTCAGTGACAGGTTTCATTGCTTGTGACTCCTACAAGTTTTGGGGAGCAGCAGAGAGCTTGCCACACTAAGGCCACCAGCAGATTTCCTATGTTATTGCTCCTCCCATGTCCCAATGTCATTGAGCTGGGGCATTGTTCTGGTGCCATCTGTGACTCCTGTGGCCCCTGCCACCAGTGCTTGTGTTTCCTCGCCTTTGCTGTAGCATGGGATCACAGCTTTGTTCCCTAAGCTATGTATTCTTTTTCATAATGTTATCAGCCTGGCGGAGTTTGGCTTGTCTGATGTGAGCCCGCCACTGTTGCCTCTGAACAGAACGGGTGAACCGTCACCCGACAGTAACAGCTGTACAAACATACAAGTCAGCGTTGATATTCATCAATAGCTTTGTGCAGTCATGGCATTGAGATGCACCAGAACATGTGCAATCTGTCTGCTTCCTTTGTCCCACGGTACAGCCAGATCGGCCATTCTGCACTGATGAGGCCGATTGTCATGCCGAGGTGTGTGCCTTCTCCTCCTTCCCTCTTTCCTTTGCCTTTTCTGCCTCTTTGTGGGCTGGCTGGCTGCTCCCAAACACATCTGCCACGCGTCCCATCTGCTCTCCCTGAGAGGCACGCTCAGTCCTGACAAGCGCTATTCAGATGGTGCACTGATCTGTGGAGTTGACAGAAAACACTAATTTGTGTTATTAATGGCGTATCACTAATGCTCCCTGCTTCTAAAACACTAAGCAAAGTAAATAGGGTGGAACATCAACTTGTGAATTTGCTGGTGGGTTTTTTCAAAATCTTGCATGCATACGTGAATTTTTCCCATTCCACTTAACTGTGGGTAACACTGCTCTTACTTTGTCTTAGAGCTTGTAACTTTTTCAAGACACTGTGTGTTTTCCTTCAAAGAATGAAACATTTACTTCAGAAGTTGTGTTCTTTCCTTCCTGGCATGGGTGGCAAGATTCTTTATATTAAGCAGCAAGGCACGAATGTTTGATGAAACTACTATTTACTATTCCTTTGTCTTTCAAGGAAAAAATATTGTCAGATCATCCAAAAAAAATTTAAAGCAGTATTTTGAAGGCAGAAAGAATTTAAAACCTCGCCTATTCTGCATATCTGTTGGACAGCTTAGGGTTATGCATTTAACTCTTCAGAACATCTTTTCTGTGACATTTACTTAACTTCCAGCAGGGCCTTGCTATGTGCCAGCTCCTCTGTCAAGTTGAACAAAAATGAAGTGGCTCTCTGTGGGTGAAGGAAGAAGATGATTTGCAGCATAGGCATAGATAGGCAGTAGAATTGTTTTTGTGCAATCACCACTAGCTTTGAGTCAAAGATTTGTGGAGATACCTGATCAAAAGTGCAGTTACTAATTAGTATTAGTATTCAGCTCTGCCTGGTCATATTAATTATGAACTGTATCAGCTCCATGTTTACCATGCTCATTATGTTGAAGCTGGCACAAGCTGCTTTGTATACTGCTGCAGAGATTTACAACATGAAGCTGTGGTGAACAAGGAGTAGCCTTCTCTGTTACCACGTTTGTCTGCAATGTGGAATTCACTATAAGTAAGCAAGGGTTAGGTGTCCGAAGTACCGAGCTGGGCAGGATTTTACAGGGCTGCCTAAAAGGAAGTGGACATCCATATAAGGAGAGAAGTAATTCATTTTGATAGCAAGTCTTCCTTTTAGTAACTCCCTGCTTACTGAAAACATCACAAAGAGAAAAGTAAAGGTTAGAAGCTTAAGAAAAGAATAAGATCAGGGAGGCTTCTAACAATGAAACAATGAAAAGAAAGCTCCACCACTTTTGGTCAGTTAGCAGAGCTGTGTCAGGGTACATATTGGTTCTGTGCTTCTTGGAAGCTGCTTTGTCTAGTACTCATGTTAACTCCTTCTGAAAGCTGTTATTCCATGGTGGCTGCACTGTGTCGTGTTCAAGCATCTGACCTCTGTTGAAGAGGTTGAGGATGGACTTGTTTACTTGTTGTACATAGCTTTTACAAGATTGTTTTTTCTTGTCTTTTTTTTTTCTCTACCTGAGAGCATTGTAAGGCGGTATATTTTATTAATATACCTCAACTAAGCATCATAAAGCTGGTAATGCCTACAGTGAGTTTGAGGAGGAAAAAAATGGATTGTGACTGTTTGAGAGAATAGTATCTGTTATGTTGCAAAACGTTGTGCATGGAATTTGTAGTATAAAGGATATAATCACAGCACTCACTTGGTTAGGTGTGATCAGCGTACAGTGGTAAGCATTAACTCTCCCAGTTGTGCTTTTCAGATCAGCACCTTCAAAATTTATCAAGTCAAGTGTGTCAGCGCTTGAAAAATTGTGCCAAGGAGTTTAGCAAGCAGGTCAGGGAGAAGAGGATAAGTACAGCAGTTTATCACCTCTGGGAAGTGATGTTAAGACACTGGGAAACAGATAGGTGAACTATTCCTGCAGGACTTCCCAAGGGTTACTGAGTTCAGGGCATCCTCTAAAGGGTTACAGATGTAGCTGCAGTTGAGCTGTGTACTCTATTTGTTCAGTACTTTGTATTGTGTATGCTTGTTTTTATTTTAAACTGGCCCCTGGTGGTTTAACTGGATGTGATTCCTGCCCACCCCTCACCTCGTTAATGTGTGTTGCCAGTAGCTTCCAGCAGCACTGCCTGGACACTCCCATATGAAAATAGGGTGGTGAGGTTGATAGACAACTTAAAGATGAGCGCTTTGTATGTACCCTTGTGTAAGAAACAACTCTCACTTTTAAAATTTTCAAATGTTTATTAAACCTTAAGCAATACAGCAAAGGACTGAATAAGGAAAGGGACCTTATGCTGGGAGCATGTGACCATTTGCCATGTGCTCGCCCATGAAATGGTGTCTCCACCTTTTGTACTCTTGGTGTTGCATCGGGTAACCCTAATTCTCTGCCTTCCATAGCTGCAGATCACTCTCTTCCAGTTTGACTGGAGGTCAGGTGTTGCCATGCTGCTTCTCCCAGCAGCAAGCCTGCCCTGCCCCAAGTGCCCCGACTGCCAAGGCCATCCAGTGACAACAACACAAGGGGGAGGGGAGAGAGATTATGGGGAGAACAGATCACAGTAACATAACTGTACATCAGTAAAACTTCTCTTAACATACATATAATATTCATCCCGTAATTATCCCTTAATTACGAGAGCCAGCCATCACACTACCCATCTATAACACTTGAAAACTATTCTGCTGCAATCTTCTGTGATTTCCTTTAGTAATTCAGCTCTGAATGCTATTAATCCACTTTCAATGTTTCAGGAATCAGCCTTTTCTCTGCCAAACTTATCTGTGCTCGGAAAAACTTATATACAGATCTTGTCTGTAACCCAAGAACGCTTTTGTGAGAGAGGAGAGTATTTTGTTTGTTGAAATATGTGGTGCATTCTCAACTTTTTCTCCTTTGTGTTTGAACCTGGCCATTACTACTTGAACTCTGCAAACTAGAGGAGTGAAAGCTTTATTACAGGTGACCTCTAAAGAGAGCAGTCCTATAGAGGCCGTGAATAAACATAGTAATTTTGTAATGAAGCAATTTGTCAGTGGCTGCTTACAGGCCAGACTTCAGATGAATGGTGGACAATGTAAACGTAACATGTTACAAACATGTCACAACATGTTAGCAAATTCTTCCTGGTGATACCAGGTCCGTGTTTGCCTTATGAAAAAGGGAACCCCTTTTCATCTCTCATGTCACTCATTTCTGATATGAGAGGGAGGATCTGGTCCATGAAACAGAGTAGATCTTCTAGTGACCTTAATATTAAGAAACAGTAAAATCAGAGGAAATTAAGGGATACTAAAGGAAAGCAAAACACCTAAAATTATGTCGATTTTCCCTTGTTACCTCTTCTGGTGTGTTTGCTTTGTGTGACCATTAGTTACCATGCAGTGTAGCCTTGCACAGGTAAGAGGGAGCCACTTTCTCCTCTTCCACAGGGCTTATTGAAGTGCTGCTGTAGAGAGATGTGTCAGTGCATGGAGAGGAGCTTGTGTTGTCACTTGTGTTGTTGTGCTCATTTCCAGGGAATGGAGTGTCACAAGAAATCTTACTATTTGTGTTGACTCGCTTGTGGAGGGTTTTTAGTTAGTGGGAGGCTCTGTCTTCACCCTCGAATTCTGGGCAGTTGTCTCTAGAAATACTCTGTGAGGTTTGCTTATAGCGATCTTAATACTGGTGCTGATCTGTTGTGTTTTGGCTTTTGTTTTTCTCTTCCTCTTGATTTAGATGAGAGATCCTTGGAACAGCAGAATTTTTCCTTTTTCTCAACAGTGCATGAAAGCATATCAGGCAGCAGGACACAAACGGCCTTAGCAAAAAGTACTTTGGAGTCCCAAGAAAGTATTTTGCTTCAAACAGTTTTATCATCAGTTACCACTTCCTTTGATGGGACTTTACTTAGCCAAGAAGAAACAGCCAGGATTTCAGAAGGGAAAAGTACACCTGTGGTAGATGCCTCTGTAAGGAGCAATGAGGCATTCCTAAGTCATGATGAATTTATTAGCTCCTTTTCAAAGGCACAGTGGACTCCTCCGGTGAAGTCTTTTGCAGTTTTAACAGATCATCACTCAGTTAATGCAGCAGAGCCATCAAGAGAAATGTTAGAAACTGTGTTGATAACACCTTCATTATCTGTCCTTTCTTCACTGTATGATATCTCAGAAGCAGTGCAGAAGAAGACTCCACTGAGTGCTGTCCCTGAACGCAGCTACACTCCTACGGAACGAAAGCCTTTTGTACTAGATAGTGAAATGTTAACAGCAAGCAGAGACCTGCTGTTGTACCCTCCAAATACAGCTGTTCCTTTCACTTCCATTCCTTCTGACATGGGATTTGTGGCACAGGAGAACATTAATGCAAGTTTAACAGCTCTGCCTTTTGGGGCTGCTTCAGAAGGATTGCCTCTTCATCTCAAGCTGCTGGGTGAAATCAGCCCTGGGGCCCCAGATGCCACAGTACAACATGCAGACCTGTATGGTGATGTTTACGCCCATGTGAGTAGCAGGGCAACAGAATCTCTCAGTCGAAGGTCTTACCCGACTCCAAGCATTCCCTGGGCTACACTAGCTTCAGCAGCCAGTGCTGAGCCTGCTCTTTTTGCTATTAGTCTTCCACTTGTATCTTTCCCTCTTGATTCAGCTGCCATTTCCACGAAGTCTGATACAGTTCTTAATGCCAGCCTGTTTACACATGAAGTCTCGACTACAGCACCAAATTTGCCTGCTAGTCCAGAAATACCAAGTCAATCAGAGCTTGTCAGTGAGCTCAAGAGTCCAGTGCCTTTCACAAGATCATACAGTTACTGTCTGTATTGTGACTCAGTTTCACTTCTGCCAGAAGCAGGCTTTTCCCCAGAACATGATGTGGGCTCAGGTGATGATGTTGAAACTTTGTCCATCAAAGCTTCTGAAGTGCAAGGCATAACTGCATTTACAACTATAATTACTGATGGGTATGAATTAGAGGAACCTACACCTGAGATTTTTGATACTTCTTTTCCATCAAGACCAATTGTTTCACTTTCTTCAAGATTTGCGGAAGTCCCTGACTCAAGCATATTTTTATTAAGCACTACAGACACTAGAACACCTGTAACAATATCTCCCTCCTACCATCAGCTCCCTGGGGAAACGTCACTGAACATCTCTGTTTCCCAGACCCTCCCTGTTTTGGAAACAATTTCGCTGACTTTAAGCGCTCATGTAGAACTTCCCGTTGCCACCACTGTGCTGTTGGACTCTGCCATCGCCCCAAGCGAGCCAGTAGCATCATTTGTAATCAGTAGGACGAACTTGCTAGAGCTGCCAGAATTAATGCCCTCAGAATCTGTGGTTTTGCTTGGCAAGACATCTACAAGGGACGAACTGTCTTTAAATATTTCAGATTTTCCATCCAGTCTTTTATCAACACCATTTCTTATTGAATCTAGCTATTTGTCTTTATCACTGACCATGCTGAATTCTTACTCTGTCATGCAAAGTGATTTATCAACACTCTTACCTCAGACCTTGTTGACTGGGACATCAGTACTTTCTGAGGATGTTACCAGCTGGGACTTAGCTACCACTGTCACCTCTACTACCACTGATGCCGAAGTTTCTCAGTTACATCTTGGCCAAACAGCATACTTCTATTCAAATGCATCGTCCCTTCCAGATGCACAGGTTCCTGAAATAATGCCATCATCAGATTTTCACTCAGAGTCATCTGTGTTTCTGGAAGCATCCTTGGTACTGCCAGTGGGCTCTGAAGTTGTGTTTACCTCAGCTGCCACAGGAGCTACCTCTCAGCTGGAGCCTTCTCTCTCCACCTCTCACTCTGTGGTTCCTACCCTGGTGCTGCCCACTTCCGACACCCAGTCTGTTACCAGCAGCATCTTGCTCAGTGAAACAAATCTGATCTCTTCATTTACTACCTTTCCAGCAACTCCTCTCTTAAATGTGTCTTCATCTCTACTTTCAACTGCTCCGGGTTTTGATGAGGATATTGGTGCTACAGTTAACCCCACACTGCTTTTAACATCTGGCAGCAGGGGCAGTGCTCCCACAGCCCTTCCTCCCACAGACCCTGACAACCTCACATCAGATGCCGACACCATCGGCATAATGCTCGTTCCTACAGCATCTCTGTCTGTGACCTCGCTCTTTCCTCCCACGCAATTTCCTCCGACTGCTAGCCCTCCCCCTGGATATGAAGTTCCATCAGGAAGCAGTGTAACTGCTGGTGCTGATGCATCTTCCACTGCTGTCACCAGTGCTACCAGCAGCCCAGGGACGTTCTCCTCCCCTCCTCCGAGGACCACTGCTCCGTCTGAGGTGGTGGCTGTAACCTCTGCTGTGACTACTACCAGGCAGCCGTATGTCTGCGACATCACCGTTCCCAACGCCTACTTAGTCACTGCGGGTAGGATATTCCCAACATTTTCATTTCGTTTTTCAGACAAAAAAAAACTGTAATATGGTCCCCTAGTGAACTAAGTGAACCTTTCAAAGAAAAATGACGTAAATTTAGACAAAGAGCTGTAAAAGCATTGATTTATGATTTACTGTTAAAAATAATAGAGTTCACTTGAACAAAGTCCATTGTGAGTGAGAGTTACAAATACATTACACTGCACAGAGAATGAAATTGTCCTCAAAAATTGCTGACGTGTATTTTCTCAGTACAGGCGTGCTGAGTTAGAGGGTGCTTTATCATTTCATTGGCTGTAAATGAATGTTACTGTCACAGTACTGTTCTGCCAACTATTTAATGTTCTGACTGAGTAAGTTTCTCCTTTCAGTTGTTGCTGCTGTTTATTAAAAAAACCACCTGCATGTGAGGTAATGTTGTAATATGTAAGAGGAGAATTGGTTTAAAAAATGTTTGGGTTTTGCAACCATGTTTATAATTTTACCTTACTAGCTTATGTTTGTATCTTACCTCCTCCCATACTTACTTTCAGTTGGATTTGGTGTGTTTGTAACCAGAAAAAGTGTCGTTAATGTGTTTCAAAATTAATTGTCTTAGCATCTGTGTTTGCTTTTCTGGTGTTTTCCTGCCTCTTCCTAGCTTGTTAACAAAACAGTGCCAGCAAACTAATCCAAGGCAGCTGCAGAAGTGCTGCATTTTCGTGGTGAGCAATATTTTTTACTTTTAAGACTTGGTTGCAGGAAATAAAGCCGAATGAGCATAACCTCATCCTCCAGATATGTAGGTGATCTAAATATGCTAATGATGAGAAAGACTTTTTTTAAATGTAATTTGAGCACTTTTGTAGGGAAGTTACTGATGAAAACTAAATGCAGGATGACAACACAACGCTTTTTGGTTGTTTGCTTAACCTGTCGTCACAGTGTCAAGTGTGACTGTAACGGACATGCCATCCATTGGGATGTGTGGATTTTAAAGCTCTTTCTTACTTTATGGATATCCCTTCCATTAATTAATGTCATGTTTGTTTACTTTTTATTTAAGAGAAAAGTAGATGCATATTTTCTGTGGCTTTTTTCTGACCTTATTCTGCATTCCATGCATTACTTACAAAACTTTAAACTGTTTGAAAGCTTCTTTTGTCAGAAAAGACATATAGCTGTGGGGAAAAAAAAAAACCCAAAAACCCAAAAAAAACCAAAAAACAAAAAGAAAAAGAAACCAAAACAACAACAAAAGAACCCCAATAAAACAACCAAGAGAAAATAAGCTTACTTTTTAGGACGCAGTCACACCTTCATCCATGTCCTTGTTGTTCATCTTACCTGTTTGATGCAGCTGATCGCACTACCTGCTTTTTCATGCACTGCACAATTGAAAATGTCACTTTGAATCAAAACATAAGCAATGAAGCTAAAATGTATTTTCTGACTGACTTTAATTTCTAGTGCTGGCCCGAAGAGCTGTTCTACGAAATGTCAGTGAATCCATAAGAGAAGTGCTCAGAGTTCAGTTCAGGAGATCAGTAGAGCTAGAGGTAAGTGGTATGAAGTGTGTACAAGTACGCTTTGATCAGTGTAATACAAGAATGGTTTTGTTCACAAGCTAAAATAGTAATTCAAACAGTCCATAGATACTGTATCAGAGAGAGCTTTATTTTAGCTTAAACGTTAGTCATATTTTGGTTGGTTGTTTGTTTGGTTTTTTTTTAACATGAACATGATATCAACTTTTTTACTTTTAGAATGCCATTATTTTCTAGGACAGACCTTTCTTAGTTTTGCTAGAAAACCAAGCAGTGTCCAGAATCTACTGCTGACCTCCTTTGCCTGGTGGATTGAAACTGAAAAACTATTACCCTTCAAAATGCCTGTTTAAGCAGGTCTGTTTGTTCAGCTAGCTGATTACAAACTTAGCACTTTAAATAAAATGAAACCTCCTGCACAGCCTTGTGCTATTTTATCTTATAAGTGAGACCATCAACACTTGCAGGGGAGATGGTGGAATCCCAAATGCCTGATTTGGCAGATGAAAAGGGTACGGGGAAAAAATCAGGTGTGCATTAGTAAGATGTTGTTTCTAAGCCTTCAGGTAGATGTAACTCTTGTTCTTTACTCTCGTCACAGGAATAGCTGTACTCTTGGGTTTTTTCTGAAAGCTTTCTCTGCTTTGATATTCAAGGAATCGTCTTTGAACAAGATTTCAATATTATTTTCTAACTTGCAAGTGATTGTCTGCTTGAGGGAAGGGTTTAAAGGCTCTATTCCCCACCTCTGTCTCAAACCCTCTGAGAAGAAAAGACATAGTGGGTAGTTTGGGGGTATCTTTGTTGTATAATCAGATACTTCAGTGACAGAATCAGTACTTCAGTAGAATTGTTGGTGTAGATCATGTTCAGCTGCACTTGCAGTTTTGCATGTCTGTATTCATCTAGTTGTCATAGCCGAGCACCAGATGATCTTTTTCTCTGAGTCAGTCATCTAATTTTTGTTATGTAGTTAAGTCAGGTAGCAGTTAATTGAACATAACTTGTATTTCTCCATGCACAGAACTGCTTGTTGCCTTTAATTTTGGCATCTCTCATGATCACTGCGCTCAGTAACTAAACAACTCCTGTCTGATGTTTGAGGATTTACATCTCTACTACTCAGTCAAGATAGAAGTGCCATAAATTCCTGCTAAATTGCAGCTACCGTGAGCTGCCTCTGTAAATTATGTGTATTTATGTCCTTTTAGTAACACCTGCTTATGAGCTACTTAGGTTTTTTTATATGTGAGAAATTTTTCTTCTGGTTTGTAAATTATACCTTCAGTTTGTGCAAACTGGAATAGTCAAGAAGTCAGATATTCATAATGATAGAAGTACTTAATTTTCAAGGACCTTACACAGCTCATTAATATGGAAGCACTTACTTTCTTACTGTTAAGACCAGTAGGAAAAAATCCATTGCTTAATATTTGAAGGTTAATTGGAGCAAACATTTGATATCTCACTTTATATTATTTTCCTTTAAATTCCTGCCTTTCATGCCTGCTATTTCCTTGTAAAGCTCTCAATAGGAGAAAGCTTCTAAGAAGTCTTAAGGGTTCTCAGAAGTAACTGTTTTTATAAATGATGCATCTAGTCTAGCTTCCTCCTTTGGAAAATCTTTTTTATCTAAAGAAAGACATCTTTGCTGAACCAGTTTTGCTTATTCTAGAATGCTGCTATCATATGGGTTTTGCACTAAAAATAATCACGAGCAAATATGTTTTCATCTCTAACTGTGGAATACTTAACAATTGTTTTGAAAAAGAGCTGGCTATAATGGCAGTATGTTGAATGGTGATGTAATGCAATATTTTAAACAGAATTTATCTGTCTTGCTAAACGTAATTAATCAAACAGACCTGACTTTTGTTAGTTGAAAGTACCCAGAAACCATGTGTGTGTTTGCAAGTTATGGTAAAGCTGTGCATTTCTCTGAGCTGCTTTTTTACTGTGTCTCTTATTACACCTCACAGATGTTCCCTTGCTGTGATGTAATGTATGGTAAATCAGGAGATGGTCCAGTTAAATTTAACTTTGTAGTAATGTATGCTTTAAAAATAAAATCTATGACACTGATGGCTATAACTGCTGCTCACTTTAAATAAGAAGCAAGTTTAGGAGTGAAAGGAGGATTAAAACATTTTTAGCCCTCAGCTTCTGGAGTTGAAACTTTGATCTCTGCTACTTTATTATTTCAAACATTGTGAGTTGCTGAAGTGGAAAAAGGGGAGGCAGAATCCTTCCAAATGAAAAAAACTTCTGTCACTTTTTTCCTAGAAAAGTACTTGCAGCAAAGTGAGAATAACCAAAACTTTCAAAGTTTTTTTTTTTAGTTGGTCTCACCATATTGCATCTGCAAAAGAATAAGACCCTATTGTCTGAGTAAGAGTAATTTTATTCAACACTGTAATGTAAAGCTTATGAAACTTGGGTAGGACAATGTTCTCTTGACTTGACTTGCACTGGGGTATAAAATAAAATAGTGTTGGCAGTGACTCACTGCCAGGACCCCTGGTGCCATTAAGTTTGTGCCAACAGGAAAAGGGTTCTTGCCAGCTTCATTTGTGCTTGGAAATTTTATCATGCATTTTAGCATTTTTACCTTAGCCACTTCGTTGTTGTATTTAGTGTGGTTTTGGTGGTGTGTCGTTAACCTCCTGGCTCCTATAATCCCAAATCAGTGAACTCTTGCCTCCAAAGCATGGAGTTCAGGTCATTGCCAGGTAAATGCTTCTTTCAAAGATGCCACCTTGTGGACTTGCACTGGCTTCATCGCTGCCTCACCACTGCTGAAGTTCTGGCTGGTACCGTAGAGGTGGGGAAAACCAGGGAGAGCTGTTGCCTCAGGATCCTAAAGTGCACAGGAACAGAAGCTTTATTTTACTTTTAGGACCTGTGAGCGTTTGTAGTCCATCTTCAGGAAGTTAAACACCCCCTGCAAGCTCTTTATAGGATTCTTAGTGAGGTGATGGTGAGAAAGTCAGTTGTTGCTGCTTTCTGCCAGATGTTTATACAGCATAGTACAGTGGAGTGTAGGCATGGATTAGGTTATGGAAAAGGTGTATTTGAGTATTTTAGCAGGCAATAATCAATAACAAATGCTTATGAAACATCATAAGGGACAGAGAAAGGATACAGTCATGTTTTTCCTAAATATTCTTCTAGCAAACTGAGGCTTAAAAACTTTGTGTACTGGCCATGCTCTCTCTTGTGAGGCTAGCTTGGAATGAGATAGGTTGTGTCCTGGAAACAGCAGAGTTGGGTTAGTCATTGCATATTGGGGTAGGGATAGTTTAACTCCAGGTGTTGTAAGAGTTCTCTGCTTCTACTAATGGTTTCTGCTTTTGCAGTGGAGATAGCTCCAAACTGCACATGGAGTTTTGTGTGTGTCTCTAGCTTTCTTGCCCAAGGCGTTAAAATATTTGTACATTTTAATATAAGAAATCCGTGCTTGTGTACTTTAATAGTGATAGTCTAAAATGTGATGGCTCAACCACCTAATTTAGCATTCTGGCTGTCCTGGCAGTAGAGGTGAAACTTCCAAGATAGAGTTGGACGGATGGCTGGGTTTGTGACTCATTAGAGCTGTGCCGAGAGCAGCTATTCTCATTCATGAATCATGATTCCAGAGTCATGAGCTGCGCTCATCTCTCCTGGGTAACTCTGTAGACTTCTCTGTGAATTAGCTTGTAGACAGCATCGTGCTGTCACGGGTCTGTTATTTCTGTCATATGGATTAGGCTGAAGAGAGCTAATTCTAGACAACCCTGCAATATCTCAAGCAAAAATAGCTATTGTTTTGACTTGTAGTGGTTCTAATCTGTCTACCTCAAAATTACTGTTAAAAGTGGATTTTTATTTTGGATGTCCATTCTGGAGTTGCTGTCGCTTCTCTGATGCAGTGAAGCACTGATGGGAACCAGTGTTAGCTGTTGAGCCAAAAAAGTTAATTCCGGGGTGGGCTGCTTTCCTGGCTAGTCAGAGATGGAGGCAGCTGAGTTGGTTACAGAGGCTTGCTTTCATGTCTGAAATACCCAACTTGAGTGCAAAAGTATTTGCTGGCTGCAGTAGGCCTCTCTTCCTCAGCATATATTGCTTCAGAAATCACCAGCAAATTGTCACTGAGATTTGTAATTCTAATTCCTCTTTTCCTTGCCTTTTAAGTAGTCTCATTTGCAAGTAATGGGCAACTTTCTTTTGGCATGTGTTACCCATTTTAACTGTTGTTTCCATTTGACAAACTGAAGCTGCAGAGATTATTTCATCATGAGATAAAAGAAAAAAAAATTCAGATAAGAGGAACTGAAAAGAGCTGTGCACATTTATTCATATCAAACAAATTTGAGTTTTATGGATCTAAATCCATTTAAAATAAAAGTTGGATGTTGCCTGTACTTGTGGGCTAAGAAGGAAGAAAGGCATAATGAGCAGCATAGATTATTTTTCTCATTTCCTTCTGCTCCTGAGGTAGTTTATTCTGGTGAAGGTGAGCTCTCTGAAATTCAGGCTTTTTTAGAGGACGGGAAAGAGCTGCTTGCTGTCTCATCTCAACAGCAGTTGCCATCACTTAACACTACAGCAGAAATACCAATAAGGAGTATGTGGGTCGGAATTAGCACTGTGGTTTTCTATGAGGCTGTTCCTGAAGCTGAAGTTATCTAACATATCCCTTCACCAGCATGGCATCTGCAAGGTGCTAGCATCCCTTCAGTGAAAAGGTCAACATTTATCAGAAACTTTGCGTTTCTGGTTTACATTATTTATCTGTGAGGCCATCATGTTGGGTATCCCAAAATACTTTTAAAGTGTGACTGCCACAGGCAAATAAAGCAAACTGGGGGAGTAAACCAAGAAGGAAGAAAATAATGGTGGGGAAACAGGTGTTCTTAATATTGAGGGAGTTTCTCTGAAGGAGGAAAGGCACTGCAATATGTTTAAATAAATAAAACCCTTCAGTTGTTCTTACTTAGGTGGCTGAGAAATAGTGGATAAGAGTGTCAGCATGGTTCAAGGTTTATATGTAACTTCCAATCTCAAGGCTCCTCAGGGTTTTTAAGAAGACTCAAAGTCAGGACATGAATTGAAAGAGGAGCATTTTGAATGTGGTAACTGTGTTGAAACAAGCAGATAGAGGTATTCCCTTGAAGAAAGTTTTTTTTAATTTGAAAATTATGTCTAAAGAATGTTGGTTGTGTGTATTTTATTCCTTCTGTGCCACATATGAATGGTATAGGATGTATTCACTCTGTGGTGTATGACTGAAATGCAGAAGCTACGCAAGCAGTTCAGTAAGTAAACAGGAATTTTTCATGGGAAATATTACGTACACCAGGGAAATGTAGGCAAGGGGGAGTGCTTATATGTGGGAATGTGATAAATCAAGAAGTGCTGAGGTTGGTGGGTTGTACTGAAGAAATTCCAGTAGATGCACCTGGCACAGGGGAGTTGCCTCTGATGCACTGGAGCAGAGGCTGCAAGGCACAACACTTGTGTTTGTACTTCTGCTGCTCTTTGAAAAAGAAAGTCCACATTTTCCTACCTCTTCATGAGGTGGCTTTGAACTGCATGAGACTGCGTAGGTATAAAATGTTGCCAAATTTAACATTGATGTGTTTGGGGTTTTTTTTAATTTCTGATTTTTTTTAATTTTTTTTTTTTTTTCTTGTAGGTTTATAAAATTTCCCCCAAATTTGCTTTCTTGGTGACATCCGGTCCTTTTGTTTACACGGCAATAGCTGTCATAAACGTGCTTGTGAACAGCAGTCTTCTTCGTGGGGAGGCCCCCATGATCCTCTCTCTGAATCCTTCTTTCACTGTGCCAGACAACAGATTCCAAGTCCAGACAGGTGAGTTCTTGCTGACACAGAGGGGAAAAAGTAGCTTCCTGTTGATTCACTTCTTCACTTGCGATGCAAGGTTGCATCAAAACCTTGTGTTCTACTGTGAATCTTAAATCTTTTTGTTTATGACATAATTCATAGGTCCATGGCAGAGAGGTGATAAATTGTAAACAGTTAACTCCATCACTTAATGTTTTTTTCCAGAAATCTTTTTGATATGTTGCAAAATAGGTTTACTCTTTCCCTTGCTTCTAAAGGTGAGAAGAGAAAAAAAAAATTCTGTGAAACATTTATTAATAAAATCACAGTGCAGATGCTTTGTAGTGCTTGTGTCATTTTCTGATTGAATTTAAGTTAAAAGCTGCCTTTTTGTGTTGTCATGATGTAGAAGAATAGGCAAGCAGGAGCATTGGTTATGTAGTATTCAGCTTTCTTTGGCTGCTCTATTGCAGCAGTTTATGCAAAGTTTGATCACTAATAATCTAAAGCAAAATAATCAATAACTCTCAATAGATTTTTCAGAGTCAGTGTTGTAATTTAAAATCATCTTTGGGCCCTGTTTGCATGGTAAAACTGCTTGCCTGGTTGGTTGACTATGTAATGAGGTAGTGACAGGGACTGAGCATACAGGCAGAGTTAATAAATGTCAACATGGTACTTTTGTTCAGGTACGCTTCGAGTGTTGTTCATGCTCTGTTAACAATTATACGGCAAGACATCATTTTAACTGTGCAGGTGTGATGGCTTCTTCCACTGCTTAATGTGGTTATATAGATAGACAGTAGATGTATTTTTTTTGTTTTGAACCTTGTATAACCTCGTCTGTAAGCTAACTGTAGCATTTCTTAGGGTAAGACTATATCTGGAAATTCACAGATGTGCATGTAGTTAAGGTCTGTGTGTCTGGTCATGTTCTTCTACACTCAGTCTTTCTATCTTGTGCTCTTTCTTTCTCTCTTCTGAACTTTAAGATGTCTGTATCTAAATTTAACAGCTTACTAAATATTTTGAAAGTATTAGACCAATACTAATTGCATTAATGGATCCAGTATGTAGTCTTTTAGACAAGCTAAATACTGTATTTCAGGCTACAAGAAAGAGATTTTTGCTTTTTTTTCCTGAAGATTTGCATGGATTGATTGGGTACTCAGGGTTTCACTGTGGCAAATTCAGTGGTCAGGCCAAGTGAAGTTAGCCACTTATAAATAGTGACGGTCTTTTTGAGGAAACAGTGAGTATTTTGTCACTAGTATCTCTCAGAGATCTAATTACTGCTGCATCCAATATTAGTAAGTAGAGAATTTACTCCAGCAACACAAAATGTATCTTTATGTATTTTTATCTGGTGTTCCACTGAATGTGTCCTGAGCTTCATGAAAGAAGAAAATGATAGCCCTGTGAATTCTTTGCTTGTTTTGTTCTCTCTCATTGAAGTACTTTTCTGTAGGAATAATTGCCCTTTGCTTTCAGTGCTTCAGTTTGTACCTCGAAACGTGGATATTGGGTTCTGCACCTTTAGCCAGCGCATTGAGAGAGGGCTGACAATGGCATTCCTGGAGGTGAACAAACACCAGGAGTTCTACAACTTCACTGTGCAGGTGAGAGGATGAGCATGTTTTGTGTTTGTCCCTTTTTCCCCCCCTCACCTTTGCTTGTCCTGTGTTTCATCCAAATAGTAAAATGAGTTAGGTGTTCACTAGCTGTCACTTGCAGTCTAGGTCGTGTAGAACTATGAGGCTTTGTCATGAAGTCAGTTGGTTTTTCCCCCTACAAAATAATATGGCACTACATATTACAAGCTTTTACAACCTTTTTGAAAAAATTATCCAAGGTGATGACTTATGTCCAAAAGCATTATTGAACATGATGGGGTTTATAATTTCTCAAATAAAAAATGTCCCAATCCTTACCAGAGTCATTCCCACCATAGTTTACTATAAAAGAGTAAGATGTGGGTAGAAAGTTTTTGTTGGAAGAAAGCTTTTAGTCTCATTGCCATGCTGGAGACCCTCTTAGGGAATATAGGAGTTACATGAACCTGCCATCATGTGAGCAAACATGCTAGTTGCTTCTGAGGTCTAGAAATACTTACAGTATGTGATGTCAGTGACAGCTGCTACTGGAACTTCACACATGAAAGGTATTGCACACGTGCAGAGCCTGAATCACCCAGCAGAGCTTAGAATTCCCGGGAAAGTCAGTAATTCAATTTAATGAGACCAACTCCCTCTTCTGTTTGAATTCTTTAATTTAATCTAGATTGTTGTAATACCAAACTCAGTAAAAATTTTATTATGTTGTTTAACTGACACCATAAATACCCATCTGTGGTACCCTAAAATAAAGTCATGAAGAAAAATAAAATAAATTTTAGAGTACCTAAAGTACTATGTAGCACATATAGAAAAGTGTTCAGAACTTTAAACATAGTGTCACTGCATAGACTGATGACAGAACATACAAAACGATTTATTGGACTATCAGCTTAGCCAACTTATTTTTTGGAAAAGGTTTGTCTACATGAATAGAGTTGCTGTGTATATTGGTGCCTCAAAAAGCCTTCTAACTAGTGGTGGGTTCTGGGTTTGCATGGTGCAGGAGATTTTAACCAAGAACATCAATTTTCAGAACAGTTTTTGACTGTAATCAATCCCTTTCTTCTGTTCCATGCAGTTTGGCATTCATCTAAGGCTTATTTATGACTAGAATTTATTTTGCTGACTGTCTTGCTAGGTGTTTTTTTCTCATCATTTTCTGGGCTGTAGCTTTCAGATCATTCTGGGTTATGATTGATCTTAAAGGATAACTCTTTGAAAAGGAATTCACATGTAACTTTGCCTCTTCTGAGACTCAGCTGGCTGAACTAATCTGAAACAGATGTTCCTCTGTCTTGATGTGAATTGCCCCCCTCCTCATATTAGAGGAAAAAGAAAAGTCTGTCAAGGAAGGGGTGGAAATGGCAGTGATTTGACCCTGCTTCAATACTGTCTTTTCAGATACTGAATATAACTCTAAGCAGGCCTGGGGTGGCGTTTCGACAGGGCCCTGTGAGCATTGTTTTTGCCATCCGAGATAGGTACGGTTTTCTAAATGGGTCCGAAGTCAGCGAGCAGCTCAGAAACTTGTCCGTGGTGGAATTCAGCTTCTATCTGGGCTTTCCTGTGCAGCAGATTGCTGAACGTGAGTATTTGCTGTTATTCAACACTGCAAAATCCTTTTGTCTAGTATCTTCCCTCTCTACAATTTTAAAATAATTCTTTGTGCTTAAGTGATAATGCAGCTTCAAGTACCTAACTTGTATCATGAGTTTTGCAGAGCAAATCTATGCCTCCTTCTACTTACATTTTGGTGTTACAGCATCTTGTTGCTTTTGTCATCATACTTTCCTTTTGTGCTAGGTCAGTTGTACTTAACCTGGCTTCATCAGTCCATTGGTCTTAGTCCAGGTCTAAATATAAGAAAATCACTTAGATCAGTGTTGCTGTGAAGTGTGGTCGCACACAGCCTGACAGCTTGGGAAGAACTGCAGGTTTCTCAGGCTGTCAGGCTGTGTGTGACCACAGTGAAGTGCAGACCAAGGTGTCTCTGTGCTTATGTCTACAGAGGCCTTTGCTAATTCTCAGGAGGGTTCACTGCTTTCAGCATTGTGCTGCTCTTAACTGTCTCTCTGACTTCCTAGGAAGCATGGGACACTGGCTATATAAGCTGATATTTGCCAATATAGTCTGAATTAATTTGTCTATGCAGTCTGTTATGCTTTAAGGTGTTCCTTTCTCACTTTTTATGTATCTTTCTTTGGCGAGTCATTTTTTCCGACCACCTTGATCCTAAACATAGATGAATGGGACCTGCCTGCATAACAAAGCTTACTTGACACTTGGCCTTGACAGCTTATGTTTGGTTAGATTTTTTTCAGATGACTCATGAACATAAGCAAGATCTTGGGAGAATAGTACTTGCCTTTTCTCTGATGGTGGGTGTTATTGATTCAGTCCATTAATTCCCCATTTCTCCTATCTCACCATACTTTTTAATTTTTGGAGTTATTTCTGTGAGCTGTAGAGATGCATAGCATCTGACACAGTGAGTTTTGCAGTATAGTTAAGCATCTAGTGGAAAGTCAGGTCTCATAGTAGCTGGTGTTCATTATGCAGCTGTGTATGTCAGTGAAAATACTGTAAAGAGAGTCACTGTCAACAGAAAGGTTGCTCTCCTGAGAAGCTTTTGATCTAGTAGGTAAGATGATTGCACAGGATATTTCCCCATTTACTGGAAGCAGTTTAAACATAGTAATTTTTTGAAGCCTTTTATTTAACCTTTTTCAGCATTTTTGCTCTCTCTACTTCCATAATAAATTTAAAAAGGTATGGAGTTGTTGACCTATTTCCATTAAGCATTTTTGTTCTCGTTTGGTCTCACATGGAGTGTGAGCTCTGTGCAGTGGTAGGTCTGTTCAGTGGAGCCAGGACCAAAAGTCTTGAGAATCCCTGTCCATAGAGACTAGCATTTCTTTTTTTCTTGGAAGCCACAGAACATCTCACATTGTGGGCTGTGGTCTTTATTGCTCACTGAATTTAAATAAAATGTTGCTCTTGCCTTGATTGCTTGAAAGACCCTTCTCTGTACTCTGTGTCATCTCTTTTATGCATTTGTGCTTAAGTTTAGGTAGCTTCTAGTCTCTGGTAATATTTTTGGTGTTGAGGGACATGTTTTTCCCTATGATATACTGCATCGGCTCTTACAGCTTTTAATTTTGTCCACATAATCTGAAATGATATTTGTAGTTCATTTGCAGGTTGCCCCTTGCTGAGAATCCATCTTATGGATTGTGCAGTGGAGCTACGGTGCAATTAAGTGATAACAGAATTCCTGCAAAGACTGGTGTGTCCTAAGAGAGAGGCTGGTCATAGGGGGAAGACATTCCTGTTAAACATGCATGTACATGGTTCTCCTTGGGGTTGAAACTAGATGACCTCTAAGGTCCATTCCAAACCCAACAATTCTATGATTCTGTTTTTCTTTCCTGATGGTTCCTAGGAAATTTGAAATCACTTAAAAGCTCATATCAGGAGCTGTCCCTGTGTTACCTGCATGTGTACGTTGCCTGGTCAGTGGGGATGATTCCAGGCCAGTGCCAGTGGAGCCCTGTGATCATTCACATGTCAATTACAAAACCAAGTAAAGTAGAATTGGTGGAGTGGTCAGGATTTTTAGGAACTGTGAGAGCTTTCCAAAGATTGCAGTGTAGAAAACATGAGGATTTGGTGGATAAGATGTCCTAAATTAAGGAACATCTTGTCAGCATTTGACTTGCTTGCTGCTAGAGGAACTCATATTTACTATAGATTGAGCCCATTGTAGGACAGCACATTTGGGTTTGAACTGGTCTAGTTTGGTCTCAGTAGTGCTTTGGTAGGCACTGTAGGCACTGTTCTGGAATACCAGCTATGCTGCTATTTGATGACTTTGCCAAGTGGGAACATGGTTTCTCAGGTTACTAGAGCTGTGGGTCCTTCTGTCAGCAAGCACAGAAATGATGAATGTAGTTCAGACTCTTTTTTTCAGTGAGACAGCTACAGCCAGGTTTTTTTTTTTAGCTGTTCCTACAGTTTTTTGCACTGCTGCTGTGACTGGATTTTGAGCCTAAGGGTTTTAGATCTTCAGATTCAGAGCCAAAAATCCTGTCCAAAGGCTCAGCAGCATTGGGCAGATTCTTCCTGAAACATCTTATTCAGCAGACTGTTGAGGGTGACCAGCAGCCAGATCCTCAAAGCTGCTTTGCCAGGAAGATGCCTAAATGTTTTTGTTTCCTAGGCCCTGAACTCTGCATTCATGCTTTGCCTTGCTCTGCAGAGCAACGGTAGCAGGAAAGGGCTTACAACATCTTAGACTGATGTAGCTACTTTGGTCTGTGCAAATTAATATTCAAACCTTTGCTTTCAGTATGACTTTTTCTAAGACTGTTGGATATTTACATGTAAACTAATTATGTATGTTAATGTTTATATACAAATATGAACTGTTCCATGCCATACTGTTCTGTGCCATTTGTGCCTTGGTTTATCAGGCGTGCTAACAATTAATACTTTTGGTGGTGACTTTTCTTTTTCCCTTAAGGACTCTGTGCATGATATTGTAAGTTTTGTAGTTGCATCTGAAGAAATTATATGTGGGTGAGCTGAGTGCTGGGGTTTAACCCCCAACTTTGGGGGTTGAAGTTGATCATACCCAAGAAAATCTACTTGTGCATCTCAACATTGTTAAGTGAGACCTTGACATCAATATCCCAAATATGAGCCTTGTTTCAAAGAATGTATTTGGTTCTTGTCTCTTGTTCACTTTGCATTGCCTTTCGCACACTGTCCTCTCATGGTTTTTATTCATATAAATAATATATCCTGTTTGTAGCTTTAACTGTGTAGTTTGTCCTTGTGCAGTACACAATTAACACCAGGAATTCTTTGTCGGTTTTTTCCCTACTCATGTAGAATCAGGATCAGGAGTGAAAGTTGTTTGACAGATTTGGACTGTCCTTTGCAGGAGTAGGGCTGTGTAAATGGCCAAACCTGGAAACTTAGTCTTTCTTCTTTCCTCACAAGACTTCTAGGTGACTTCAGCAATATGTTTGTATTCAAATGCCTAGTTTACACCCTTCCCATGCTTATTTTTCATTGTCCACCTTTCAGCTCATGTTTCAGATTGTGAATTGGTTAGATAGTCATGAACTACATGTCAGCAGAAAGAAAACCAAGTCTAATCGCAGCGTTTGGATGCTAGTTCATTAAAACTAACAGGAAACTATGTATTTGGTATCTCTTTATGGCTAGCAGATTTCTTGGAGGACAGGTAAAGGCTAGCTATTGAGTAGATGGCAATATTTTTGCCATCATGAATTTACCCTGAATAAAGCTCTTTGTTTTTTATTAGGACTTTAAGTTGAGAGAGTTGCCTTGGGACTTGCTATTTTTTCAGTGCTAAGTAGCGCTTCGATCCATGTCATCTATTTTGACTGTCTTAGAGATGTTGCAAGGCCAATAGGATAAATATAAAATTGTATGATGTGGTCCAAGGACTGCAGAATTATTTGGCAATCTTTTTCTGGGTGAATTTTGGATCTGATTTTAAACAGATAGTATGTTGCTATTGCCCCCACCCCAGTATTTGCATGGAATCTTATTTTTTCGTTTAATGCCTTCTCATTTCAAATACTGTATTCCCTCCATGCTTTCTACTACTGTTCTCTGTTGGAACCCAGGGGGTTCCTATGGCATCTCAGAATGATCCAAACCCTGGTCAGGAGGCTTTTCAGCCTTGCCAGAGGTGTCGGAGAACCTGGATTGATATTGGGAATGCCTGTGGCTTTGATTTTTATCCACGAGACAAATTACTAACTTATAAGAAGAATTGCAAGTCACCAGAGTTTAAAGAGTAGAATAGTAATAATTATAGATGAAAAGGAAAAGATTTGGACCCATGTCCAGGTGGTTTGATACTCTGGACAGGGGGGTCTGGGAGTCAAGATGGAGAATTCTTACACGTGGCATGTTATCTCTTCTTCTTCTTCCTAACCTCCATCTTCTTGGTGATGTTGGCACTTTTGGACTGGTTTGTCAGAGAGCTGGACAATGTAATGTAAGGGTCATGGATTGGAAATTAATGGTAAACCTTGAATACGTAGTTGATAGTATAAAAGAATAGAGCTGACCCGGGGAGGGGGCAGAGCAGGCAGAGCGGAGAGCAAACAGAGAGAGTAGACAGACAGTGCAGACAGTGTGCCTCGATCTCCCTTGCAGGACACAGTGTGCAGGGCAGAGAGTGTGCAGGGCACAGTGTGTCTCAGAAAGTTTTGCTGTGTAAACCTCAGCAGGGCAGAGAAATCTACTTTTGATAAGGAACCAATAAACTGCCTTGAGAACACAAACTAAGGACTCCAGAGTGCTTCTTCATATCAGACAGCTGATGAGAAAAGGACTTTTTTGTACACTGCTGGAGAACCTGGGACAGGGAAGTCTCCGGCAGTTCTCCATTTATCGGATGATACCAGTTCTATCCTGCATGGTCCCACACATCTGTAAGAGAGTCAGAAATCCTTATAACATCTGGCAATGGCCACGCTGCCTGAGTGATGTGCTTTAGACTGCTGTCAGTAGGTCTCTGGGTAACCAGGTGACCCTTTCCCTTTTCATTCAGCATCAAATCAATGCTGTTACACGGTATGGTGCTCCAGGGCTGCATGTCAGAATCTTCTAATGATGCCAGCATCTACTTCATTAATGCATCCAGAGTCATTAGCAGACCAGCTGCAATAGCTAGCTAATAATTGCATTGTGTCTATCCAGCTTCCCCCTCAGAATAACAATCAGTCAGTGTTGTTTATAATCGTTCGTTCCAGAGGACATTAGAAACCTTGCAAATAAGATCTTGCTGCATTGCTGAGACTCCAGATGAGCTCAAAATCTGTGTGTCAGTGAGATACTTGAGTGACCTGTGGTATAAGAATTGGAACCTGGATTTGCTGACTTCTGACTGTTTTCAGTATTCTTTGTTAGGTTTTAGAACCTAGCCTTAGTTGGCGATGATCACAGCACATCTTCCTTTTCAATGTCAAGATTTTCTGCTCAAGTAGGTTTTAAGTTGCATTAATTCTGTGGAAAGTTTAAATGAATAGTCACCCAGCAATTTGCATGAATTAAATCGTTTTCAAGTACTAATTAGAAAAAGTGTGAAGAACACATTAAGTATTGAAGCAATACATGATTTTTGGGTTAAAGAAGGAAAAACAATTGCTAGGAGTTCAAAGCATTATAGTCACTGGAAGGTTTTTGATTTCGTTATCGTGCTCTGTCCATATGTTGGAAGACTACAGAATCAGTTTTCAGTTTAGTTTATGCTTTTTTTGTTCGCCTTCCATTTCTAAATTAAAGTGAACAATTGCATGACTAGAGTAAATAGAATTTCAGTCTAAAAGCTACAATCAGAAGAATCAAGTAGCAGGATGCCAAAAATAAATGGATGTGTTTAAATGGATTCTGAGGTGCTTTTTGCTTGTCTGAGAATTTTGGAAATTTAGTGCATCCTGATCACTTGCATAGAGGGCCTGTGTTTCCTGTTCAGAAAGAAAGGACCATGTTCTAACACCCTTCTGAATAGTAAGTCACAGAGTATCAGCCAGGTGGTCATCTTAAAACTAGTGGTGATATTATTGGACTAAAGGTGGAATAACCTAATTTTCTCTATATTTTTTCCCCAATAGGAGTTAGTTATAAATCTGTGAAAATAAAAGGTAAAATGTAAACTAATGATCTTTAGCTTTTACCTTAACCAAAAAATTCCTATGCTTTTTAAGCGGCAGAAGAATCAGATTTTTGGTATGCTGACAGAGAGCAGCTTGTCTACAAATTCTTGTGTCATTGAATTTGAAAAACTTTAATTTTCTACTTCTCTGAAACATGAAGTAATGGCAAACTATTCCACAACTGTAGCCATCTTTATTCTAAATTGATCCAGCATGGGCCAGGTCATTTAATTGTTATGTGCTGCATTCTTTCAGTCCATGAAATGGTTTAAAAATTAACCTTTGTATAATGTTTGGCAAACTGCATCTGGATTAAATATTTTGAGAAAGTTAAGACCATTTCTTTTCCTTATTGCCATAGTGAAGCTTAAGCCTTCCCTTGAGGAAATTGTTGGCCCAGCCCCCATCTTCACTTCTTTCCCAACATGTCTTTACTGCTCTCCAGTGGAAACCTTGGGAAAAATCTTATCTATACTGTAGTCAGTAGAAATAGACTGTTTTCCTTACTGGGGCAAGGATTTCCCTTTGGAGCAGAGCTTTTTTTTTCTCAAAAGTTTAGAAATTAAGCTTGGAGCTATGAGGCCAAACAGAAAGGCCATGAGGTTTGCCTACAGCAGTGTTACTACATGCAGTTATTAGTGGGGTTTGTAAAAAAAAAAAAAAAGAAAAAAAATCATTATCAAGGGGGGGTTTCTTTAAATGCTCCCCCCTGCACAAGTCTGGAAGACAAATCATATGTGTTTAGTTCTCTGCTTTACATTTATTGTTTCCTTGTAATTTCTGCCTCAGTAAAGGTCTTACTTTCATCCTAAGACACAAGTTGCCTCACTGCCCTTTGAGCAAGAGGCTGATCCTGCAGCTAGCTCAGTAAGAGTCACAATTCAGACAGTGAGCTTTTAAAATCCTGGGAGCAATGAACTCGGTGCAGCAGCTTGAAGTCTTTCACGTAATAAATCTGACTGTTTCAGTTAGCTTCTTTTTGTTAGAGATAACCTCAGCAGTGTACGTTTGGAGCACTTCCCTTGCCGTTGTGTCTGCATTGCCTCAGGAGCAGTAATGCATCTGTGTAAATAAGATGCTTGCTGACAGTATAAATTATGTAGGGGCTTCTGGTTTTGTGTATCAGTGCAGAATACTGTTCTTACAGTTGTTTTTCCTTCATTCTGTTTTTCCTTCAGCCTTTCATTATCCTAAGCTTAATGTGTCCCAGTTGATGAAATCTTCCTGGGTGAGAACAGGTATGTACGATCTCTGTGAGTAAGTAAAAGTGCTATTAGTTTTGTTAGTGGGATAACTAGCCTGCAAAAATATCGATAGCTTAGGGGTGCTGCATTTTTATGAGGTAATAACATGTCTGAGCTGAATAAATTCTAAAACCAAAGGCCCAGTGACCTGGAATATCTGGGAAATAAAAATCCCTGGTCTAGAATTAACTACTGAAGTTCCTTGATAATGCACACAAAGCACTTTTTGCCTATAAGATGGCTCATTCTTAGCAAAACAACTCAGACTGTCAGGCATAAAGTGTCTACTCTATATGTTAACAATATGCTACATTGATTTTTAGGTATCTGTTTCAAGTAAAAATTAAAATTTGTGTGACACTTCCACCAAAACATGCCCAGAATAAAACAGAGTGAAAATAGATGAATTCTGAGTACTTGAAAGAGTTTCATCACATTTCATTGATCTCTTCTCTTCTGATTCATTCACAGAAGATTCCTCCCACCAAAATCCTCTGAATGTTTTATTCTGTAATTTAAAGATGTGGTTGAGCTGTCACGTTTAGGTGCTTAAAGGCTGTTGAGGTTGCTTTGCCTGTTAAAGGTCTTACCTCCTGCTTTTAAGCCTGACCGGTGAGGAGGCTTTGCCTACCAAACTTGTTCTTAGGGTGCAGGTGCCCCACTGGAGGCACTCTTGTCTTCCCGCAGCTTTTTTCACCTGTGGTTCACCTGTTGTGCAGATTTGCTCTTTTTCCAGGTTTCCCTGTCTCCTCCCACCTGTCACCACTTTACTCTTTAAGCAGGAAACCAAATGGCACCATAATTTCTGAAGCCCACATGGTTTGTTTTAGAGAAGAAAGATTTAGAATTTCAGATATTGCTCACTAATGTGGGAGAAGCTCCTATGTGTGTCTTGTAACCAGTGGCATCCTTCCTTAGAGATTTATGTTGGCTTTTTTAGCTACACCTGCTCCTTCTCTTGCTCAGCCTTAGGTTTGTCCATGGCTGCTGAAAATTCCCTTAGCTCCTGCAGTAAAAAAAGGATTTCTGCTCTGAAATCAAATTCCCTTGGGTTTTGATAGACTCCCTACCTGTAAGATTTTGAAAGCCAATTGCAGAAACTTTTTTTTTTTCTCTAGAGGAATTTTTTTTTAGTCTCAGTTCTTGCAGGATTCTGGGAAGAGCTAGTAGGCTTTGACTGGGTCAGTGCTTTCAGTGTTTTCTATTGTAAGGGTAATGAATCATGACATGGGAAAATGATAGAATCTATGCATGTAAAGATTTTTAATATCAAATTACCCAGATATATGTGCATGTATCCCAATAGTCATAAAAAGCTGGGATATGCAGTGCTCTCCCTCTGTGTACAGAATACAATTCATGCTATTAAACATAATTTATTGATATTGAAATCCAATACACAGGCAAGAACAGTTTTCTGCTTGGTGTATATAATAGCCTTAGGTCACTGTCTGTTTTGCTATTTAATTCTGAGATACTTAGTCTGTGATTGAATTTAGAAGACAGATAGTGTTGATCTCGGTGAGAAATCATGTAAATGTTTCTTTTTTCTGACAACTCCAGGGAAAAGCTTCAGAATGTAAAAGTGGCTTTAATATATTTGGTTTAAAAATTAAAAAAATTAAAATTATATTTAATTTATTTTTATCTAATTGGTGGTATTTTGTTAGGTATCACACTTAAAGAAATGTGAAAACACAGAAAAAGCAGCTTCTAAAAAATCCAAACATTTTTAGTGGAGGAGAATTAAAACTGAATTTATTTGATTCAGTCAGCAGTGAGTTGGTTTGCTGTCCTAGAGGATTGTTCAGTTGGATCATTTGAATGACTGTTGGTCCACTCACTCCACATTTCTCTAACTGGATGCCATCTTCCTAGTAAAAGTCCACCCTTTGTGAAAATTTTCCTTCAGGGATTCCTCTCAGCATTAGCTCCCCCAGGGACCCAGGGTACCTGGCTGCCAAGTGAGCAGGACTGCAAATGATTTTTTTTTTATTTTTTTTGTGCTGTGATTGGCATACTTGTTAATCTTACCTGGGGAAGCTGCGCTTCAACACACAGCTTCATTTATGTGCTGCTGTTCTACTTTTTCTCCATGACTCTGAACCCTTGCCCTCCCCATCTCCAGCTCTGTATCACCTCTGAACACAAAGTTTTTGACTGCGATTAGTTGGAGCAAACAATTTGGATTAAGTTTTCTCTTTTAGTAGTTTTTAAAAATTCATTGAATGCTCATGATTTTATGTATTTTTAGAATTGAAATAGTTTCCTTATGATCCTGTGTCTCTCTACCCTGGTTCAGATTCCAAAAAAAATCCTCTGGAGAGGATTTCCCCCAAATCCTTAGGGGGAAAATTTTTTTTCCCCCCAAATTACTTATTTTGACTTTTTCCTGCCAAATGTCTCCCTTTCCCAACATGCAACCTCCAGCTGAACAGATCACAACTGCCATTTAACTGCAGGTGCTCTCAAATTGTCCCTGAGCTGTCATAGGGCAAGTCAGAGCTTGTAACTGAAGATGTTGAGAAGAAACTGAAAAGTTTTACTAATGAATTTGTTTTCTTGGGTTGCTGTCTGTGCCATGCAGTTCTCCTGGGTGTTGTCGACCAGCGAATTCAGGAGGAAGTGTTCCGGGCCGAGATGGAGCGGAAACTCGCTCACCTGTTCAACGAGGCTCTGGTCCGAGGGCGGATATGGAGACGGGCCAGCTTTGCAGGCAGCAACATCGTGCAGGTATTGAGAGCTCAAAATCACAGCATGAAAAATAAAGGATAATGAATTGCTGGATAAGTTAACTTTAGTGTTAACGAAGTGTTGGGGTTTTGAGTTGAGAAATACATCTCAAAAGCATGTGTCACCTTTAGCTAGTTGGTGATACTTGTGTTTTACACCTAAAATAAGGTTCCTTTAAGCACTACATATGTCTTTTAAGCTAAACATAACAAATGCCAGTAACTGGTAAGGGCCTGCTAAAAATTTCTGATGGTTCCTTAGAAGCAACATTGAAAGTTGTTTTACCAACATCTTATTTTATAAATGTTCTATCTTTTTGGCTTATATGAGGTACCTAGCAGAAGGAGACAGGGTGATCTGAAAAAAATTAATCTCCTGGGACGGCTACTTCACATCTCTCTGTGATGTTTTGGCAGTGTAGAAATGCAAAGTCAAATCATGTGTGGCTTCATGCAGCAGTAGAGTAGTACATTGCACCTCTTAACTTCTTATTTGTCACAGTACTCCTGGTCACAGGATTGGATTTCAGGTAAAAATGATTAATCATGCCAAATTTTGCACAACTTCTGTTATCTGGAGTCCAGTGCTGCTTTAAAGTTTTGTCATAGTTGGATTTATTCAGATAAAGTCCAAGAAGACTTGGATGTTTAATTTAAAGTTTTAAATTCTGATGTGTTCTTTCTAATCAGTCTAAGAGTGGAAGCCAAACTACGTTAATGGCTCATCTTCTTAAAAATTACCTTTTCCAGCTAATTCCTTGACAGTTGGTTTACCTCCTACATGCCCTTTTTGCATTTCAGACCTATTGTCTTTATTTAATTTAATTCTACAGTTTTTACTACCACTTAAATTTCCAGATGTTGGGATATCCTTACTTCTGCTTTCCTGTCTCAGAAACATCTGTTTCAGTAATAGAGATTTTATTTTATTTTTCTTCTGTACAGCTTTGAATTGCTGCAAATAGGTGTCTGCTTCAGATCTCTATTCCCAACACCTCTTATTGCACGTTGCTCATTATGCCTTTGTCCTTCCTTTGCATATAAGTTAAACAAATATTCCTTATGTTGCTAGCAAAGACACCACAGCCTATAAAATGTGTATGTTTAGATTATGGTTTTATGACTTTGCACAATTAAACTCAATTTATTATTTGAGTTTATTAAATTTATTTTTTCCTGCACAAACTTATAGGCACATCCTTTTTAGATAAGGAGTAGTATTTTGGAAAGTGAAAATACAGCATTTTTCTTTTGACTTTGTATAACGTTCTGGGACATAAGACAAGGTCTGCAGCTCATGTTCCAGACAGCAGTGCTGCTCATTTATGCCACTTAATTAGTGCAAAGAGCCTGCCAACTGCTGTCTTTGGGCAGAGGAGGATTCTATTCATTACAGTCAGCACATCTTACCATCACAGGGCTTTTCCAGGTGCTCCCAGCCCACACTTTCAAGTAGGGTTAGAACTGTAATAAAGGAGATGTGGAAGAAGGGAGGCTGAAGAGATACCTTGCAGCGAGATATGTGTGCCGGGTGTCCTGCTTTCCTGGATGAGAACAGCAGGTATCTGCAGGTGCCACAGCACCTTGGTAGCTTCCTTGGCAGGATATTCAGGTGCGTGGCAGGTGAGACAGCCTGAGAGGCTGTTGTGTGCAGCTGGACTGATGCACCTGGCAGTGGGCTCCAGACTGAAGGATAGTTTCTATCAGGGGTGTTCCCCTGTTAGCTGAGGATCTTGGCCATAGGCATCTGCTCTAAACCTTTACTGCTATGAATTCTGTTCCTCATAGCCAAATTTTTAAGCTCGCTTGAAGTGTGTTTATATCTTCTGGGAGAGCTAATTAATATTTCTTGTGCCTTATATTCAGATTTTCCCATATATATTTCTTGCACACAAATCAGTTACTGCTCTGATAGTAGAGCACAATGAAGTGAAAATAAGAACAAAAGCTGCCAGCACCAAAAGTATTGCAGAGTATTATTAACAGAACATGTGTATATATCCATTAAAGACTAGACTCACATTTCACTTGCACTGGGACCCTATAGACCAGAGTTTTTCCTGAGGTAAAATATATTTATAGTGTATTGAAATGTGACATTTCTAAGCTCTGTGGAAAATCAGGGCTGCAGGTCAAGAGGTGAAGCAATTATTTGTGAATGTTACTGCAGGCATATTAGTTTCCTTTCACATGCTCAGGAAATAGAAGTGATACCTTGTGAGGTTTAGATTTTGTTTCTAAAGGCATGTGTTAGTGCCTAAGAATGTTAAAAATTATGCTTTAAACCTAGACACTCTGAAGAAGAGCTTTGGAGGGTACCCAAATAGCAGGCTTTTCCCTCCTGTTTGACTGTCTGTGCTGTTAACAGGTGGCAGTCCATGATAAAAAGAGAAAAAATTATGTACAAAAACCCCTCTGAAGCCTCACACCTGGCCGTTGTACTTCTGATAGTTCCACTGATTTTTGTGTGACATTGTATATAATGTTTCACAGAGTAAGTAATACATATTTTCAATATGCATCTTCTGTTGCTGCAAATTTGAAGGCACATGCTTGCTGGGGTTTGTATTGCATCTGCAGAGACCTGTGCTATATTTTGTCAATAGTTTACTGTAATAATTCTCGTTATATATTTTAGGAATTAGGTGGCTTAATTGTAATTTTAAAATACACTGGCAACTAATAAAAAAAATGAATTTTCCTACATTTGAACATGCTTGGTCCTTTGACCCTAATAGAAAGTGAAAAGATGATCCTAGTAAATTAAACAAAGAGGAATGTTCTGATTTAAAGAACATGTTAGGCAGCATTTTAATTGCGATGTGTGTGTGGAGTAGCAGCTTATGAGAGAATGTAATACTAAACTGAGGTTTTCATTAAGGCAGAAATTAATTCTGTTGTTTTTCTGCTGACAGGTTATGTGTCTCTCCTGTCTGAGGAGAGCCTGTCTTGCTGTGAGTCTTTGGGTTTATAAATAAAGCCCTTGGGCACTGCTGCTGCTTCACCTTTTCCCCTGAGACTTTTGGCCCCTCCAGCAGCCATCCCTGGCTGCAGCTGGCCCCCCTTGTCAGGTTGCTCACAGCCTGTTCATACCTCTGTGTGCTGACCACAGTACAGCTTGAATTAATTGCCCAGACATTGAAGTCCTACTTTTAATAAGACAGAAGGATGTTATTTTTCAATTATTTTTTCCCCAAAGTGATGAAAGAAGGAAAGAAAGCAAAATAATCCTCGTGCACAAGCTTTGGAGATTGTGTGTATCCACTTGTTTCTAAGTAGTGCTCATGCCTTCAGGACCCTGAAACAATTCACCCAGGGCTTCCTTGCTCCTGTGGGGATTGCTGACCAGGACATCCCACTGGCTGGCTGGGACTCTGAGAATGCCTTGGCAGCTTCCCCACCACTTGTATTTCCGTGCCTGAAATTACGAACTAGGTTTTGTTACCAAGGCAACTCTGTTCACTGACCTATGATATTCACTTGAAAACACTTTTTGAATTAAATTTACTGACACCTGAACACAGTTAAGGCTTTCCTCTGTGGAGGTTAAATGCACATTTAGTATCAACAAAGATTGTATCATTTATGTACACAGAAGTTGAATTAGTCTTTTCTTCTCCCCCCCGCCCCTTTCTGCCTCCTGCGTTTAAAATTCTCCCATCTCCTCCCTCCCTATGTCATCCCTCACTGCCAAAGTATAAATGTAAAATGCTTTAATGCTTCCTTACATGTGGGCTGCTTTGCTGGATGCCTGGCAAATAGTATTTGTCTCTGCTTGCATTCTTAACATTCTCAAGGACAGAGACTAAACCAGTCTGAAGCTGCACAGAGTATAATTTGGAACCATGTGTCACAAAACTTAGGATACAGAAACTGTAGAAAACAGGCACAGTGACTGTGTACCTCAGTTCCATGACCAGATTTAAAACAGTTCAGACCCAGTATGCCATTTCCTGTGTTTCAGCAACCTCAGAGGCTAGTTACAAAAATCAATAAGTAAAATTTAGTGAATCAGTGTGACAGAGGTGAAAACTGAGGCACTGATATTGTCACAGGTACTGTGTTTATGTACAAGTCCAATTGTCTTGTATTTGCTTCCAGACTACTCTGGTAGTCATCAGCTTTCCCCAAATAGAAATCCATAACCATCTCCCCATGGTTTTGAAATTTTGTCTGCAGCTTCTTTCTGTGAAGCTTCTCTCTCTGTATGGTATGAGCAGTCATAAAATACCATGTATTCAGAGTGAATTATTTCAGATGAAACTTAGCTTAAAATAGTGAGCTTAGTTCATCAGCACTAGCCTGCATCTCCACTGAACTTTTTTTGCTTGTTCCCCTATTCTCTATACTGTGCTGAAATACCTCCAGCTACTTCTTATCTCCACTCTCACTGTTCTCACTCATTCCTGTTCCTCAGCATAGGGAGCCATATGCTGTTGTTTTTAATTCTGTGTTAATATATGTACAGTTTCAGTTGTGACAACTTGCCCTGCAATCTTGTCCTCCTTACATCCTGCCTTTTCTAAAGGCAGCTGTGGAGAAGTTCCTTTGTTAACCCATTGAGTCAGCTTGGGACCATTACCTGATGTTTGTGGCACACATAATTATAGTCCTTCTTAGATTCTTCACAGGCCATAAAAGATAGTTCAGTTTAAGACTTTTCTAATTTTCTCTGATTCTGTGGCTTTGCTATGCACAGGGGCTTCATAAAATGAAAACTAATAGCGCATTGGTTTTCAGTCCCACATGGCCTTTCAACTCCCTCACCCTGATTTAAGTGCTGTTTGGGAAGGTTTCATCTGTGCTGGAAGCAGATACCTTCAGATTCTCTCTGGTGCTCTGTGCACTGAGATCAGGCTGTGACAACCCACCTGAAGCAGACATAATATAAAGCTGTGGGCATTTGTTAATTAATTGTATGTTTGAGATCCATAAAGATTTAGCTTTACAGCAGCCAGATATGCGTGTTGAAACCTTATTTATTTGTGCTGTTTTGTTCAGTCAGTGATTGTTTTCCCTTAGCTGGTAGAAGAGGGAATGGTGTTCAGGTGAGCAGCAGCATCATTTAATGGGTCCTGTTAACAGCCCTTGCTGTGTTTGGGATCTGCACATTTTTATGCTCTATTTGTAGGTATTCTGTTTCTTTGCATCTAATGTGACTGACTGAACATTATTCTTTGCTTTCAGTTGATTTGTCCTAGAAGACTTTTATGACAGTTGTGCTTTCTATTGTTTCATTTTTCTCTCCTCATTTTTAAAATAAATATACACATCTTGCTGTTACCATTCTTGGGAAATGCTTTTTTTACAACATGTTGAATTGCTGTTCCCCAAAACCAGGACATCACTGCTGTTGAGCTAGGAATTGTACTTCTTTCCTTCAACGTGATTTGTTTAGTTGGAAACTAGGAAAGAAAACAATACAAAGATTTGCTTTTGTAAGCCTCAGACATGCAAACATTTGTGTGTTTACTTTACTTTAGGCCTATGGGCAGTTTCTGAGATTATAATTTATTTAATATCTACTTTATAGCAGAAGGATAATTCTGAAGGAAGCAAAATACATTGTTCTATTTATGTTAATTCCTTCCAAAACCCTTCAGATTCTTAAAAAAAGAAAAGTCATGACAGAATACAGGGTACTATTTTTTGTCCTAATTGTTGTTTGAGCTCGCCATTACATGGTAAATGGTTAAAAGAGGAGAGTTATTGTTATATAAAACAATGTAATTTTACAGGAATTCAGAGTTATGTGGTTCTCATATACAGTGTAGATGTTTGGTGGTTAGAGAGTATCTACAGGGCTTCCTCATAGCGTGCATTCTTTTGATTATTAATGTCTTTAGATATAACTAGGAAGAATTGCTTCCCACAGCGTCAAATAAATTCCTTCCTGAAGAAAGGTGGATGCCAAGGGGAGCTGTTTGGAGGATGAAGGTGTCTGTGCAAGTGCTTAAGTCGAAACAGAGCAAACAGTTTTATTTGATGGTAACAGAATATTCACCTGTGTAGCTGCTTAACATTTAGAAAAACTGGAGCAAAGAGGTGTGTGTGTTATGAATAACAAATCAAAGGTAGAGTAGGCATTTAGAGAAGGGAAAAGTGCAGTCACACTGCTTCTAACCAATAATTGCTAAAGGGAGTAGAGCCTTCCAGGTTGTCACAGTGTTGGCATCTTTAGAGTAAAAGCAGTTTTTACTTACTAGATGTGTACATTGTTATGGTACGAGTAGGGGGGGCGGGGGGGGAAAAGAAAGGTTTGCCATAAAAATGTATTTTGTAAGGGATCATTTCCTTGGAAATTTTCCTTTCTGTTTCAACACGCGAAGAGAGAGTATGAACTATAAGACCAAACATATGGGAGCTCCAAATAAATATGACTTAAAATGTAAAAGCTTTGCAATTTCTTTTCAGATTGTGAATGTGTCACGCTTAGTTGGTATTGATAACCCCGTGGAGCTGATCTATTTCGTGGAGGACCAAGATGGAGAGAGACTGAGTGCTCTGAAGTGCTCAGACCTGATGAACAGAGTCGATATCCAGCGGGCCGCGATCATCCTTGGATACCGCATTGAGGGCAGCGTTGCGCAGCGTAAGCCCTGTCAGATCCACACTGGTGCCAGCACAGGCAAACAGTGGGGGTGTCCTTAGCTTTTTCTTCTTGGAGTGCTGCTGCTTTGACACTCCTGAGGAAATCAGTTTTAGCAGCCTCGCAGTGAGCTGTGCAATGTTGTTTTGCCTCTTGAAGACCCTGCAGAGCTTAGGGTTGCAGCAGGGTCCGTGTGTCCAGACTCACTGTGTTCACTCCATGTTTGTGCTGGGAAAGTACTGTGCTGACCAAAGACCTTCCTGCCATTTTCATCTCATCCTGCTAGTTCGATATTTCTTCACGGTTTATCTTGTCCAGGAGCTTGCACAAACCCCACCGTTGTGAGATGGGAGGGCATCAGTATGCAATGGGTGTTTCCTTTAGCTGAGTGATGGCAGTGTAGTTTAACACAAGTCACTGCTTTTTTGTCTGAATTACTTTTTCTGTGAGAGATGTAGTACTAAGCATAGTTGAGACATTTATTTCTTCCATTGAATATCATTTATCTTGTTTTTATTTGTTTGTCCATCAATAATATATAAGTAATATGATATTTTAATGAATATAATATAAAAGTAATGTGTTTTTTTACTAGATACACATCAGAATAAATAGGATGGGTCATGTAAAGTCATATAATTACTTTATTCAGGAGGCTTGGTATATAAATAATTTTCAATTAGTAGCAAGAGAGAGTACCTACTCTAATTTCTGTTGCAATTAGAAAAGAAACTTAAAGGTATCTTAGGAACAGACCAGTATGATCGGCAGAATACCTCATTGCTATGAATGCTTAATTAATTACTTTTTCTCATCTCTGTGCAATATGGAGGCATGAGTTACATGGTACCACAGGGTATTTTGCCAACAGAACAAGCATGTGTCTGATATTTAAAATTCTCTGCAGAAAGAAAAGAAAGAAAATGGTAATAATTGTACCATCTGTATGTGTTTCTAAATTTTGTCCCTCATTGAAACAGTTGTGTACAGATAGGTCATTACCTCATACACATCTGCTTAATATCCATTAATGGACTGTAATACTGGTTAGACAGAAGTGAAAAAAGTTGCAAGAATAAATTCTAAATAAATGTTGAACAAAGTTCATAAAGCGTTTATAGCTTATTGTGCATGTTGAAACTTATCTTTGACCTGTCATTAGAAAGTTCTTCTAAGAGTCACAGAGTCATAAAAATCTTTAAATGCTTCTGTTGGAAGAAACTAGGCCAAAAAAAGGTTATTCTTACAACATTTTTTTTTATTTTATGGAAAAATAATGCCAGAAATTACCTCTTAGATGTATAAAATGTAAGAATTTTATATTCCTTTATAGGCTCATCATTGTAATGGCTACTGATAAAATGATACATAGAAAAAATAGAAATACTCTTTTTAACATGAAAATAGGATTTTTAGGAAGTGCATCAATTACACTAGAAATGTTTTATTGCTGAGGTTTTTAGTCTCGTAATTAACCACTATGCAAAATCAGTAAATAAAAGTTTTGTCATTTATTTCAGTTTGCCTTTTACAAGAATGATTTGTTTGATTATGCTTTCCAGCAGTTTTGTTTTCTGCTTGGGTCTAAAGGATCTCACACACTGACAGTGAAACAGAGAGAAGAAGAAAAGTAATCACCAATGTAGAACTGTACACATTGTGGAGGAGGTTCAAATGGGTTTCAATAACAAAATGCTAAAGAGAAGAGGCAGCTGATAATACTGCCTAAAGCTGGATACAGGCAGCAATGTTGGAAAGTCTACCTTACCTTTGCCTAGTGGTAGAGTAATTTTTTTAGACCCATTTCACTATGTCAGCTTAGTTTTGGGTTACAGGATGATGTGGCAGAGGTGCCATTTCCATTTGCATTTGAAGCACAGATCTTCAGAAGGTGGGCCAGGACAGTGGATCTCGTGACCCATGCTTCCTGAGCATGACATAGCCTAACTTATAGTGGTATGACATTTCCTGTGATGTGTAGCTGCTTTCTGATAAATTCCTTAACTAGCATTTACAGGAACATAAAAATACATAACCTTGAAGTGTCCTCAGTTTAAAACATAACTACATAATACTCATGTCTTCCTTTTAACTTTACAGCTGTGGAGAAGCTGAAGGAGTCCACTTCAGAGACACAGAATGGCAACCTGTGGATTATCGTTGGGGTGGCAGTCCCAGTTGCCGTGGTGCTCCTGATTGTTGTTATTTTATACTGGAAACTCTGCCGAACAGACAAGCTGGAGTTTCAGCCAGACACAGTGAGCAACATTCAGCAGCGACAGAAGGTAAAAAGGGGAAGCTGTGCTGAGAGGAGCTTGAGTATTCTGAGCATAAATGAATGTGAGACTCTGAGGAACACCTGGCATCCTTAACTAGCATGTGTAAACACAGTTTCAGAACATTCCAGTTTAGAGAAAAAAAAAGAGGGATTAAAGTAGTCTAATGGTAGTTGAAGTCAAGAATTCCATAGTGTTTTATTTATTCTCCTGGGTATTTGATGCTGCATTAGATAGATCCATCCTTCTGAAATGTGGGCACTGAGGCTGAAAGGAACCTTTCTTTATCACTCATTTCAAGGCTGTGGCTGGGACTGAATAAGAAGAAATGTACTGAGTCTTGAATCACTGACCTTGTTTTCCCCAGAAGGCTGAATTTTTCTTTGGAGAGCTTCTGCTAACCAAATCTGACAGCTAAAGTGCACCACCCATTATACCTCATACCGGGACTAAAATTTGCTAGAACCTGTCCTAGCTGCTCCGTGTTCTGCCAGGGCCCTTTTTGTTGCAGTTGTGAGAACCAGTTACAGTACTAGAAAAATGATTAGTGGATCTGTGTGTGCCTGCATATGTGAGCGTGTTGGCCAGTGTTGGTTAGGATAATGAGAAATTCAGTATTCTTGTCTTTTTCTTGCCCAAGAATGTAAATAAAAAATGTGTGATCCAGGTTTTTCACAAAGGATATATTCAGTAAAAAGAATTATAAAGTGCCTGAAAGGTTACTTTCTTTTTACAACCAAAGAGAACCTATGTGTGTCAGAAATGCTTGTTACTGACTATACATTCGGAGGCATTAATAAAGGCAAAATAATCTGCCTGTGCTAGTCCTGTGGTACTGCAGTCGTGTTCTGCGCTGTGACCTCATGTTCAGTCACACAGTTTTCTCCATAACAAGCCTTGTCTGTACACCATGCTCTCTTTCAAGATAATTAATGATGTGAAAGATGAGAGAAGCAGAAAGCGCTTGCACTTCCAAAGCAGTCAGAACAAATCAATAGTAACTTCCACTTGTCTTGCAGTCGCGAGTTGTGTGTCGGAATCCAGGCTGGCAACAAATGGTCCCCTTTGATGATTGCCAGCCCCTGGTGCCTTGTTTCACCTCTGCTGTGGTAATACGTTACACACATTTTTGACTGAGGAAGTTCCCCACAGTAGTTTTGACTAATTTGAGAAGGGTCATACAAAAGAAGCAAGAGAGGACCATTACCCTTGGTACACTGTTTGATCAAATTTTCAGTACCTCTCTGCTGTCACAAGCTTTTTTTTTTTTTTGTAAGGAAGCAGTTGGGCTGTACTGACTGTAAGGCCAGAAACATCTTTTATATAATTACTTCCTTTTAAGAAAATGGCTCCGTTGTTTTTCCCCACTGCTTCCACACTATTCTTCATCTTAATCATTCATGAGTCAGAAGCCTCAAACTTGTTTATATGCAAGTCTCATTTTGGATTGCCTAGGGAACCTGTCACTTTGCCTTCTTTGGGGAAGTTGCTGTAAGGAAACTAGAAAGAACCAGTAAGAACATCTAGTTCAATCCTTGTGCCACTGAAGGTAAAGCAATAAAAAGTGTCTTAAATTTTCATCACTTTGCACATCAAGTAACTGGAAGAACCTACTTTGCAAACCTTTCCTCCTTTCCCCAGAATAAAAGCAGTACTTTGGCTTCTTTACAATCAAGCTGTCACTGGGATTTCATGTCTTCAAACAGTGGGTTGGAATTCCGGGTCGGAATAGGGCATATTTAACCACCACCAAAGACCCCCAGACAGTCAAAACAGCATACAAATTATTAGAGACATTTGGTCTGATCCTGCCCTCTAAAATTGCCTGTGTATATTATAATTTTTATTAGAGTAAATGCAAAGACGTGATCAAAGGAGTGTCATCATGTGGTCAGGTATTTATATCTGTAAATAAACTCCATAAAAATGGACTAGGCTTCCTCTTCCTCACCACAGCCACAATTATTTCCATTCTTTATTTTCAGAGCTTGACCTTGGTACTGAAGGAAGGTGAAAGCCTGCACTACATCTGTAAATAGAAAGATATTTAGGATAAATATCTCGGTTTTTCTCTTGGAATCTATATTTTATTTGTAAAAAACGTAAAGATGTATTTATAGCGTGCTAGCTCTTCTCACTTCCATTAATATTTAACAAAAAATTCATGTAAACAAAGTTTTTCATTAGCATATGTATGGCATATCCATACTGGAAGTAGAAGACCATACTTTTCAGCCTTGTAATAAGTCTGTAATGTGTTTTGTCCTTGAAAATGTATGTTGATTGGAAGATAGGAAACTGAGACACCTGTTTTTGTTCAGCTAATACCAGATATTATACTGCACTAGTGGATCTCCAGGGGTGTCACCAGTCTTCAGTATCTTCAATTAGCACTTTAACATAGCAGTTTAGTGGACAGCATAATAATCCATTAGAATTTACAGTAGTAGCTCACAGCAAATTATGTTACCTGTGACTTAAAAGCCTAGAATGGGATTGGGAGTGAGGGGGAAAAGCCTGTTTGCTTTGTGCTGCAGAGACAAGACTAAAAGGCCGGTTTTGGAACATGGAGAGGGAACGCTGTAAATGTACTGTAAGTGCAGATTGCATAGGTAAGCCACAGGTTGTGCAGGAACTTTTTATTCTTAGTTAGAATCTGTCTTACAAAGTTGCATTATGCTCATAAGAGAGATTCTTAGATCCTACAAATTTTACTGGATTCTATAGCCCCATGTGTCAGTCATAGGTTTCCTTTCTTTTCTTCTTTCATTTAATTGTTTCATTCTGCTTTGCAACTCCTGGATTTTCCCGAAGTGTTTTGATATTCACTCAGACAGTGTAAGTTTTATTTTTCATCTTTTATATGTAAAGATTTACTTTTACAGAGTAGGTGTGATTTCCATGTTCCTATGGCTACCATTAAAAGTAAGTCATAAGCTTCATAACCTCACAGCCTATCTTCTGGTGAAGGAACCCAGCACTATTATTTGCTGGCAGTTAGACCCTGCATGACTTTTGGGTGTATGGGGTATGGCTGCTTGGGTACTCCTTGGTGAGGTGAGGGTCATGAAGAAGTTGTTGTACACAGAAATCCAGTCATACTGCCAGCATATCATGGCAGCACAGCTAACTGGCTTTGGGCCCTTAAATGCTCTGCAGACACTCCTTCACAATACTTGTGTCACAGTCCCTCACTTGTGATGGTCAGTAATAGCAGATTTCCCACTTGGGTGGACATGGCTGTGTTGAAAAATACCCATATTCTGTGATGACAAGTCCACAGAAGTACCCAAGATTGCATCAATATTTATGTGCCACAGCAGCCTTGAAGCTGGGCTTGAGTCCAGGTGTGTTGCTTGGCCCCACCCTTAAGGCCAGGTCATTCTCAAAGGTAGTATGGATAATAGCAGGGATAATGTTTCTTCTCAGATAATGACACGGGCAAGGTGGACTGTACACAGCAAAGGCCTGTTTGGCACATTGGATGTACCACTCCACCAGTTTGTGTTCTTTCCATCTGGCCTTCCAGCTTCATTACAGGATCAGTGTCTTGCAGACAGGCTGGCACAAGGATACTGCTTAAAAAGACTCATGATGTTGCTTCCTGCAAGGAGTACAAAGAGGGAGCCTATTGTTAAGTCCTTATTTTACTTAACTGCTGCTTCAGTGAATATAAACATAAATACATGGGAAACAAAACTTTTGTCGGAACTGATGCTAGCAAAGCCAGGTTGCATCATAAAGTAAGGAAAAAATAAACTATCGTGAAGAGATTGTGATTTGGTAATCCATCCCTTTGCGTCAAAACAGAATTAAGAATACCTGTAAAATGTTGGGTTTCCTTTTCGATTGTGGAGATTAAATCAGAAAACATGCTTAGATCAAAGTTATTTTTAGGCTTTTTAAACTGAGAGTTAAGGAAATGGGAGAGGAGTGAATCTATGCAAGATTCATTGGTCTGTGCAAGGATAATTCTTTTGAAGAGATGATACTAAGATATTTAAAGGGCACATCAAATATTCATGACTTGTTCTGTAAGCCATAGCATCCTACTGGAAATTCACCTTGATGTGACCTGGGTTGTTGCACTGGATTAAGATGTCTTTGCCTTATGAAGTAAAAAGATGCACAAGTGGTATTTTTAAATAACAAGAGTTTCTCTCTTGCCATTGCCTATATCCACCATAACATTGTCCCAACCTTTTGCTTGTCCCAAGCTTTTTTTTTTTTTCTCTTTTTTGCCTTTTTATTTTTTTGGCTTTTTGTGCAAAACCACTTCTTTCCTCTTCCCCAGAGAGCAAAAAAAAAAAAAACATTTATGTGTTATCCACAATGGAAGCAGTGTCAGCAGTATTATTTCTATCTCTGTGGACATCCAAAAATTAAAATGGAACCTACTTCTCTAGGGGTTTCACTTTCCCTTCTGTGTAAAAGCATTTGTAAAAAAAGTCAGATTGCTTCCTAGGATTTCTCACAGATAACTTCAGCTATAGACAATTATTCAAGGAAAGGCTCCCTGCCCTAATGGCAAGAACTGCACAATCTAATTGGCAATTTATTTAGAAGATCTTGGATGTTCTCCTGTAAATGCTGGGTGTGCTGAAGTCATTGCTTTTGCAGGGATAGCTTTGAGTGGCTTGCTCTGTTCCTTGTTTATCCAAGGACACATCCTAAAACGCACGGGGAAGAATGCCTGCTTCTCCAGTCAGATGTCACTCCTCTCGGGAGCCTTCTGCATGCCACTGTGCTTCTTAGAGACTGAATATGTCCTTCTGCTTCAATGCCCCTCCTGTGTGAGTTTAAACAAGGCAGAGGTGGCTTGGGTTGGTCCCCAGAACATTGAACAAAGTACTGCACCTTCTCCTGGAGCTGCAGCACAGGTAATGCCAGAGCTGGAGGGCTGCCAGTTTGCCTTGTGTGCCAGCACAGCTCAGCTGAAGTGTCATCATCACCTGGGGACTGTCACCAGCCCTTGCATGCCTGTTCTAATCCATTCACGGTCACAGGTAATGAGTTATGCCTCCTGCAAGATGTCTGAGAGGCACTTGTGTGGATTTTTATTTCCCCCCCTAAGCACGAATATCTGATATCCAAATGTCATGTGTCAGGTGTAACTTTACACCTCTGAATTGAGAATTTTGCTTATTATTGTATAGTCAGTAGACTATCTCTTGGATGTTCCCAAGATCAGAGGACAGCCCTGCTGGGGGCTAAATACTAGGCTTCTGCTCTTGATGCAAAGAATTCTTGTGATGTTTTGACATCCTGTAATCCTTTTGTTCATCTGTATAATGTCAAGGCAACAGCTCTGCATTGCAGAAAAATTCAGTCAAAAGAGACTCATGTTAAGAAAGGCAGCTGACACCAATCTTATAAAAACTACTTGAAAACTGACATGAGTTTATGCAAGAGGTTCATGTTTGCATAACAAATACCATTCATTTCTAATAGCTACCTTGACTAACTATGCAAACTGTTGTCTTTCTGGGGATGGCATACAGGATCTCCGTCAGAGTCAATAGCTGGATTCTAACAAGGGATGCAGTATTCAACATCTTAATTACTTCTCAACAATACATTTCTCTGATGGCAATTCCTCTGAAAGAGCTCTTTTGTTGTAACTCGTCCTCTGTAAAGAGGATTAGCTATTCACAAATGGTAGAAATAAAATACCACACTTATAAATACTGCTTATACAAATGGGTATAAAAAGTAAAATGTTTGGAGCTGCTTTCTTAGAAACATTTGAGTATCTGTCTTGAGATCATTCCAAAAGGCCAGCTAGCCCAGATGCCACAAGGAATAGCCTAGAGAAGGGGAGAAGGACAGGGCGAGTATATGGATTGTTTGTCTTGAGTAACTCTTCTGCCTCCAGTTATTTGTGTCTCAAGGACTGTATCTAGAAGGATGATATTTAGCAACCCTCAGCATACTTCTTTTCCATGAGTTTGTTAGGTCCTTCTGAACTCATCTCGGCTGCTGACAGGGATTTCCCCAGCATATTACATGAAGAACTACATCATCTTGTTTCACCCTGCTTTTATCCTGCTACTTCTGAGTTTTCTGTGATGCCCCTTAGCCCTTGTATTGGAGGGGACAGGGAACAGCTGATTCCTAGGCACTTCATCTTTGCCAATCCTGACTTTATAGACCTCTGTTGTATTGCTAGCTCTCTTTTTTTTCTATCAGAGGAGCCCCAGTTTCTATTTCCTTCTTTTGAACTGGCATTTGAACCTTCTAATTCTATTCCATCTGTTTTGAGAGGGGGAGAGTAGAATTGAATATGCCATTCAAAATGTAGGCGATTAGTGGATTTATAGTCATGTTTATATAGTGGTTACTTTTCAAAAGGAGTTAAACAAAAAGAATCTGTTTTCAAGATGCAGGTAAATGTTGTGCCATTCTAAACATAATAAATCTCTGAGATGAGATTAATACTGGTGAAATAATTTTTTCTCTCCTAACAAAACACAATAGAGAGTCCGCTGCAGAATTTAGCTGTTTTGAGAGCATGAAATGCACCAACATTAAATCATTGTTACCTAGGGTTTTAATGTGCTAGCTACTTGTGGTTGAAATTTGCAGTTTCATTTCAGCAAGCAGAATATTTCTGAAATATATGGGAATGTGCTTTCTGTGCATGTTAAACCTTTCTTAGGTATGTAAATGTGTGAGTCATTAAACCCAACAACCTAACATACCAGCATGAAAAAATAAATGAAAATTGCTGACCTATGCTCTGTCTTGAAATTCTTTAGTTAAAAGTGGTAACTCTTTTCTCATTATTTGTAGAGAGGATGTGGTTTTGGACTGTGTTGTCTATATGCTCTGTGCAGATGGCGAGAGCCATGTTAGAATGTATTTGTTTGCTTCACAAGTTTAGAAAAGAGTTCCCTTAATTTGTAATTTTTTTTACATGTTGTGCTATTTCTCCTAGAGGTTGCAGTTGATGTTGGATTTATGTACCTGGCCTTAGAGGAGCAGTTGTTTAAGATAACTTAGGCACAAAAATCTGGTGAAACTGAGACAGCAGTGACCTCTCTATTGTATAAAGTTGCCAGTCTTCTTCTGACTTACTCCTGACACTTCCATCCAACCAGTGTGCAAAGGAACCTCACAAACTGTGATTAAGATAGTATACACCCAGCAGCATTTCTGTCTGAGAAGGAAAGCTAAAAAACTGTGTGTGATTCAGGAACAAAATTCTGCCTGTTACAGCAGTTATCTCAGCAGCCTGTGGGCATATATGTACTCAGAATTACAGGCTTTCAGCAACATGATCCCTCTTGTATTTTGTGGAATTTACAGAGCTGTCATGGTACTATTAGTGTGGCAGGAAGAAATGCACAAAGGAGAAGAAGAGGGGTGATGAAAATCCATGAGAAGAATCTGTCTTAAGAAAATATTTCAGGACAGGTGTCTTGAGAATCACAGGCTTTATAAAGTTTTGTAAGTTTGGGGATTTCTTTATTTGTTTTTAATCCTACTCTAGAAGCAAAATTTCTGAGGTGGTATTTTCTGTGGGATTACTGCTTTCCTTACTATTTGTTTGGTGGTAAGCAGTAACACAGTTCTGACTTTCCAGCAGAGGGAAGGGGGACCAGAGGCTGTACACCAGCTTGTTCTGATTTTCTGTGCCAGTGCTGGCTATACAGTGTGCTGCTTTTCCCCAACTTAATGGGAGAAACCCAAGCAACTCTAAGCATATTTCTTTTTTCCCAGTGTTTGCTCAATTGCTTTACCTATTCCCAGAAATGGTAATAGTTCACCGAAGTGCTGTTGTGATGACAAATGGGAAATATAATTTGGGTAAAGATACTTAATCCAAGATAAGAAAATGGGTGGCATTTTGTACATGCAGCCTCTTTTTTGGCCCTCAGGTCTCAAAATCCTGCTTCTGGTTTGAGGCTGCCATTGAGGGCACAGGCTGTCACACCACTGTAGTGGGAGGATGGTGGCATCCAAGTAAGATGTAATAAATACAGGGAACTGTCATTGCACATGCACTTCTTACATACAAACACTGTTACCAAGTGAAGAGAGACTTCTTGTTGTTTTGATCCCTAAACATATTTTCTAAACCAGCAGCAGTGATGGAACCCCTCTGCACATTTCTCAGTGATGCTTAGTGCTGGGGTTTTTTAATTAGGCTTGGAAGAAGTTTGGCTTATGGTACAAATAGATTGCATCATACTCCATGTCAGAAAAGAGACACAATGGCACAAAAAGGCCTCAAGAGATACAAGTGGATCTTTTCTCGTTTGTTTTTTTTTTGTAAGGTGGCTGTGGAGTCAGAACTCTCCTTCTATGAGATCTTCTAATATGCTTTTTTCGTGAATGAAAGGGTTTTGTGTCTTAAATCAGATATGCATTATTGTTATTGAATCACATGTATAAATTGTATGCATGCTTTACACACAGTCTCTGGCCATCGTCCCACAGGGGTTTATGTTGAAGGAGAGCAAAACAAAAATACAGATGTTTTACTTACATGGAAAGATATGTAGGAATGATTATAGAAAAATGAGCTGAAAAAGAAATTGAGGCTCTGAAAGATGACCATGCCGCAGTACTTCTGAATTCTTATTTATTGTTAGACTGGTAGGTGTTCTGAATATCTTGTGGATCAGTGACTGCAAACCATATGGGTGAATGATCCTTGTGGGAAGAAGATGTAGATGACTTCTTGGATGAGATAGTAGACACATAGGGAAAAAAAGAGTTAGGACACTAGCAAGCACACAAGAAACTACAAATTATGATCCTTTTTGATGCGTCATGAGAGTAATGCAGTGAATTCACACTAACCATGTTATGGTGCCCTGGGGATATGGACAGACAAGAGTTTGGTGGTGTGAGTGTCAGGTTGTGAACTCAACTGGAAACGTGTGGTAGCTTTAAGCTGTCCTAAATCACACTGACTTACGTTTTCAACGCACATTCATTTTAAGAACAGTGTGTCTCATTGTCTTGCTATGTTTAAGCTTGTAGAGTTCCCTTTTTTTTTCTGAAAGGTTTCTTTATCCTGTGATATTCTGTATGCTAGCTTGATAGTTGGGTCATAAGTCAGTGGGACTTCTTTATAGGGATTCTTGTCCTGTTTACAGGTTGTGCACTGACTCTAAAGTACATTCTTAGCTCCTTTGTTTCCTTAGAAATGTATGTTAACAGCCTCTGCTCAGTTCAGCTGGCCCTACGAGAAACAAGGCAAGACCATGGTATAAAATCAGTAGAAAATGGTCTCAGTACATTATTCTTCATATTATGTCCAAATTCAAATGCTGCTTGTAGGAACTACAGGGAGAATACTGAGTTAAGTGTATTTCTTTTCTTCTGCTTTCTGCTGTAATTACTCACTGACCTGTGAGCAGCATTTGCTTTTTTGAGAAGACAGCTTGTTGACATTCCTGGTGCGTGTCTGCATCCAACAAAACAATATGCTGGCAACCATTTTGTATTTCAGTGGTGTGAACAACACTGAAACTATTACCTGCTTTTATGCAGTAAGAGATATAAGTATGTATTGTCACTTTTTTTCTATCATGTTTTTTCATTCATATGCACAAACATACACATGTGCATACAATGTCTGTATTTCCTGGAGTTGGTAGTACCAAGTTAAGTTTTTTTAGCAGGAGTTATCTAGAAATGTTTGGCTGTACAGAGCTCTGAAAGACATAAAGCACTCAGGCCATTTCCATCTAAGTATCGGTTTTATACTGAAACTATTTTTTAAAATGAGAAAGAGAGGGATTTTTCCAAAGAAAAAGAGGTTTTTTTTCCCAAAGGTTAAAAGAAAATAAAATGCTGTCTGAATTTTAAAAATTATCTGAAGAAGCTCTAGTGTGCATTCTGAGCCTTAGGGGGGTGTAGGGTGTGGAAGGAAAGAGAACAAGAAGGTTGTTTGGTATGAGGGAAATACTTTTGCTGATTCTGTGGGGAACTGGCAGTTTCTGGCTTAAGTTTTAAAACTTTAGGAAAATGTTTGCATGGGGTTGACAAAGACTTGTTAGATATTTACCAGTTAAATTGTCAGAGGATTACGCCTTCGGTGCTTATAAGGTCTGTAGAGCTGTACTGTAAAGCTGAGAGGGTTTTTTCCCTTTTGTTTTAGATAGAGCTTGTTACGACACCAGGTGTTAAAAGTGTAAAGCGTGATGAGCCTCAGGTTCTAGGATGCTATAAACTGGTATGAACTAGCACTGGCAGCTGGTAAGGAAGAGGGAGAGTTAAGAGAGTGGGGCAGAGAGAATGGTTCTGCCTGTCAAGGAAGAGTAAGACCAGCTGAGGAGTTTACCTGGCTCCAACTTAAGGAAAATATGGCTGTAGGTTCTGTGGTGCCTGGGGTGGTAATAGCTGAGATTGGCCTCTGTTGCCAGCAAGTGTCCATGAAACCCTGAAGTCTTAGCCACCCTAGCTGTAAACATGCACAAAAGACTCGTCTTGCATCCCCTTCTCCTTTCAGTGTGTATTTGCGAACTTCTGTTGAAATGAAATGGGGATCCTGCTTTTGCAAATAACGTTCTTACATTCTGCCCAGCTTTGACTAATAGCAGAAGGCCCAGTCTATGCCAAGGATCCAGCAGGGTAGGAAGAGTAAGAGGGTTCCTGTGGAAGAACTGAATTTATGATGTTCCAACTCAAGACTTTATTGCCATGCCTGTGTGTTAGAGGATCCAACTGTGGTTGTTTCAGATAATCTTAACTGCTGTTTCTTGCAGTGTGAGTGCTGGTCTGTGCAGCTTTAATTCAGCTTCTGTGTGGTCTGTCTGCAAATAAACATTTGTGGATACATATGCTGTGGCACGTGTGCATGTACACATAAATATATGTGTTCCTGTGACTGTGCTTAAATAAAAGGCTATGTTGGACTGCAACTACGAATAAGACTATTCACAGTTAAAAGATGAAAATTTGTAATTTTGTAATTTTTTTACTCCCAAACAGGTTTACAAACTCAGTCTGCTGCAGTGATTCTAAGATAGGTTGAAGTTCATGCTTCAAACATGCAGCAATCTTAGTAAAACCATACTGGTAACGTCAGTATTCCTGGAATGGTTGTCTCTTCAGTTGTCCTTCCTCATGCCACCCATCACACTGTTCAAAAAGCAGTAGTAACTTTGCAGGTTGATAAGAGAAGGGTGGAGCATCACCATTTTTTTTTTGTGGAAGAATTATGCCTAGCACATGGTGAAGACTGTCATCATCTTTGGAGCTAAGAGGACTGGAGTCTGTGGAGGGGAATGTAGTGAAATGGAGGATGCAATCATCAGGGAGCAGCAGCAGGGCTGTGCAGGCTGAAGGAGGGAGTATGAAAGGGTTAGAAGAAGGGAAGCCACCGAAGGTTCAAAGGAAGAGTGTCATACAGAGGAATATCTTGTAGGAGAACAGACGTAGCTTCAAACAGGCCATAACTGAGGTGGGGTAACTAAGAAGTTTCAGTAATCAAAGTGGTGCAAGGTGGCCTGATAATTCTGACAGCAGAAGTGAAAAGTTTGTCTTCTGAAGTATTTGGGGAAGGGGGTGGGGATTTTTGGAGGGTTTTGGGGGAGAGGTTTTATTAAGTAAGTAAGACTCTACAGAGAAATATTTAACATCTGAAGGGGGGGAAATTTCAGGAAGGCTTCACTAGATGATAATGACTCAAAAAAAATGGAGACACAGTAACACCTTCACCTAGTGTTAGCTCCCCAGTGCCTTTTCGAATTGGTGGTTGCAGTTATTTGCATAAATTCAATAACTGAATCACCGATAATGCTGAATTGAAGGGACTGTTGTAAAGTCCAGGACAAATGGACATAGCAGAAGACATCCAGATCTGTTCAAATAATAAGCCTACTCATTTTGTGAGACCTCAGGAGATAAACTCTTGGATTTTACAGAAGAGCTTTTATTGCCATCTACTGGCTTGACTAGGCAATTTAAGATTGCTCAACTGCATCACCCTTTCTAAGAACCATTTGGAAAATGTTTGCTTACTGAGAAAATATTTTGAAGAGATTGTTTCAGAATATTCCTTAGGCAAGCTTATCTTTGGCATGATATCAGACGAGTCTGTTTGCAGTTAGCTATGTTAGCATGCCAAGCTTTATGAAAGGAGCTTCATTTAAACATCTGGAACCTGACACACCCATAAATGAACTCCAGCACATGCTTCACTTTGCAGGAAATCAGCTCTAGGAACATACGCAGGATTTTGTGCGTGTGGTGCGCAGCAGGTTGTGTGTGCATGTGCACTTTGAAAACTGGAGTTGTCAGTGTTTCTTTCTACTTTCAACTTCCAAACTGCATAAAATTGAGTAGAGTTTGAAGAAAAACTTTCTCTTAATTAGTTCTTCAGATTTTCCAATTACTCCAAAGCCCCCAAAAATCAACAGACAACTTCAAACTTGGTGCTTTGATTAAGTCTGAAACAAGTCATTGATAAGGTGAGATTAGCTTTTTTATAAATACAGTAGTGAAAGTAAAAGGCCGAATTCTTTCTCAAGCAAGATGCCCATTGGATAAGATCTTTAGGGTAATTTCTCTAAATTCCAAAGTCTTTTATATATTTTTCTGTCTGTTCAGTATGAAATTCCTAAGAGATTTTCAGGGTTTTTTTTGAGGCATCAATACTGGCTGACAAGTCATTGCCAGGCTGCTGTATAACTCAGATCTGCAGTGTGTTTATCTTTCATCAGATGAACTAAGTGTTTGTACAAGCACTCCCAGATTTGGGAAGCTCAAAATGAGAAAGATCAACAGTGATGTTATTCAAATTATTTTAAATCCTGCATCCATTTTGGCTGGAAGAAATGGAAATATGACCTGGCTGTGGTAGCCATTTCAATCTGTACACAGGAGTCTACAGCCTGGCACTCAAAAGTACACAAAAAGCTCCTCACACAATGATTAAATCTAAAGAAATAGCAGTAAAAAATAGTAGCAGCATCAGAAGTCTATTTTTTAACTAGATTTATTGATTCGGAATTTTAAACTGTGTATCATATACTGCAGTAAGGTGACAGAATTGTTGAGAGTTCCTTTTTCTTTTCCCTGGCAGTCTCATGTTCGTTTCTGAGACTACTATAGCCTGACTATCCTCTCAGTGGCCATTGTTTGCAGATCTGAACCAAAGCTTTTGTACTCATTGTCACTTACTATTCCTGTTTCTTGTCTTTGTTCTTTCCTCACAGCTACAAGCCCCCAGTGTGAAAGGCTTTGATTTTGCTAAGCAGCATCTGGGCCAGCACAATAAAGATGATGTCCTGATTATCCATGAGCCAGCTCCTTTACCAGGACCTATTAAGGATACTACCCCATCTGAAAATGGAGATGTGCCCAGCCCCAAATCCAAGACTTCCACAAAGCCTTCAAAGACTGTTCGACACAGAGGGAGGTCAGTTCACAGAGATAAAAACAAATTGTAGTAGACAATCGTTTATTAAGGGTAGTGATTGCTGTACTTTTAGGGCAATTTCAGTGGAAAGAACTGTTCCAGAGCTCTGGAACTCATATTTTCTCATAAGCCACCACTGTTGCATCTTGCTATTCATTTGTACAAGATTGTGAGAATTTAGTGTTCATTTTTCTTTGAAAGGGAACATACCCTTAAGAGGGGTATTTAAGACACTGCTGAGCTGACTGGGGTCAAGTAATTTCTATTTCACTGGAAACACCAAGTCTGTGTTTTCCAATGCAGTCTCTTTGTGATCTCTAGCTACTAAGCCAGCGGGTGGTTAAAAGCAAATGAAAGCCACTGACGAAGAGTAATGTGTTTAAATCACATTAATAGTGATCAATACATGTATGAAGAGTCGGGATTTCCAAAACTAAGCCTTATCTTCAAAATTCAGGGAAGATGCAGAAATGTTATTTATGATTATCTGGGTGGTCTTGTAGCAAATAAGCCTTATTCAGAAAAAGGAATGGTAATTCACGGCTGTGCAAATGGAGAAGGGTTTGTCAACCAGCAGCAGAATCTTCCTAATCTCTTCCAATAATCACATGATGTGACTGTCCTTTGCTGGAAAAATTGTGTTTATAGGATATATGATGTAACAAAGCTGTGCAGTAGAGATGGATCTGCACACAAAAAAGTGTGGAAGGTAACATGGGGAAAAAATGGAACTCTGAGAAGACCCCCTCTGAACTACACTTCCCAGTAATTCTTCTTCCTCTCACTCCCTTTCACACATCTTTGTCTCCAGCTCTGCATTCCCTGTGCTTATACCTATGTGATACTGCACAGTGTGAGGAAAAAAAGAAAGCAAACATTCAAGGGCAGGATTGGATGAGCCGAGAAGGAAACTAATGGTGATTCTGACTGGGCTGCACGTCTCTGCAACACAGCTTGCTCCTCTGTTCAGCCGTCTGTGCTACTGCTAAAGCCCAGCTGTCTTAAGATGCTTGCTTCATCTTCCCCATGTGGGCTTCATAAAGCTCAGTTTCCCCCTTCCAGATGCTAAGCCTGTCTTCCTAACTCCCTACAGGCTTTGTAAATAGAAGACTGCTAGTGGTGCAAAGGTGGAAGGTGGGCAAAACTGGAAAATAATGGAAGAAAAATGAGCTATACTAGTATTGGTGTAGCTTACATAAATTAAAACAAAGTAATGTAATTCTGAAAGACAAGTTTCTGTGTTTCTTTTTAAAAAGTTCAGAAGTGACCTAGGACAGAGGTGATTCATGGGGGAAGGGAAGGCATCTATATTCATACGCAGATGAGCATAAGAAGTAAGTTTAAATTTGAGGTTGCTCCTGTATTTCATCTAGAATAATTAAGAAAATCAAGCAGGAGAAATGTCAGAAGCCAACATTCTGATGATACGCCGTGATCCCATTGTAGAAAGCCACCAAATAAATCAGGTGTGATTTCCCTTTAGTGAAGCCATGTTGGCTGTCACCAAGTCCTTTCTTATTTTTCATGTACCGTAGCATAGTTTCCAGGACAATCTACTGCATGATCTTCCTAGGCATGGAAGTGAGAGTGACTGACCTGTAATTCAGGTCACTTGAAATGTTTTCAAAAGAGAATCTCCCTCTTCTCCCTCATATTCCCTTAAGAACAAATCTTCCTTTAGGCTTAACTAGGGCGATGTTGCCATCATCTCCCTACCATGCTGATGTGCCCATGTCAGCTTGCGATTTGAAATATTTATTCCCGGAGGCTGAAGTTGAGATGTGAAATGGTATCATACTGTGTTGTGTTGGGTTTAGCTGCTTGATGTTTTGTGAAGAAACACAGAACTCAGTTCATCACAGTTCAGCTCAGGATTGTATGCTACATGCCAGGAAATCTAGTGATGTGAGTACACATTCTGTATCTATAAGAAACAACAAACAAGAACAGCTGAGTTCAGAAAGCTCAGCATCCTTAGGCTCCAGCTGAGAGTTGGACCTGTTGTTTTGACTCGAGAGTATACAAATGCATATTCTTCAGCACTTACAGGTAATGGCTGATGTTGACTCAACACTGTTTATGTTCCTATAACTTGTTGATAATTTGGATATGTTGAGAAAAGAGTGTGAAGGGAAATGCAGTGCATAATGAGATGAAACAGAAAGTCAGTAGGAGATCTTACACAGAACTCCAGCCTCATACTCTGCTGATCCAGGACAAGGGTGATGGAGATGATAGCTCTGTACACCCTCTCCCCCACAGAAAACAATGCAGTGATGCAGATCTTTAGGCTCATTGAGGACCATTTATTCTCTTTTCCCTGCTATTACTATTTTTTAATTGGGATGTACATTAGTATTACAGTCCTGCAGATCAGGGCATTGTTTAGGGAGGAGAAAAAGGGAAGTTGAATGCAGAGCTGCAAGGAGTAGATTTAGCTTCTATGGACTTGTCAGGCTGCACACATCTTAGTCTGTGAGCTCTAGGCAGGTTGATGTTTGGCCAAGAGCCTCAGTAACTAGTTCAGATACTCATCTCTAGCCCAAGCAAATCCTGCACTAATGATGTTAATGCACAGACATGTGCACACTCTCCATGATGAACTCCCTGCCAGAATAGAATATGAGCGTTCACAGGACAAAATGGTCACTGGAGACACTATCACAAAGGCTGATCCCATGTGAAAAGACAACATTTGGTGTCAAGCAGTGGTGTGGACCCTGTATTTTTTTCTATTTTTATACTATCAGAATAATTTTACAGGCAAAGTATTTTGTTGGAGAAGATCATGGGGGTTTTTTCATTTTTCTATATTGCCTACAAAAGGTGTGAGCACTCAGATTGTAATTTTTAGATAAGAAATGTTCTTAAGAATCTTGACTGTATGGAATAAATACATTTTTGCATTTTACATTTGACTAGTCAGGAAAATGTTCACATAGATTTGTATTGTTAGCAGGCTGAAATGTTAAGACTAGTTACCTATGTGGGTTTCCCATTCCTAATTATAATTATTTTTTTTCTGACAGGTAAATTGCTAGTTACAAATGCAAAGCTTTTTCTTGTAGTATATTTTAAAGGAAAGATTACTTAATAATATTGTCACCTGTGAATTGTGTTGCAGTAATTTTTCACACACAACAACGGTAACATCATGGCAATGAATATCTAGCTATGATAAAGTATTATAAATTTGCTTATAAACAGAGGAAAATTTTAGCAGACTTCACAAGATATTTTAGCACAGGAATCTTTGTGTGTGAGAATTATGCCCCCTTGCAAACTTGTTTGTTTTGTAATGTTTGTGGCAGAATTTCACCGTCAGATGCAGAATCCACAGCAAGTGAACAATCCAGCGGGAGAGAGACAGGAGAAGAAAGTGCAAGACCATCAGCTGTTGCAAATGAGGGCAAGCCACGAAGAGCAGTGAAGAAGGGTTTGTTACTTTTTTTTCCTCCTTGTTTGCTCTAGTGCTTTAGTAAGGTTGAAGAGTTACTCTGGTACTGTAACTTTTCTAAACTCACCTTTGGCTATTGATTTTTCTGCTTCTTGCTGCAGAAAATCCCTTTGTATTTGGTTTAGTTTCTTCTGTTGAAACTGAAGAGCTATACATTCCTTTCATTCCAGCAAGCTTTTGAAACAAATGGCTTAGCAGGAATGAATCTTGCCTCCTTTTGTCCTACACACTCCCCCAGCAAAACTCTTTCCAGCTAGGCCTAATTGTGTGTCTCATGGTAGCAGAATTGCAGACAGTTACATGGGCAGTAGTGGTCACAGCAGGACTTGAGACCATGGGGTATGTCTGTAACAGTAACTTTGAAAAAGTGATATGAGAAAAAAGACACCACAGAGGTAAAAGTTTTACAAATTAGTTTTAATTCAATCATCAAAATGGCTGCACGATTGTACATTAGAACAATCAAAATTTAGTGCTACTATGTTAATTTTTTTATAAAGAACCATCTTGCTTCCAGTTATAGTGCCACTGTTTCTCTGGGAGGTACTCTAAAATATATATGTTTATATATTTGAAAAGATGGGAAGATGTCTCAGGAGGGTTTGAGTTCCTCCAACCTTATCTGACTTGAATTCTATTGCTCTGTAGTAGTGTTCTCCCCTTTTTTCTTGCCTGGGAACTCCAAATTCGTCTCTTCATTTTCTGTCTGGCTTAAAACATTTAACATTTTTTTTTTTCATTTAGAAAATTATGTGTTGCTGTATCTGAGTTACCTGGTAAAGGCAACAAGGAGACTGTGTAAAATGTGTCCTTTCTACCTATCATGCCCTTACTGGGTAAAATGTGCTATTTTTTTCAGCATTTGGTGCCTCTAGTTTTCCAATCATAGGGATTATTTTTAGCTTTCAGAATTGGAGGCACTGTCTGCAGAGAGCTCTCCGCTAAATGGGAGATTCAGTTCCCTTTTTCTGCACCTGAGATTTGGCAGTTTGATCCAAGTTCATGCATTTTATTCAAAAGTAAATGCAATCATCTTATTGCTGTGTTTTGGTTTTGTTTCTTTTTCCAGTTGTGATTCTAGCTAAATTATTTGTCATAATTACTTCTTGTCTCTTCTTTTTCCTTTATGTTCTCAGGAGCAAACAGAGTGGGTAAGTAACCAGAGCTGGTAGTTGAGTACAAATATGAATAGGGGTATTGGGGTAGCTGCAATTATATCTTAGGGATGGAAGAGTTTGTCTTCTGAGTTTAAGAAACTAAAATTGCTTTTGAGCTGTTGAAGTATAAAAAAGTCTCAGTAACACAAATTATAGTAATCCAGCACAATTTTCTAGTTTTTTTCCTCACAATTCTCTCAAATTATTGAGGAAAGCATCACTGTGAAAGAAGTAAAACTAAGGCAGCTATTGGTCCTGAAACCAGCTTTGTATAAACAAGTTAAAGATACTATTAGAATTAATGTCTTTACTGGAAGCCCAAGAAAAACACGAGCTACCTGCAAAGAAACACAAACATTTTTTTGTGAACTAGCGTTTTCTCTGCCAGGATTGAGACATGGCAAACACAGGGCAGGAGAAAGCTGATGCTGTCTTTGATAATGTATAACACATTTAGTGATAAAATAAGGACTGTGACCTCTGATAGCACCAACTATCTTATAGTAGCCAACATCCTGTCCATCCTTCTGTACTATGCTGCTTTCCACTGGTGGGTGTAATGGCTCATCAGCTGCATCCTGGGGATGTCACCTGCTGAGATACAAAGGAACTGTGTGAAATTCATCTCTAATTGCATACTGGTTAAGATACCAGTGGATGAGTTGAAGAATCCCACTGACTTTATCTGATTTTGGATATGAGGCCTTATGCACCTTGGTTGCTGTGTCTCTCAAGCAGTAGCCTTTCTCTGTCTCCAGCTGTATTTGTTTTTGTATAAAATCATAGCTTCCTGACTTTTCAGTTCAATTAATGGTTTCAGCTCAGGGGGCAGTGATGAACACTCATCCTGGCATGTGACCTATATAGACTGGTTGTTAAAACATGATCTGACCAGTATTGGGCCATTAAGTACCTTTCCATTAGTTTTTAGCCTCAGCTGAATTATTCTGAAAGCAAAATTTCATTCATGTAATGCCATCTGATAGCTTTATAAGGAAGATTTTCTAAATCTGAATGATAGTATAATATTAGAACTCTGAAATGAGAAATTATGCTTATTCTCTGTGTTAGAACTTCTACAGGACCTCGTTCATGTGTTGAGTTAGACACCATGTCTTCTTTTGTTGTATGTGTACAGTGCTATGCTCTTCTGACTTTATCCACTTTTCTGTACTTCCATCTTGGTTTGTATTTACAGACACCTTGAGTGTAGGCACACAGAGAGGATTTAAAGGTCAGATGAAGCTTATAAGGGTTTTTGTGTGTATCTTTTCTGCAAGAAGGAGTTACATGTGATGTTACTGTAGAGCCTTACCAAAATTTGTTGGTGGGACTTCTGTTTTACAAAATGTTTAAGAGCTCTTTCACCTAAGAGCCCCCTGCCAAGCACTTGTTTATGTGTGTACAAGGGAAAGTTATGGATGAAATCATAAAGATTCAGAGTGAATGCTCAGTGTAATTGAAAACATTGGACCTCGCTAACCAAGTAATACGAAAACAGCCTTAAAATTTTATGTTGGAGGTCATTGAGTTTGGGAACGGCTGATAGAGTGAAAAGGTGAGGAAAAATTTTATGTTGGAGGTCATTGAGTTTGGGAACGGCTGATAGAGTGAAAAGGTGAGGAAAAATTGACTAATGTATGGGTAAGATGCATGCAGAAGTTCAGATTTCTATTGACTGCCCAGTTGCTCTGAGGGATTCACACTAACTCCTTAATATATCTTGTGCCCCCTCTCTGTGAGAGGCCATGCTTGCACACTTCTCAGAGATGCATGAAGATCGAGCTGTGAAGGTGACAGATGGTTGAGATGATACAAATGGCTACAGAAGAGAGATGGATGTGTCTCATTTAGACTCTGTGTCTTGCAAAACATTCGGGACACAGAGGTCTTGAATGGTCTGTTTGCCTTCTCTTTAGGAACACTTATACAGAGAAATCACATTTATAAATGGTGCATGCCTTTTATAAATGTGTATTTTTGACAGTGCGTTGATCAAGTTTGAGAAATATGAATAGGGATTTTGCTCAACTTGTGGCCAGACTGCTTTCCAGCCCAAAAGTAGTATGCTGTGAATATAATAAAGCATACTATTCCTTTCTTCTCCTTCTCCCTTGTTGTGCTAGAAGAGGCAAGCAAAGAAGCAAGTAATGTACTTTGACTTTCTACAGAAGATAGGATTCACTCTTCTGAACGCGTCCTGCATTACCAGCACATGTTGCAACAGGATCACAGCAGTGATTTTTTTTCCTTTCCTGTCTGTTGTAGTTATGTCATATTGATCAACAATTGATTCTGTATCAGAGTCAAATTAGATTTTCCTCCTGATTTGAATATCGAGAACCACATCCACTTTTTAGAAGCCTGTGGAAAAATGTGGGACTATGTCCCTGAACACTTTTGTGTTCCTTCATAAGGAGAGTTACAAGTCTTGATCTCTCGTTTCTTGTATTTCATGGTAAAAAGTTTGAGAATGTGTGGCTTTATTACATGGATAAGACAAAAGGTTATTTTGAAATTTTTCAATAGCTTTTGCAAGCCACATCTGCATAACAGTTTCTGATTTAGGTCTAACTCAGAAAATTATTACTAGATCTGTGCTTAACTGCAAATCACAGGGGTGATCCTGTAGATTTCAAGTCTTTTGAGGGAGATGACCCATTTCTGTTGAAGAATTAACTGTTGGCAGAACCTGGGATGCACTTCACGCATATTGATTTTCATGATGTCTTTTGCTTATTGTATTTGAATTGGTTTAACCTCTTCAACAAATTACAACATGACAGTATTTATGCAGCTTGCTTATTATTATGTGAACTATTTATCCCGTCACGGAGAAAAAACCTGCTTTAAAAGTTAATCAGTAAAATGTCGTAAAATTCTTCATGTTTTGTGTGGATTTCGAAGGGCTTTTTGTTTGTTCCTGTATCACTCCTATCACTTAAGAAATGCATTATGCATAGCGATATCTTTCATTGCTCTTTGAACCCCCCATTTGAGCAATTTGCATCTCCTTAAGTACTGATAAGAGGAATCATTAGCAGAAAGTACTTAAAAGTTTTTTATGGAGTAAAGTAGATTGAGATTTTGGGGGTTTGCAAATGCCAAGAGCTTGATTTACAGAAATAAAGAGTGACAGCTCACCGTCTGGAAATAAAATGGGAAAATGTTTATGATTTGCAAAGCATGGGGTAAACTTATTGTACACTGTATGTAAGTCAGCTGGAAGGCCTGTAGGGCAAATTAGACACAGATGGAAAACAGGGAATAGTTTTGTAGCACTGCGTCTCTAGAGCTTAACATTTGACTGTGATAACCCTGGCAGCACTGCTTCACTCTGCGTTGGTTCTGATGATTTAGGACCTCCTCAGACCAGCAGTGGAAACGAGCAGCACTCCTCAGCCTCTATCTTTGAACACGTGGACAGGATGTCCCGTTCTTCAGATGCCAGCAGACGGGTCCCAAGCAAGATCCAGCTGATTGCCATGCAACCCATGGCTGCACCTCCTGTTCAGAACTCAGTGCTCTCTGATCGAGTGGCAGAGACCAACAAAATTAATAAAGAGGTATTTTTGAAAGTGCTTTGAATGTTTTTGGAGGATTGTGTGCCTAGCCAAGAGGGAACTGAAAAGTATCCAGTTTCTTGTTATCAGGAGTTTACCTTGTAAATTTCTGAGGAGTTAAATCTTGACAAGTTGCAGAAATAATCCTGTTTCCATCCAGAGAAATAATCTGACGTGCTTTTAAGAGATGCCTAAACCAAAGCTTAAACACAGAGGGGATTTGATGGTCAGGATACCTTTGTGTCAGCATCCTTTTGCTAGTCAGCAGGACATGACTTAAAGAGAGCTGTGCTAATTAATGTATGAGAATTGGAACATATGGCCCACCTTGGTTTTCATTCTACACTAATCTTTTAAATTTTCAGAACGCAGGATGTTGGTTATAAAAAGAAGTTATCTCAAAACATTCTGGGGTGGGAATTTGCAGCCCAGTTCATTGCTTTCAACTTCTAATCTGTTTACCTGCCAGTAAACAGACAAAATTTCCTGCTTTCTCTGAGGCTCATGTTAGTGTAAGCAGAATATGAGCATGCCTGGAGCATGAGGTGAGGTGATGCACTGTAAAACCACATCATACACTGCCTGACAGTAGCACATACCTGCATCCAGGTTTGGTACTGGGTGTAAGATGACATATTTTCATGATTCAGAGTGGAAGATTTCTCAAACCTGTATCTGAACTTTGTTAAGAATCCGTGTTTGTCAGTGCCTTACTGAAGAGAGGCAAATACACATATCTAGGATACAGAGGCAAGAGGAGCCACAAACCAGAAATCTGTCTGTATGGGCAGAAGACATATAATTCTAACTATAAGCATTAAGAGCAAGCCTGACTTGTGTCCTATATATGCTGTTTTGTTTTGGGTTTTTTTTTGTGAGAGAATACACAAAAATAAATATTTATTTGGTTCTTCATTTCCTGATGCAGGTGTGTTCCGGAACTAGTCTAGCACAGGCAGAGCACTTGTTGATACCTAATCTGGTGCTCAAGTGTTTACCAGTGATAAGAATTATTTATTATTATTATTTGGGCCGAGACTTAAAGTGTGGTGTTACAACAGCTTTACCCAGATAATGAGATGCATGCAATGAAATTTGAAAAAAGGTAGCAGAGTGGCGTGAAAACTCAGCCTCCAAGGTGATGGAGAGGGGGTAGTGCCATGTCCATCTGGGGATCTGGGCCCTTGTGTTGCTGCATAGCACATGGCAGCCTCTCATGCACAGCAGAGGCACTGAGTGAGGAGCTCAGTTGGCTCTTGAAGTTCTTGCTTCTTATGTGATGAAGGTTATTAAAGGGAAAGGGTGGCAGTTTTTAACACTTTTGTTTGATTTGTTGATCAAATATCTATCTGTTTGCCTAGTATGGCTAACTACAGACTTAAAAAAATAAGACTTAGTCTTATTTTTTCAGAGCGGTGTTACATCTGGCAGAGAGCAGGAGTTTTTTGTGTTCCTCCTGCCTTTTGTTAACAAACTGCCACTTTCCTCTAATTGCACCTGCTGTGCTGGCAATCAGGTTGTGTATAATAGTACATCTACCTGGGGAGACAATGGGGAGGCTGCAAAATACCCAGGAAGGAAAGTGTGTTCATAAATTGTGTGACTTATTTTAGTCCTTCAGAGATTTTGGGGGAGGGAGTCAGGGACAGGCAGAGAGGTGGGGAGGAGAGGTTTACAGAAGAGCAGCAAAATCCAGTTTGCAAAATATAGAACTGAAAACAAATCCTCTTTTTATTTTCTTCTCCTTCCTTAAGATACAAACAGCCCTGAGGCACAAATCTGAGATCGAGCACCACCGCAATAAGATTCGCCTCCGCGCCAAGCGTAAAGGGCACTATGAATTTCCAGTGGTGGATGATGTGGTGGTGGTTGACTCCAAAGAACAGCACAGAATATATCGCAAGGCACAGATGCAGATTGACAAGATCTTGGACCCTGGGGGCAGTGTGCCTACTGTCTTTATAGAGCCCAGGAAGAGGTAGGGATTTCAAAGATGGAACGAACAATTTTCTTTTAGAGTCAGTCAAACTACATTAAAACTGTACTTCTTAACTGTCAGAGCTTAAAATCATTTTAATCACAAGTTGAATTTGAGTTATCTAGGTGAAAAGGATTGTTCTAAACACTTTTATTTATTTCGGTATATTCCACTATGTTTTGATTTAAAATTATTTTTTACAAGTTCTCAGCAGTGAATTCTTGATAAATAAGCCCAAATGTATGAATGCACTCTTAAAACAGTGTAGTGTTTGCTATGCATTTCTTTGAATAATTCTTGTGTGATGTAGAAGGATCAAAATTGCAATATCAGTGCTAAAAAAGAAACCTGCAAGTAGTATATATATGCAAGTAATATAGCCAGCAAATAATAATATTTTTATAAAGCAAAAGGGGGGAAGGGAATATGTAAAATCAGCAAAACCTTGAACAAGCTACAAAGCATGAAGATTCTGAATGTTAAAGGCACATTCACAAATCAATGAGATTATCCAGAGGGAATACATAAAAGGTTATAAAGCACATCTGTCAGCCTCACAGATCTGCCTTCCTGGCCTTGTACTTGCAGAGAAGGTTTTCCCTGAGTTCTGTTTCATGCTTGTGAATACAGGCACTTTGTTCCTGGAGTGCTGGTGCCCAGTGGGTGCCTCTGCACCGATAGAAAGTAGCTTTTCTCCAGTTGTGTGGGTTCCTCAGCTGGTTTGCCTAGTGGGGTTAAACCCTCTGTACCAAGCACAAAGCCTTGTTGGCAGTGTGGTCTGTTCTGTGGCTGCAGATGTGTCACACGCTGGGCTGGGGAGCTGGAACACAGGCAACTTGGACACAGGAATGTAGGAGGGAGATGACTCTAGAGAGAATTTAAGGGAAGAATGGGATGTTTTGGAGAGTTGCCAGTGAGGGTATTATTAAGAGAAGCTTGAGGAAAGAGATATGAGCTACCTAATGGGACTGACATGGAAAAGTGGGAAAGAGAAGAGAAATGGGGCTGAGGCAAGGATGACTTGGTGGAAATGGGCAGAGGAGTTCAACCTTGAGTGGGATGAGAAGAAAATTTTCAAAAATAAATGTGATTACCTTTATCTTTCTTTCTTTCTCTCTGCTTTTTGGTTTTTTTTCCTCTTAAGTTCTCGTGCAAAACGTTCTCCCAAGCAGCGGCGTCGCCATCAGATAAATGGGAGTCCGATTGATGCTGAAAAGGACAGGTTAATCACAACTGACAGTGATGGGACATACAAAAGGCCTCCAGGAGTCAATAACTCTGCATATATTGTATGTATGTCTCTTGAATGGCAGGAATGTTCTGATAATGATGACACTTGCCACATTGGCAGGTTTTTGGCCTTCTGTTTATGGTCCATAGGATATGGTTAGTTTCAGTCATACAGTTAGCTTGTAAATCAAAGTAAAATAAGGATTTAATCAATGGTCTGTCATTATTAAGCAGTAAAACTCTGCCTTGTTTCCATTAATACCACTGCGTTATGCACATGAAAGTGTGCTTGACATGTTCTACAACACTTGAACATAGTTTCACTCTAGTCCAATTTGCTGGATGTTATATATTCATATATTACAGAAAATTTCATCCTTTGCTCTTACAGAGTGGAAGACTTAACTCTTTTTGTGAGAAATTATCTCATCTTTCAAATGTGGGAATTATTAATGATAGAGAAACACATCCTTGTACTACAGCAATTTGAAACAATTCTAGTGCAATGTCTTGAAAATTAATTTTGCTTCACATCTAAAAAAAGAAAGATGCTGGAGAATACTTCTCGTCAACCATATCCATGTCACAAACAGTATTTAGGTTTCTTTAACCACCTCTAAGCAGATTTCATGAAGCCAAATGCTTGAAAACTTGAAACACTTCCAAATATTGGAAGCCCCTGGACAGTTCTTATCTTTAAAGATGGTTTATAAATTTTAGCAATTTCACTGTTAGCTGCATACGCGGTCAGGTGACTCTGATGTCGCTTTCTGCAGTTTCCCTTTGCCTTCAAACATGAGTGTGGTGATTTTAATGTCTTGCTGCAGTAGAATGAATTATCATCTGAAGCTGTTTAATTAAGACATGGCACACAGCAGGCTCAGCCCCTTTGGCATCTGCAGTGAGACTGCTCAGAATGCTAAGCTCCTAATAAAGTAGAGGCTTGTGCCTCTTGACAACTGATTCTGGAGTCTGCATGCAGTGGTAAGAATGAGCTCTGATAATAAGTCTGCTGCTGTAAAGCTTGTTTAATTTCCTCTCACTGATGAACCATAAGCCCATGTGGTATGATCCTAGGTAGTAATTATGATGCATGCCTAAGGTGTTGCTGCAATGAAGCACTTACATGAATCCCATTCAGGTGATGCACCCAAGGTTCAAGTTCCATGCAGGTAACCACTTAGATCCTTAACATCTTCCTTTCTGTGTTTTTTCTAGGAGGTGATAATTGTTTAATGTCACTGCTGATGTGGTCATTTATAAGCTAAAGATTGAATTAATTTCTTAGAACTGCAAAAGCTGCAAAGAAGTCAAAGATGTAGACAGAGCTGATTGGGTTTTTTTCTGGGTGTCGAAATGCTCTCTGCATTACTTCATTACGTGCTTGCAAACCACAAGATTTCTGTTATACCTGAGTAACTGCTGCACAAACCTCTGCTGCCTTACCTGAGATCAGAGTCCTTTAGATCACACTGAATGAAGTATTTGAGCTGCTGGTGTTATGTATGTACATGTAGAAGCGGGGAGTGCTGTGCTTCTGGCAAAGGCCATGTTGCTCAGACTGAAGGCCCGCAGGGGCTTGGAAGCTGGTTAGATCTTCCCTGTAGCTGCCCTTCACCTTCTTTCTGTTTCCTGCAGTCCGACCCAGACTTGCCCCCCGAGCCCCAGACGTCATCCTCAGCGGATGTGGGGAAGTTCCCCGGCTTGCCGTCACACCCGGTGTCGCAGTACGTGCCCCCGCAGCCGTCCATCGAGGAGGCTCGGCAGACCATGCACTCGCTGCTGGACGACGCCTTCGCGCTGGTGGCTCCCAGCAGCCAGGCGGCCAATTCTGCGGCCGTGCCTCCGCCCGGGGTCTCCGCAGGACAGCCGGTAAAAGCTGCTGGGCAGGGGCTGGGCCACGAATGCAGCGGGGATCGCCTCGTGGGCCGGCTCGGGCAGCAAACAGCACATCTGTGAAGCAGTTTAAAAGGTGTCCCTGGGCAGGGAGTGAGCAGCGGTTTAGCCATGGCCGCTGTTGTTGTGCCCTTGCTGTCAGGACTTACCACAAATGCAGAACGTTCCTGGAACAAGGAGAATTCAGAAATGACCATCACAAGCTGGTGAACTTGCTTTCTGAGCTGTTAGGTTTCTTTTCCCTTTTCCCATCTCAGCCATGAGAGAAGATAGGAGCTTTCCTTCAGGATAATTTCAGTTCTTCTCAATTAGGATCTTTCACAAGTCAGTCTTGGTGTGTCTTGAGAGTAAAACTTTTTTTTTTTTTTTTAATAAGTGAGGCAGTTCCTATTTTGACAATGGAAAAATAACATATTTGGCATAGGTCATATTTTTTAGCAGGATATCGAAAAGCTTTCAGGAAGTGAGGGGTATGGAAGCAGTGTTTCTGTGTATGATTTTTCCCTTTTGATGGAGCACTGAAACACATGGATAATCTTGTAGTACAGGTAAGAATTTGTAATCCCAAGTTCTGATGAGTGTGAGCCCTGTGGTCTCTCTGCTGCAGTCTGATATTTGAGGTCAAATGCAAAGCTTTTTTTTTTTTGCTAACTAGACATTGGAGCTCTTGATCTTTTTCAAGTGAGAAAAGGTATTTCTGGATGGTTTTTAAATTAAGACTCTGATCACATGGAAGAGAGCGTGGCCCCCTGTAGCAGTGATTCCCAGATCTTTTTGTGCTGCTTTGTTTGTAAAACTTAAGTTCTTACAGTTGCCATCAAATCTTACATATAGTCTTAGTGAACTCTGCCATTCATCACTTAAAAGGCTGACTGTGAACTTCCCAAGGTATGAATTTTGATTTTAATGTGGTGGTTTTTTTTCATTCTTCTGACAGAGATACATGGAATTTGGAATGACTCCGCCAACAGCACCAGGTCTCCTACCAAGGTAGCTTTTTACTGATAAAATTATCATTTTTTTGTTTTCCTTGCAATTACTGCAGATTTCTTACTGGCACTGGTATATTATTATGCAAACTACTATATAAATGAGAAGTAACTGGAGTCCAGATCCAGTGTGTGTTATTTATTTATGAAGCATAAATGACATATGCATGCTGTATGAAATCCAAGCCTCTGTTTAAAAGGAATGTGTTACTAGCCCCTCAGCTATGAAGATATCCTTCCAATATTCAATAAACCCACTGAGTCTGAGTTTTTTGAGAGCCTGAAACAGTTACTCAGATGCATGTAATTCTCCCAATACTCTTGCTTTCATCTTGTTCCTGTATCCTCAGGGCAACACTCACAACAACTTTCATATGACTAACAGATTCATTCTATTTTTAACCGAGTTGAGAATAAATGACGGAGCACAGTGACCCTCACAGAGAAAGTCTGCCTTGCAGCCTTATTATTATAAAATCGGGAAAAACGAACTTTCCATCTTCTCCTGCCCTTGCTGTGGGAGAATTGTGTAAAGGGGAGAAAATGGTTGTCCAGGTGATTGTTAATTTCACATTTGGTCTGTGTTTTAACCACATGTGAAGTTGGACATCTGAGTCATGGTACTCTCTGGGGTGAGACTAGTCTCACCCTCTCCAAGCTGCTGCAGCCAGGCTGGCAGAATGGTGGCCTTGTGCTGCTCTCTCATTACCTTCTTAGAGTTCACCATATGAGATGAAATCCCACAGCTATTCATGTCATTCATTAGACTTCACCTGAAGACTTCATTGCCTTGGAAACTTGATGGTAAAATGGCTGTGACAAACTTTCCTTTATTTATTGTTCAGCAACCTGATTTTGAGAAGACTGGGTAGAAAAGGAGGAGTTTCTAAGCATCTTGCTTAGTTCTTGGCTGGAGGTGACAGTTCCAGTGTGAGTGGAGCATACATGAAATGGTGCACAGTATGATATGTGGTGTACTCTTTGTAATTTAGGTTACCTTGAAGATTAAGAGCTTTGATACTGCCAGTGTAAAGCATAACCAATTGTTTGTTATTGAGGAGATTTTTGTCCTAGTTGGCCTGTTACATATTCAGGGAAAATGTGATAAATTAATCATGAAAGTATTGTACTCCATGTTAAAACACCTGGGCAAGAGTGTCTTCACAACGTATTTTTTGTTCAGAAGTTTATCATTCTTTGGCATAGGCAGTCTGAATTTATGTGAATCACAAAAGTTCAAATGCTGGCTTTGCATTTGATTTGATTTAGCTTAATCAACAGATTAAGTTAACAATCTTCAAAGAAGATCCAAACAGAAAGAATTACTCTAAGTTTTCATTAAAATAGAAAGGTTCCAAAAGCTTGGTCAATAGAAAACAAGGAAAGAGTTGTCATGGTTGTGCAGTGGGAGTTATTATCAAAATCTGAAGATAGTGATAAAAAAATTGATAGAAGCAGTGCACCAGTTAGAGGAAGGAAAAATAATCTAAGGTCAGTGTGATTAGGTGGCATGCATCAATGTCATAGTCCATTGGGTTAAATATCCAATGCATGGAATAATAGTTGGGTGAGCATACTGTTCTCTTCTCTGTAATAACACCATCAGCATCTTTAATGGGGTGGAACCAACCTGGGGAAAAAAAATTAATGTAAAAGACCTAGGTCACATAACAGCTAGGCAGTCATAAAGACACAATGTACAACTTTTGCCAGAAAATGGATATTGAATTGTGCAACAGAGATAGATATACTGAGCTATAGTGGATTAGTGGTGTAAAATTGATTTTTGGAGCGGTATCTCCTGACTTAAATGACTGGAGATTATTTTGGAGGTTTTTTTGGATGTGCAGAAATTGAAAGCTGAGTTTCAGTCTGGAAATAGGAAGGAGCACTAGAAAGCCTGAATGATACAGATGCAGAGCTGTATTCTGGTTTTATACTCCTATGTTGATCTTTGACTTTAAAGAGAATCTATAGCTATATATTACAAAGAAAATTGAGAAGGTGAAGCCTTATTAAATGTGCACCTTTCAAGTACAAACACATCAGCAAGAATTAATTTACTTACTGAAAAATTGGCACAAAAAGAATACATTTGCAGTAATGTTGAGAAAATATTTTCTTTAGACAACATCAAAAAATAGTAGTAGTTCATCAGCTTCAAAATTCCAGCTCAACACTGCAGGCATAAAGAGCCAGATGATCACATCCTTTACTGATTACAGTGATTAACATAACAGAAGTGATGTTGTTAAACATTACCTACCCATTGAAGCGTTTATTTCAACTAGCTTGTGTGGTTGGAAATGGTTTCCTCTGGATCTGCTCAGTCGACAGGTGGGGATTGTACTTGAGGGAACTGGGGAAATTCCAGCACTTCCACAATGGGATTGTTACACCTTGGAGCCCTTAAACCTTCATTTAGTAACACTGCATGCCAAATAGCTGGTATTTTATTTACAATTACTTGTTTGTGCTGTATTAGACAATTTATTATGTCAAATTATTTTCTTTCTGGCTGTCATATGAAGGTGGGTAGTTTTCCAAATAAAGCACAAATCAAGAGTAGACTGAATTGGATGCAGTCACAGGATTTTGCGGTAAAACGAAGGGAAGTAAAATTGAGATCTTGAGGAATAGGATACACTGCAGATTGTAGCCTAGGAGGGCTAAAATGCCATTGTGGTAAAAGGCATGGAAAACACATCCCTAGCCCTCACTTTGTGTAGTTCATGTGCCTGAGTTTGGCTGCTTGTCTCACTTTGCTTCATTTACACCTATACAATTATTGAGGTTAGATGGATTGCAGTTTCTGTTGTTAACTCTTTTTAGCAAATATATAAAACTGGCTACCAGCACCAGCCTGATTGATAGAAAACATTCATTTCCGTATACAATGCATTTCTTCATATGTGCTAATGACAGCTTTGAGTCATTTCATGAATCTTAAAGAGCACAGGTTTGAAAACTTTCTGAAAAATTATCAGAATACTTCATGAAGTAATAATTGTTCACAAAATATACAGTTTATGTTTAGACCAAAAGTGTGTGCCTACAAACTCTTTGAGTTAGCTTTGTTGCTGAGGTAAGCAGCTACATCATTGCTGAAGTCTTGCTTTTCTGTTTGTTTTTTTTTTCATTTAAGATACCTTTTTCCCCCAAGGGGAAAACAAGATCTCAAGATCTGCGAACTTTTTTCTCTGCATTGAGGAGACCACAACATGTGAAAAACACTCGCGTAAAATTTTGTTAAAACATATTCTTCAGGTGTAAATATTTTCTTCAACATTGAAGGTTACAATTACATTAAAAGGCATAAAGAACTTCTGTACAAGGCACGCCTACGTTATTGCTTCTAATTAGGAATTTCACTTATTTTAATCTTGAGTTCTTTTCCACAGGCAGAACTTTGGGCCAGGTTTTCTTCAGCCTGCAGAGTTGATGCACGGGGAGCAGCCGCCCCCTGAGGTTCAGTATTCCTCCAGAGGAATGTACTCAGAGGAAGTGCCATCAGTGGCACGGCCACGACCAGTTGGAAGCACTGCAGGTACACTTCACTTAAGCTGAATATGCAGTAAAATAACTGGTCCTGTTCTGGATCTGTTCTTATGTCAAGGTCACCATTAAGACGTCATTCTCCTTCAGCTGCTACCTGTGGTATGTGGTCGTTGTCCTCAATGCCCAAAAAAAATGATCACAAACTGAGGTTAACTCTACTTTTCATAGGACCTTGAAGAACAAGGAAGTGGTATGCCCCTTTTTTAGTATCTTACAAGTACTTACAAAGCATATTTTCACAAAACCCCATTCTCTAAGAATAGGAAATTACTTGTTCTAGAGATGACAATGTATGCTAACTTTCCATTTCGAGCTCCTCCTTTTGTGCTAAATGAACTAACTGATGCATCCCAAATCAGCATGCTAAATAGCAAAATTTTTTAATGCTTCTCTACACCTGTGTTTCTTATTTCTCTTTGTAGAACTGTATGCATTAAAGCAGTATCTCTCAGTTTTAGACTGAATTTTCTATTTCTGCTGTCCCACATGAAATCACCTTCCCTGATTGGGCTGAGGTAATTTTGATAGCAGTCACCAGTGCTATCATGAGTAAGATGGTAACATCACATGGCAGCTAAGCAGCAAACACTTCTAAGAATAAAATACTGTACTGCTATGCAAATGTTACAGTTAATTTTCTCCCAGATAAATATTTTCTTCCTTGAAAAAGACTGGAAATATGATCGTATACTGATGTCAGAAGCCCAGTTTTGATAGTTGCTCTCATCTCCCTTTAAATGTTAAATGACTGAGAATAGTAGGAATGTAGTAACTATGACAGCTTAATGATGGTTAATTTATTCTCTGATTTACACTATTGTCTAAATGTTCGTATGCATTCTGCTTTAAAGTTTGGAGATAGTTCATATATTTAGTTTCTGTCCCTCAGCATAATTATGTGTAAATATCAAACTTCTCAAATATTGGGGGTTTTTGAAATAAAATAGGAAAATGATCTAACTGTCCGTCACATAAATCACACTTGTTTTTGTCTTTTCCTCCCCTTTTGTACGTACACACAGTTTTATGTATCTCTAGGTTAAATGTGTTTCATTTCTAATGAATAATAAAGTATTTTTAGAAATTTTAAGAAAAAAATATAAATTACATTTCCCTGTGGGAGAAAATTAATGAAGAAGGAAAGCTGGCATGTTGTTACACATCTCTTGCAATTAATGGTGGCAGCTATCCTTGCATATGTTTGAAAGCAGCAGGAGGGAGAGAAGGGAAGGAAAAGCAGAAAGGAGCAGGTTGGCTTTCAGGCTGGAAGGAGATACAGTGTGTTCTGACCTTCTCGTTAGTTAATGACGGCATCGTTTAATATTTAACCACAAAGCAAAGCTGAGAGAGGCACACTCTTACGTAGTCATGTATTTTATTCTTCAGAGCCATGGAACAGGAGGCAGTCTGCAGAGTTAGGGTCTTGCAAGTGTGATGCAAATAAGGTGTGCCACAGAAACAAGTGTCTTCTCTTTGCTGCTGAGTAATTGTCATGAGAGCATTGCCAGAGGTTTCAGTAAGCACTGTTTGGAAAGGGCTGGCATGTTTTTGGAATGAAGAGTAGCCCATGTCAGAGATGCATGTATCTCAACCTCTTCTTTCAGTGCAGTGCCATGAAATGCATCACACTCACATGAGCTGCACAAAATGCACATAACTTTTCTGTCTTTATTCCACACTGACAACCTTCTTTCTGCTGATTTTTATTAATTGCACAGAAACAGAGCTCCATTTTCTTCTTGTTTCCTGCTTCCAACAAAGTTTTATGTTATCATGTGTCTGCCCTGCAAACGACTGTGTATAAAGATGAAAAAAAAAACAATATTTGCTTTTAAGGTTCTCAGATACAGCACCTCACTCAGGTGGGAATTGCTAGCAGGATCGGAGGTCAACCAGTGGAGATCCCCTCAGGCAGAGCAGGGCATGGCCAGCCGGGGGGGCCAGGGTGGCCCCAGTATCGTGGAGAGGATGAATGTGCTAGGCGAGATGCAGTGAGTACTGTTACACATTTGCATAGTTTCCAAAGTAGTGATATGTCTGGGTATTTTTTTCTTGCATTACTGTTTGGAACTTTTTTCCCCCTGGAATACTTTTAGTTGCTTCTCTGACATTCTTTGCTTTGCTCTTCAAACCCTTGTTAGCTCTTCTGACTTCTGCTTCCTGTTTTTCACCTTTGCTTCTCTAAATGCTTTCTCTCATTTTACCCTAACCTTTTTTTTTCCTCACTTGAGGCCTTCACCCATTAATTGCAGTTCATCCAGTTCTGCTTCTGAGCTCCAGCAGAGGTGGATACTGCTTTCCATTCCTTCTTTGAAATATGCCTCTGTATTTTGAGATCATTTTCATTAGAAAACATTGAATTAAATTGTCCCAGGCTACCATCCTAATTTGTGTGAATAAAGTTATTTTATCTTCTGTATCAGTACTAAGAGCAGGAGTCAGGGCAGCAAAAAAAGGTATATACTTGCCCATAACATTAGAGATGTTTCTAAGCAAGTTACTTTCCTGGCCTAAGTCAGCAGGGTGTGGTAAATGAATACACAGAGTTTACCTGTGTTGCCCAGGCAGCCGTGGTGATTTCATGTTCTTGGCAGCAATGTTTCTAGAGGTTGACATTTCTGATCCAACCAGATGTGTGAGGTTTAAGATAGTATATGGCCTTGCCAGGAGAGAGACACTTGCCTGCTACCAATCCCTCTTTGGTGTACTTGCATCCTGGAGCAGACTGACCTGTGACAGGTTTATTGCAATACTCTTCAGTGTGACAACTTTATGCTGCTACTTTTGCTTCTTATTTAAACTATCTTTTCCTGGTTTCTTCCTTGAGGAAAGAAGGCGGGATCTCCTCCTTTCACATATTTAGGACAGTGTGTGTTCACACTACTTGATATTGCTTTGCACTATTGCATGATCATGACATAGCTTTGCAGAAAGGAAACACAACAGGATGGGCTTATCTGTAGATTTTGGTGAAACTGAGCTGCCTCCACTCCAAATAAACTCAAGAGGAGCAGCATAAAGTTTTTGAGAACTGGGTGCACTATTTGATACTATTCAGAAATTTCAACTGTCAAAGTTGAAAGATCTGTTTCCCTAATTTAATGTACTTTCTGTGCCTGAAACTGTGGCATTGGAATGCAAGATCATAATTTCCGTGTACATCGAAAGGAGCACTTGCATGAGAGATCTTAGCATCTCGAGTTTCATTTTCAGAGACATCTTTGGGTTACCATTTATTGACCTTTCCTTACATTTGTCTCTCTTTCCTGAAAATGGCATTTCTAGATCTGTGGGAGTGTTCCTGTTCAGGTTATTTAAATCCAGGCTGTTTTTCTTTCAGTTCATCTCAGTTTAAAAATTTCCTCAGCTTTGACAGAACTTTTTGCTCGCTGGTTGCTACAGGTCATATGTTACTGCAATGTGATTTTTTTAAAGTTTGTTATTAAAAGCAGGTAAAAAGAGGAGATCATGAACTAAAACTTATTTGAATTTGATGTCATCCAGTTGTAGGAGAGCTCATGTATTGGCTGAACTTTCTTTTTCCTTTGAGCAATTTTTTTTTTTTTGAAAAGGATTCTTCCCATTAAAAAAAAACAAAACCAACCGAGACCAAAAAATCCGAACAAAACCATGGTTTTGTAGTTTTCTGTAGTTAAATAATTACCTTCACAGTTTGGATTTTTTCACTAGGACAGAGCTCTAAATTTGTCTTTTCTCGTTTTGGCAATGAAGCTTTACTTAATGACGGTCATAGTCTTTATGGTGCACTATTCAACTGATGCTATACAAACCTTGTCTTACTGTTCCCTCATTCTGAGCAAGTTTCTAAAATTAAACTCTGCATTTAGGAAGACTGAAATCCTAGAGCATTCCTCTTGCACACAAACTGGAGAGGGATCTGCATTAGTCTTCCTGCAATAGCACTTTTCCTCACGGTATCCTTACCCCTTTACTCCTGAAGTCAATACCTGATTTTCTGCTGGAATATGACCTCTCACCTGTACCTCCCAGCCCAAAGCCAGTGTGCAGGGTACCATCAGTTCACCTTAATTCTCCATCCAGAAGGCCCAGGGCAACGAGGAGGATGACAGCATTTCCTTAGCTGACACAAAATACAGTAATGAGCAAGTGCTCATCTGAGCACAGAGCAAATGAAGCCTGGCTTCTTGCACATGGGTTCAGTGTCTTGCATATCTCCACCTCCTTCCACCACCGGCATCATCTCCTACCCATCTACAGTCCCCTGTAGCTTTCCACTGTTCTCCCAAGCATTCCTCCAGGTTTCCAGTGTTTCCCCAAAGATATTCCTACCCTTTCACTCTGTTTTTCTACTCAGCTCCCCACTGTAGTGTCTCTAAAAAATCATACCAAATTTAGTTCTCTCAAGTCCCCAAGACAGGCTTTGTGAGATACATGCTGGTCAAGAGATCCAGCAGAGCAGCACAGCCTAACTCGACCTTACTGCCACTCAGAAGCAGATTCAATGATAACAAATAAGGTTATAACAAATCAGGTTATGTCTAATTAGATACCTGGTTATGTGAATTTTATGCATCTATTCACACATACTTATATACACATGTATGTCTGTGTAGATATTTATAAATCTAGTTCAGCTGAAATTGGCCAGAGTTCAACAGGTATTAAATGGAGATTAAGAGATTTACACTTCCATCTCATAAATCTTCATTCCTTAAGAAGGAAGATTCAATAAAAATATTTTTGTCAATTGTTTTATACTGCTGGTAATTTTCCAGAAGTTTCTAGATAAAAATATTAAATGTATATATACTATATAGAACTACATATTTTTGCATATGTAATGCTATATAATGTAATATGTCTTCGTGTGTTTATGTTAGCAAAGTTTAAAAAACAGCAAAAATTATTTTGGCATTTTTTCTCCTGTTTTTTACTGTTTTAGTTTAGTAGAGGTTAGGTTTCTAAACCAATATGGTGTTGAAATTTTACAGGCCAGTTTAATTCTGATGCTATATGTGAAATCACAGAAACACACCCCTTTCTTTTTCTGAGATACTTAAGAAAACTTTGATAAATTTAGTTTAAAAAACACTGTGATCATCAGACTCCCTAACTTCCCTTAAGATAAACCATTCTGCTGGTGGTAATTTAGTACAGTGTGAGATGGGAGCTGAATCACATAGTGCATTTTAATGTGAAAGTAACCTGAGCATAATTTAGGTTGCTGTTAAGACTCACGTATCAAGGAGTATTTCCTTTTAATGTTTTTTTATGTCATCTCTTCTCTATAAACCCACAGAGTACTTGTCAGGTTTGCCAACTCTAGACTGCACGCTTGAATTAGTTTCAGGTTTCACTGCCAAATGAATAATTCTGAACAATCAAGAGACCCATTCACTCCTTTCTGATACTGAAATCACCTCTCTTTTAAAGAAATAAGACATGATGTTACTTGGAAAACCTTTACCTATCATTCTTCTATTAAAGCCTGTTTTCCCCTTAATCTGCCTCTCAAAATTAACTGTGTAAAGGAGGAATGCTGTATGGGAACTGCACAAGAGACTTAGAATCTATTATTAATTCTACTTTATACAAAATGGCTTAAATTTTATTCATTTGTATTATGAGAGATGTTAAGGAACTTGTTCCCATGCATTTTTGTGTTCCCTGCACACAGTCACTTTAGGTCCCCCATATCCTTCCCAGGCTCTGCTTTGTCTGTCTTCATTCTCCTCCTCTTCATTCCCAAATCCTCTTCTAGCTGACCTTGCTGTCCTTTCTTCCCCCATCAGGCTGCTCTCTCTGCTACACCTTAAGGCTTGTCCCCAGAGAAAGGTAGTGCTCACTGACTTGTGGTGGCTGTGGTCTGAATCTGCTGCTCCCTCTGGAAGGGGATTATGTTGCTTTGCTCCCACTTGTGCATTCGAGTCCTCTGTGTCCAGTGTTTTTTCAGGCTGTCTCTCAGCCTTCAGGAATATGAGGCAAGAGGAAACACTTGCTTCAGGGTTGTCAGCTGGAAGCTAGATTTTCAACGTGTACCTTGTTTGTGTCCATACTGGGAGTTGGTGCAGTCACCCGGTGTACTGTAAATCCATGCTTTGTTTTAGTGTAAACAAATTGTCTTGCGGAAAGACGAGCCATAAACTCAGGCTTCTGTTCTCTGTCTCTCTTGTTTTGTGAGAAAGTGCATGTTACTGAACAAGGGCAGAATTAACCCCTTCCTGCCCTGAAACAATGATTGTCCCGAAGCTAGGATAGTGTTTCTCAGATATTGAGTATGGAAAAATCTAATCTTTCAAAGCCAAGTAGTTTTCTTCTGCTGCTTCTTCTGTTGACAGTGTTTTCCTGGGAACTGATCAGTCACGGGGTCCTCAAAAGTGTACAGTCTGAACAGGCAAAGCAGGCAGAAAAAGGGAAGGTGGAAACAGTAGTATCTCTGCTTATAAATAGTATTGAGAAATGACAGTCAGGAAAAAAGTGTTTTACCTGCTGTCTTTTAGGAAGTTGATGGAAGTAGATGTTAAGAGAAGCCAATTCTGTTGATTTCCGGTCCTGTGGGGTTTCTGCCCACCTCCTTCCATTTCAGTTCCTAAGCACACTGTAGATTGGAAAGGTGGTCTCTGAACTTGAGGCAGTCCAACAGTTTTGTGTACACTTGTTGTTTTGTGCTCCATAAGAGACATTGCTCATTTATATAACAGAAGAATCGTTGCAGCAGATAGAAGCATCTCCATGTTGCTTTCCCCTCCCATTTTTCGCCTTTTTGCTTTCTTGTCTTTTCTGGGGTAATCATGTTTATTCAGAAAGTACAATAATGGTTTTTCCCTTTTTTCCAGATGCATATGCATGGACACCAAGAATATTCCTCCTCACCAGTATTCCAGATGCCGAGGACTTCAGCCAGGCAGCCCTCAGCACCTCCTGCTCAGCTTCCACACAACAGCCTTCAGGGCCAGGGCCTTTGCTACACCACCAGTTCCACTGAGGACCTCCAGCCAGGTCACTCGTCAGCCTCCCTTATCAAAGCAATTAGAGAAGAACTTCTGCGGCTTTCTCAGAAACAGACAGCAGTGCAGAACTTCCATAGTTGATTTAGCATTCCATTGCAAATCTGCCACATATCTGCTTCCTATGGAAGCAAAGACTTAGAGGAAATCAGCAATGTTGTTCTCACAAAGGAAGGAGCTTCCTCAGCTCTGTTGACAGCACTCTGGAAAAATCAAAAAAGGCAGCAAAATAAGAGTAGTAAGGAGAGATGGGGGACAAACAGGGAAAATCTTTGGTGTCATCACAAGTAATATTAATTAATCTGCTGATGTTACGGTGCTCCTCTTCTCTCCTTATCCTCATTCGGGCTAACACAAATAAAACTCACTACTCCAGGAACAACAAAAAAAAATGACAGGAACAATCTCCAAGAATGATAGACTCCTTTTTCTAAGGAAGTATGTGAAGTTTTGAATGAACTGAGATGACATTTTTCAAGAGATTACAAGTATTCTTATCTCTCCAGTGCTTATGGGGAATTGGTTTGTGTTGCTGTTCTGCAGGATTACAAACTGTATCAACTCGAGGGTCTTGAAGATCCGATCTCACATAAGAATAACTTTGGTTGTCAGGAACAATGGGACTACTTAGAATAAAAGTCTTAATTAGTTACTTGTATCAAACTGGAACGATAATTGTTACAGCTCTGTGGTTCCGAATGGAGCTACCCTCTGCACTCTTCCTTGTTTTCCTTCTGGTGCTGAAGCTTCAAGTGTTCCTTCATCTTCAATGTTTGCAAAGTGAAACATTGGCCTTGTATAATTAAGAAAGTATTTGTAGACTCATTCAGGCTGGAAAAAACAAAGCAAAGCATCCAAACAGAAAGGGCTTAGTATCTTAATTTGTTTAAAAACTATTAAGAACTGGAAGGGGAATACTTAGCCACAGTTGAATTTGGGGAGATGTGTGTGTATATCTTTAAAAAAACATATTTGGATACTAAATGCTCTTGCAAGACCAGCGATAAACTATTGCCACTCTGTAGACTGCTTTGTGGACAGAAACCAATCCAGCCTGACTGGTACAGGGTCACCAGCATTATGTTATAAATTGATGTCCTAAATCATTGCTTATGTTTGGATCTGAATAATTTTAGTGGAAGTCAGTGACAGTTTAGAGCATTAACATAGGTTTAGATTTGCGGTTTTGAGACAGTTTCTATATTTATATTTGTTTCCACTGTCCCTGTGGACAAAGGGTAAGCATTATCCCTATGGTAAGAATGGTACGTGCCATGGAACTGTTTGTCGCTGGTTTTTTTTCAGAGTTTTAATTTAAAATTAACTACGAATTTACTAATATTGGCCATTGCATAACTGTAACTGACATAATACATACGGACATTTTGCTTAAGTCATGATTTGTCAAAGTGTTTTCATTTTCAGGTCAGAGTGAACTGAAGCTACTAAACTGGCACAGAGATGGAGTGCAGGCTCAGTGTTGGTGAGGAGGCTTGGGAGCCCTACCCTAGGGCCCTGGAAGCAGAGGAATTAGGTGCTACAGTGTAGATGTTTCAAACATGAGTAGGTGGTAGTGATCAAGGGTGTGAGGAACAGAGATCAGCCAGAGAGGACATTGGGCAGCTGGGCTGCTTTTGCCTCACTGGGGTAGAAGTGGCAGTGATGAAGTGCAGGTGTGTAACACTGGTATAGTGTGGTGGTCTGCTCCTGGCTCCAGTGCACAGTTCAGTAATGGCAACAGGACTAATTCAGACTGAAATGAGAACAGTTGGGAGGACATGGTGGAAGAAGTCGGTTCTGTACCTTATGAGGTGTGTACATCATACTCGTGGCCGAAGCCAAAAACCTCAGTTGCTCGCTGATGTGGAAAAAGAGGTGGTGTGTTTTCCTCTTTACTAGGAAGCTGTTATTTTTCTGTTTACCTATGATCATCAAAATGCTGTATGAAACTGTTTTGAGGGACTTAAGAGTAACGAAGCAGTATAAATTAATTTCCAGTTCCCTGGTCTATGTGTAAAGCCCCCATGGGCACTGGTTGAGGTTTGAAGGGAATCAGAACACCAGCACGATTGTAACAGCAGTACCAACAGGTCACTTGGATTTGAATTTTTTAGTTTTTTGTGTGATAATTCTAGGATAAAAATAAACATTTGTTTTCTGCCAACTTTGTAAACATGAATGTTGCCAATACTTCTGCAAAATGCCAGGTTTCGAAGAATGAAGAGTGTATCAGGCAGCGTTCATTTGGTCGTTTTGACAGCACTGAAGACTGACTGTTGCTAAGTGTTCCCATTAAAATCATCTCTTTCAGACCCCGCATCCTTCTCCAGTTTAATTCTGTAGTGAGCGCAGATACCAATGTTTATAATATTAGCACATTACTGTGACTTCATTTCAAGAAAATGTGGTCTTCTAGGAGGTGATTTAATTTTGTCTGGTTCCAGCTATTTAAGAACAATATGTTTTCTGTGAAATAAGACCTTTGAAATTTAGAGGTACTTAAGCCACTTCTCATTCATTTTTTTGCTAGTGATGGTGATGCTATTGGGAAATTCCATCTTTTTATATTTGGCTGTGTATCATTTCTCTTTTCAGTCCCTAATCTTATGAAGAATATAGGACAAATACGTACTTGTAAATAAAAGAGGCTTTGTGGTGAAAAAAAACCCTCTTTAAAACTTCTAACAGGATAGTAAAATAATAAAAAGTCAGTAAGCTGTGTTTGGAACTTACGTTCTTGATTGGCTGGAGACCTGATCCAGTGTCCAAAAAATTGGTATGACCTAGTCGGTATCTTCATATAGGAAGAAAAGTAACATCAGTTACCAGCCACCAGTTCCAAGAACAGCCTTAACAAGGGAGAGCCACACTTTTTGCAGCTACAGGAAAAGCTGGGTTTTTTTCATGTGCTACAAAAGGATTCTGTGGAATGCATGTGCCAGAAGGTGTTTCCACCTGGAAATTTTGGGAGGAGAAAATGTATAAGCTTCTGCATCCCCATGTGCTTGAGTTCTTTTGCCATATTTTTTTTATTGCCCTATTAAAAGGTGAGAGGGGGGAAAACCAAACAAACTTTTTTCCCCTGAAACTTAAAGTATCCTGTATTCAAGTATCTGTTAATGAATCTACCAGTTTCTGAAAACACTGATCAGATGAAAAATTGGTACAGGCACAGAAAGCTGTTGCCAACTGTTGCATCCATTTCCATGACTAAACCATCTGGTTCATGGAATCCTCAGGCTCTTCCCTTTCTTCACAATTTTCCTTGACATTTGTGTTTAGTCTGTGTTTTGTTTGGCATATAAAAGAACTTGGCGAGATGAGAGCTACATAATTCAGCATTGGTTTCCTTTTCGTGGCCAAAATGTTGACCTCCAGCCTGCTTCTTGATTATTTTTGGAGCTAAGTGAAATGTTACAGTTATTTTTCATACACTCAGTGTGGAAGGTGGGATGTGCTTCAGTACTGCAAAATATTCACCAGGATGTACCATGTGGTCCTGCCAGTGGCCATGGGCTTTTGACTCAGGGAAGAAAACCAGAAAGCCTTGCTTTTAGAAGGAACCAGCTGCATAGGTGCTGGACTGATAATGTTGAATTTGGCCACTTTGGAGCAGTAAGTGGAATCTGAGTGACCTTTGTGATGTACTGTACTTGCAGTGGTCTGGATCAGGCTTCTTACCTAGTGGCTGGGGAGCAGCAGTGTCAGACAAGGTGGGTGTGTATCACTCTGCACCAAAAGGTTGGTGTGATGCTGGCTACCCCAGTGTGGTGCACATTCATGGACACAGGTAAATACACAGTGTGATCACCCAAAAGTGTGTGTTCCTCCCAAGCCAGTGCCTGTAAATGAGACCATGAACAGCAGGGTTACAGCATTATCATACAAAGAGGCTGTGTACAGTGATTGTAGCTTCCCAAGGACCACAACAGCTCACACCATTGTCGTTACCTCATGGCTTGAAAACACATTTGATGGATTATGTAAGGAAGCTGGGTGTATATTCATGCCCAAGTGAAGTCACCGGTTTTGTGGTGTGGATGACCGTAGGCAGCTGAACTCTTTTTTAACTTCCACCCTCACTACATTCCTCACTTTTCCAGCTGTCATAGTTTTTAGCTCAAGGAGGAAATGTGCATGTTCTGTTGCATGCCTTAACTAGCAGTTTCTTTTAAACAGGTGCCAGTTCTTGAAAATTCCGTTTTTGGGCCAAGAATTTTGAAGTGGCAGCATGAGGAACATTTGTGCCTTTGAGCTGGGGATGTGTTGGGGCCATATTTTTGTAGATGCAAAGAAATAAATGGATGAGGTTTGTTAATAGCGGCAGTTTGGTGTGTTCTGAATATGGACAGAAAGCTGGAAATTTATTAAAAAGTAAAAGAATGGCATCTCATTGTCAGAAGGCAGAGGACCACCTGTGACAGTGCTCTGTAAAAAGAGAAGAAATCTTAGGGATTCCCCCTGGCCCCACTCAAGCAGAGTCCATGACAGCCCCTCTTTGCAGTCCTTCACCACTTGCAGTGCTGGTTTTTATGGGTGAGGGACATCTTTCATCAGTGAGACTTGCAAGAGCAGTTCACCATGGATGTAGAGATTCTCCAGGACTGTTAAGGTGTGCCTAGAGACAAGCAGCAGCTTTGAATTGCTTAAATGTGGAAATAAAAATCCACTTCTGTTTTGTGGAGGGTATGTTTTTCTCTTCCTGTTTGATTTTATTTAGAAATGGAGGAGACAGGAGGGGGTGTATTCTGCTGTCACCAGTAGACACGTTTCAGTGAGGGCAGAGCACGCTCGGCTTGTGATACAGGATTGGCAGTTCAGATCCAAACATTGCTCTGCACATTGCCCCTGGCTGTATCTGCATGACTTCCACTGAAAACCATGTAGTCACATGTATGCTTTGGAAGGTTTCATCCTACAGATTCTTCAGTGCAGTTTGGGATGCACTTGGCAAGATGTTCTAGCTTTGACGTACAAGTCCCAGGGTGAGTTTACTCACACTGTAAAAACTTGAGAAGCAACAATCTCGTGGAGTTGCACTGCATTTTTAAAGAGACTTTTTTGGAGTAGAGCTGCAGTCCCATGCATCCCACTGAGGACTGATAGATTAAAAAGAAATTATATTAGTATTAGGAAAATACACATTTCTTTGCACTTCGTAGGTTGTAGAGATGGAATGTTTTATCTTGGTTTTGTTACTTTTTCTTGGTACCTTTTAGATATAATTTAATTTTTTTCTTTTGTAATGGCCATTCCTGTTTAGTTTTGAGTAGTTCTTACTCCATAACTGGAAGTTTGTGTTTAGGCTGTTACATCTAAACTGGAATAAAGTATTGGCACATTTGAACAAATGCTCTGAAGAATCTTTTGAAACAAATGCTAAACTTCCTTGGATCCCTGACATGGTGGTTTTCAGGTTCACTCACAGAAATCCTCCTATTGCCACGTGTAGAGAAGGTGAAATGAAATGAGAACTAAAGAGTTGAAAGATGAAAATTACTGGTTTGCATTTCCAGATACATTCAAATGTGCACACTTCTTAAGAGCTCTATAATGTTCCCAGGAAGACTTCTCAAGTATTTCCATCCCAAGGCTTCTTGGAAGTTGGTTTCCACATCCAGGCTGTTGGAAGGTTTTAGTGCTGTGCACGATTTAAAAGCAGTAGCTGCATATTGGTTGTGTTTCAGGAACAATTTTTTGTATTCAAGGAGAATTAATACTCTGTTATATTTGGCAATGCACAGCACTCTTTTGGTCCTGAAGCACAGATCTGAAAGAAATAAAAAAATTAAAAATATGTGATGATGAAAGAGCAGAAAGCTTTTATCCTCGGACTTGAGGAAATAGGAGGCTTGTGGATTAGCCACTGTTAGTAGTAATTCAGCATAGTCACCAAATATGAAATATTTCAAATTCAGTGCAGTACAGGTGATCTGAGCATCCACAAACCTCTGAACTCATTGCTGGTTTTGTGTCCATGCAGCCCTGGATAAAATGGTTTCAGGTAAGTTGCTTTGTATTTTGCATGGAACAATCCCAGTCAAGCATTTCCATGGATGATTTTGATCCTGACAATTATTTCTGTCTTCAGACTTAATGGTGGCACAGGAATCTCTTGTTTAGAAGATTTGTAGATGTGTAGCCATGTATTTACATCACTGCTACATCCACCTGCACTTCACTGCTGTGTGGAAGAAAATTAGCTGGGGTGCTGGAAACGTTGTTCTTGCTTTTGCAGAGTAGAACTGCAGTGAAGTTAGGGCAAGTCTTTTGTCATCCCTGCAGCTGGAAGAATACTCAACCTAGTGCCAATGAGCATTATTTAGTTTTCTTAAGGAGGAGCTAACCTCTCTTACCTAGCATTGTCATGTCTGTATAGGATGTTAGTATTGCTCAGCTAAAACACGGATGGTTTCTTTGTGTATTTGTGCCCAGAGGGTTACTGCATTAGAACTTGCATTTCTTTGAACTGATCTGACTTACATACACAATATGTTGAAACACCGTGAAGGGGGAACAGTCTAGTAGAGGTGGGGCTTTGCAGGTGTCTCCCTTCTCCCATTTAGACAAAGCAGACAGAGCTGTGGAAAACTTTAGGAAGTACTTTAATTTTTGCTCCAGAAGTCCCAGTGTCAAGCTCATACTGTCAAATTGGACAGGAAAAGTCACAAGTCTCTTTGAGCTGTTTTTTTTTTCCAAGCAGTTTGCAGACTTGGGAGACAGTACTGCATTGTTTATGCTGTGGTTTATTTCTGGATGGTTATTGCAGACTTGGAGTTGGAAATCAGCTCACTGAACATGTTTGATTCTGGGACAGAAACCTGCAGTGAACTTTGAATTCCATCACAGATACTGGTACCACAGATGCCACAAAATAAGCAGACTCTGGAGTGTAAGGATAAGAGAGGGTGGTTGCTTCCCACGAATGCCTGTATTCCATTCCTTGGCAGTAATTAATGACAGTAAGTTTTTTAAATCCTAGTTTTCGTAATGACTTTATCAAAATTCCTACAGAGTCCCAGTACAGAGCACTTTTTCTTATAAATTTAATCTCTGTCTTGTCCGTTTGTTTCATCTGTGTAGGGAGCTTGGATGCTTGCCAGTTTTCATTCCTCTAGTGATTTAGCAAAGTGTAATCATTGTAAAGTGCAATTACTTAATATGTAGCCCATTCACTAAAACCCCAAGGATCAAGGCAGTGAGTAATGTGAGTCATTATCAGAGCAGTGGTATCTGAAGAGTCGTGCATCAAGTACCAATATCCATTTAGTCTTGAATTAAGAATTTTTTCAAAATCAGTAGTTGGATTGGGATTGATGTATCTCCAGGCAAATTAAAGCAGTTACCATGCAATGCTGTGCTGCTGCTGTGTTTTCTTTTTTCTGAAAAGTGCTGCTCAGTTACATGTCCCCAGTGCTCTGTTTGTCTGTCTGAAACACTTGCAGACCAGCCCCTTTTCCAGGTGCCATCTGCATAACCCTTTCCTTTCTAGGCACTATGTATCTTCATGCCTGAGATTCAGAAGCTTAGTGCAGAGAATAGGAAGAACTCTGCTGATGTGTGGTCAGCAGTGCTGAGGTTCAAATTTGTGGATTTTTTTCACACTATTTTTTTTCCAGCCATCCAGGTTTCAAAAATTTTTTGTGTTTTCTTTCTACTAAATCATAAGAGCTGGAATAGATGTTTTTTTTCCTCTGTCTCATTCCATGAGGAACTTCTTGGTCCTGGACAGACAATAACTATGAATGACTGGGGCATTAACATTTCTATCATCATTTGGAACTATCAACTTACTTTTTACATGTTTGGAGATGTGCAAGTGCCTACACCAGCTCAGTGCCATGAGATTGTATGTGACAGTCTGATGGGGCACCCAGGTTTAGCACAAAAATTATTTATGCATGCTGATAAATCCATGGTTATGCTTTGCCTCCAAGGTTTCCTGTGGGAGCAAAAATGACAGGCTTCCTGAATTACAGTGAAAAAAACTCCAAAGAACAAAGCAAGGCATGTGCTGGATGTTTGTGTAACTCCCTAGAAGTCAGCAGGGGTTGGACAGCATTGCACTAGTTGGGATTTACGATTAGATGTATTGTGAGTTATACTATTTAGAGCATGAAATAATACACAATAAATGAAAACATCAGTCTGCAACTCTGCTCATGGACCACCTTTATAAGGCATTGTACTATACAGTCATGTATATTTAATTTCTGCATTTTATGTTTAATTTGTGCATCAAAACCAGACCACAGCCTTCAACTGACTCAGTTGCTCTTAAATGAGGGATTATAACCCACAACCTGTGCTCCTGTGTGTTCCCTGGCTAAGATTATTCCAGGAAATTAACAGCAGACTACAGATCATCTTTACATTTCAGAAATCAGATATGTATAATCCATTACTGCCGACTAATTTCTGTCTTTATATCCATTTCTCAAGTCTTTCAGATGCAGAATTTTAATTCAGTGCTTTCTGTAACTGGACAAGCCCCTGGAGCACTGACAACACCATTAGGGCTTTTCTCCTCCTTTTGCAGGGTGGGTTGTTTTGCATTGTACTTGTGATTGCCTGTAGGATCAGCACAGCACATAGCGTGTACCTCAGAGAGTCCCTTTAAAACAATACTTCAAGGGTTTGCCCTGTTTATGTAGAAACAGGTAGGATGTTTACATTCCTAGCCTTGGAGCCTGTGGAACACTGCCGCCTTGTTTAGGGATCCCAGACACAAGGGGGAACAGCAATGCCTTCATGAGATTCATTACAGGACTAAGTTTTTCTAAGTGCCTCCATCAAATGATTTGAAAAGAAGCAGCTGTAGATCAAACCTGACAATGTCAGATGTCGGAGTAGGTGATGCAGTAAGAAACAACCCTGTCGTATTAGATCAGAGGTTTACAGGTCAGTGATCTAGAAAAAGTATATGTTTCACAGCAGAAATTATCTGTAAGGTATTCAATTTTTATACCTGATTTTGTGGAGACTTGGGTATAACCTTTGAACACAGGCACACAAAATCCTTGAGGGCACTACATTATATGACAAAATATGGGTTTTCTTCCTTTTCTTCCCCATTTGGTTGAGCTGGGAATCAAAGGAAACTGCAAGAAGCATAACCTGAAGTAGCTGCACTATTTTGGACAGTGAAGAATGAACAATCTGTGCTTCTGAAGGCAAACCTTATGAAGCCCCACAGTTGCCCAGTTGTTATGAAGCTCTTTGTGGCTGTTGCTCTCATAGGACATCTAGAACTTGCATCACATGCTGAAAACTCAAAGACATGCAAAAATTATGAAACGTATCCCCTCAAAGATTAAGAGCACTGCCATATCTGGCACTTCTGTGTTCCCAGCCGAGAGAAAAATGCCCATAAGTATGGAGAACTTCAGGAAGAGATCTGCAGAAGGTAGACATGAAGGCAATAAATGGAGATCTTTTTCACAATATCTTTCACATTGCTTTCAGACCAATAAACATTTCCTGTTATTAAAACTAATATAACAGGAAAAAATATGTATGTAGTAGAAGATTTGTAGTACATGAGTGATTGCAGTGGTTTAACTGTCGACTCATTGCTCTTTTTGGGGTGGACTGAGAGCCCTTTGTTTCTATCAAGTTTGTACATAAATGAGAGAGACTTCGTTGTTTTGCTTGGTTGTTGGGGTTTTTCTGTGGAAGAAAATTGAGTGTCTCCAACACTGAGATTTGTTGTGTGAAAATTACTTTTGTTTTAATTGCTGTATATTGAAATGTTGAAAATTAAGCCCTTCCCTTTCAGAACTTATTTTCCTGACATAAGCATTTCTGTTCATCATTTCACCTTGAAAGACTTTTTGTCTTAAGTGATAGTAGTGATAGGAAAGGATGTATTCTCTTTACTCAGTGACTGACTTGTCCCTGTTCCTCTTGATGGGGGCTAGTTAATAAGGGACAACTGCCTATCACTTTGAAGTGGCCAAATTGTTCTGATCTAAATGTTCATTGTGCCAGAATCAATTGAAAGAGTCTTAAACTGATTTCTGTCTTTTCTCACTCATGAAGTTACATACTGATGAGCTGATGGGAGAGTATAATTTTTTAGAGCAGACAAAGATCTCCAGTGATGCTTTTTAATTTAAAAGTAATTTAGTGTTTCATTTCAGTTGATCTCTACCACATTTGCTAACCTTGTGTAGGTCTAGGTAGGTTTAATTCTGATTTATTATTTTAATTGCAGACAGAAGTAAAACTGGTGCGACTGCACCAAATCAGAGATGGACTGCAGTGTGGCAAACCCTCTGGCATGAATATGTCTTCCTAGAATCCTGTTTCTAATAATTTGGGTTGAGTAATTCCTTGCCAATATCAGTTTTATCCATATAAACCAGTCAGTGAGAGTCTTTCAGTCAATAAGAGTGTTTATTATCATCTCACATAAATAGGAACAGTTTTGTGCATGAATTGGATATGCTTGTGTAAAACCTGCTTGCCACAGTTCAGCTTGGCTTAGTTTCTCAGGAGGTGGAAGCTGAATAAATACAGACAACACTCAATTCCTGCAACACAGTTCACATATAAATGGCTCTGGAAAAATTAGTTTTACTTGCAAACCAACCCAAACAAAACCCTAAATTTCCATAAGAAACTCTTCCCATGTATCAGTTAATAGACTTTTAAATATTGCAGATTAGTGAGTGAGAAGGACTTGGTAAAGTCAATTAATTACTTCCACTTACTGATGGAGCCTGGCCTATAGCTTAGTAATGCCTCTGGTAATGTTGGTGCTCCAAAAAATAGCTTTATTTGCCCACTTTCTGTGTCAAACCCGAAGGTCATGTACCAGGTTGTCTTGAGGCAATGTGCTATAGGCTGGTCCCTCAGCCTCTCCTCCTGCTGCTGTGCTCACAGCAAGCACGAGAGGGCTCAGGGAGAAGTGGGTTTTTTTTGCACTGTGGCACATTATGTGGTGGCATGCAGGGACTTGCCTGCTCCACACCTTGGCTGGCAGCTCCAGCCTGCCAGAGAAGGGTGAAGCCTCGGCAGCTGCCCTGCTTTGATCTGGTCTTTTTTGGATGAAGGTGTCTTCCCCTTTTTTTTGTTGTTTCTTAGCAAGTTTTTAAATGCTTTGTCAGTCTGCTTGCTCCCCAGCGCTGCTGCTGGCTGGCTCACTCTGTTTCAGGCCGCCAAGTATTTAGGTTCATCCGGCCGGAGTTTCATGATCTTGTCCACGCAGAGCAGGATGAGGGTTAGAAACCAGAGGCTCCAGCCGACGGCCGCTGCGATCCACCCGTAATCATCCATGCCTGAAGGGCAGCACGTGGCCGCTTGCCTGCAGAAGTTCACATCTGGTGGAGGAGAAATGAAGTGAGCTCACGGGAGGCCAAGTACATGACAGGTTTCCTTTACTAGAGAAAGCAGATGACTTCTGCTCTATCACTGTGCCTTGGCATCTTTCCCCTAAACCCGGCTCTTAACCTGGTGGATGACTCTGGAGTAGTGGTGGGATCTCAGGTTGTTTGGAGCTGGCTGTTTGGGAAAGACCTGGTAGGGCAGGGGAAGGAGGTGCTCTTGGGAACGTGTATAATGCCTATAGGCAGGCAGTCTGGCAGGGAGCTTTAGACACAAATTAGCTCTCCATTAGTCTGTTCAAAGCTATGAGTCTGTCTCAATGTTCGTAAGATATCACACCATGACAGTGGAGGAGTCTTAGAAATGCATCCTAGAGGTTCACCCACAATGGAAGACTTCAGAAGGGATAAATCCCTTTCCAGAACAGCCTCTCAGTCATTGTGTAGACTCATCACCGAACTTTCACAGGTTGTAATGATTTATGAAGACTTACTAAGACATGGTGGTTCGTACTCCGTTGTTGAAACATTGGAGATGTCTTCAGCTTCTGCCAGAAGGAAAGCACAGGAGAAAAGGTAAGTTGGATTAGAAAAGAGATGCTTGGCATCAAGCAGGAAAATCTGAAAGCCATTGGCCTTGTAGAGGTCTGTAGGATGGAAACAACTTGAAGAAAGTAAGTTCCTGCCCCTAAACGTTGCTGCATTAGGATATACTTCCTTATCCCACCACCTTTAACACTGGCTCCAGAGAATTGCTCTAGCAGCATCCCTCAGGAGCAGGTGAATCCCTGCACCTCTGCCTTGGTATGACCCTGGCTGAGCCATTCTCCCAGAGCTCGAATTAACCACTGTCCCTGCCCAGGCTACAGGGGCAGAACAAGCAGGCATGGAAATGGGAGACACCATTCAGTGGCATGGAAAGATCCACGGCCAACAGACTGTACCTCTGCCTCCTTTTGCGCTTAGAAAAATCCCAGGGTGCTCAGGAGTCTGGCAGAGCCGAGGGCTGAGCCCACCTTTGCAGAGCCTCAGCAGGTCCACCAAGGCCCCAGTGGGGAGCTTTGGCTTTGCTGCATCTGAAACTGCTCTGGCTGGACTCCGGTTCATACCAGCATGGTAAACCAGGTTGGAAAATACAACACCAGAAATAAGTAATGAGGGAGAGACCTGGAGCTTTGATGAAGGTTCTGCCTCTTTATCCTGCCTCCTACCCAGCACATGCATACAGAGTCTGACACAACTCTGTGGCTGGTGTCCAGCTCTCCAAATCTGCACATGGTGTCACCAGCCAAACCCTCCTTAGTCCTCCTAATACTGCCCTGCCCCACAGCCTCAGCATTCTCCCTGCAGCACTGCAGGATCCACCCAGGACAGCTGCAGGATGCCTGCAGGGGTAAAAGCACAAACTGCATTGGTCCCTATGCGTCAGCACCTGTCTGTCCCCTGCTGCACAAGGAAGGGAGTCAGAGAAACACCTCTTCCTGTGCTGCCATGAGCAGCACAGTTCAAGTTCAGCTGGGCAGAGTATCCCCTGCACAGAAAGATGAAAAATGGCCGGGGAAGGTCCAGTAGTGAGGACTCCTTGCTACATGGAGAAACTCCAATGTGCTGCTGGTTCACAGACCAGGCAGAAGCTAAAAGAGAGCTGCTTCCAGTCAAGCCATCACTCTGAGCTGGTAATTTAGAATGTAATAGAGAAAATCAACTCCAACTTGATTTAACTGAAGACTGCAAAATAATAACTCAGGTTTCATTTCAGCTGAGGAAAACAAAATGAGACACATTTGACCAAAGCTTTGCTTCGAGTTAGGTGTTTTCCAAGTAACAGCAAGTAAACTGAAGTTGTCCTATAGGATATGTTCCCCTTGGGATCCCCTGCTGTTGCCTAGCTCTGTGTTTTGAGCTGACCCATCATCAGCAATACCAGAGCTTTCCCTATGGCCTCTGCCATGCTCTGAAGGGGACCCTTGGCAACCTGCTTCAGGGAAGGGTCTCAGTATTCCCCATTCTTCTGTCTGACTCTCGTAGGTTTTGCAGAGTGACCTTGGCAAAGCCCATAATTTGTTTTCTCAGTTAATAAGTACCTCACAGAAGCACTAGGAAGAATCATTAAAACCTGGATATGACCTGTGGAAGGAAGTACTGCAGAATGCCAAGAGCCAGTTTGTGTTCATAGATCTTGCAGCCCAAAGAACAGGCTGTCAAAGGCAGCCCGTCTTTAAACAGCAAGCAGGTCTCATCTGGTGCTGATACACAAATGCAGGCAGTAGCCTGGTGGGAAAGGAGCAGCTCACAGGTCTCATTTACATTTTGGTTTCAGACAACTTCTACAATTAAGGTGGCACCAAAGCCACGTTTTCTGCAAAAAGCTTGTAATGAAAGCTGAATCGGACTACCGTGATCCTAATGGGGGGTATTGCAGGTGGTCCTTTGCCTCAGCAAGCAGGAGAAGGCCAACTAACTGTGGTTCCTGTCTCCTTGCTGTTCAGTGGAACAACCTGCAACTCAGTCACATTTACAGTGGCTCTGTAAATAGCTGGCAAAACAGAATCCCTTTACAATGATGCTGTAATCAGTTCTGTCTAGTAATTCTCATTAGTATTAATTAATTTCAGCTGTTTATACTTTTTAGGAGTGCCCCCTCATTTTTCAAGAGCAAATTATTGTCAGTGGGCAGTATTCTATTGTTACAATTATTCCTTAATATCAATAGGTATTGAGAGGAGTGGGGGAAGAGGGCAAGTATCAAAGTTGGAGCATAAGAGAAGAGAAATACCTGCAAAGCAGTAATCCCCGAGGGCAGCGGTGAGCAAGAGCACAGCGAGAGCTGCCCGAGGCTCACAGGAGAAGTGTTTCATGCCGAGGGTCCCGCTCCCAGCCCAGCGTCCACACAGAGCAGGTCGCTGTCGCTGGCAGATCTGGTGCAGCAAATCCTCGATGAGCTCAGGGAGCAGCTGTGCTGGGCAGAGGGTGGAGCAAGGGAGCTTCCTGCTGCCAGGACACCTTGAACTTTCCTCCCACAACCAGGTGAGGAAACACAAGGGGTCTGACCAAAACAGCTTCAGTGGGAGGTGAATACCAGGAGGTGGCCGCAAAGGTGAAGTCTGAAGGTTTCTCAGGACATGCTACAGCTGGAAGGAGGAAAGGCCTCCAGAGCCAGCCCTTCCCAACAAGGTCCCAGAGGTTTAATAAAGCTGGAAAGGAGCAGAGGATTTTAGCAGAGACTTCATCTCCCAGTTCGGCTATTTTTATTTATTTTTGCATGTTCACTGACTTGACTTCTGCAGTGGTGCTTTTTTGGAATAGCTGTGCGGAATCCCAAAAAACAGCAGCCTTAGGTCTGCTGCTGTTCTTTCCCTGTGAGCACAGGTCTGTCCCTGCCTCCATCACCCTCTGCAAAGGGATTCTGGAAAAGCTGTTCGTTCTTTGGTGGTTATTGCACCTCCTCCTTGAGATGTGCAAAGCCAGAAGCTGAGCCTTCCTGCAAGCATAGTTCTGTCTGCAGACCAGGAGGGTTGATGGAGAAGTGATACTCACTTGGAGAGCAGGAATTTTTCTGCAATCCTGGTGGAAAAGCCACGCTGTTGAAGTGCATGTGGTGTTGTCCTGGTCCGATGAGCAGCACACATTGCTGTTCTTCCCCAGGCTGTTGGCTGTGCTTGCTCCTGTCTTTGACGTGATGATGTCCTCATTAGAGAGAACATCAGGCATTAAATCAGGCAGGAAGGCACTGGGAGAGGTGAGCTCTGCAGAGAGCAGGTTGCTGGTGCTCTTCAGAAGTGCTCACTCGTGACTTTGGGTGCTCATGTTAGAAGGGACCTGTCTGGGACCTGCTGTGGATTTGGAGGCATCTTAGGGGAGGCATGAGGCAGGGCATGTGGGGCAGCAGTCCTTGTAGGATGGAGAGCATTTAACAATTTTCTCTCTTTTCCCTTCCAACACAGCAGAAATGCACAGAAAATGACATAACAGGCTTCCCACATGAATGACACACACCAGGATACAGCTCTGCAAAGCTATGAGGTTGATTTGGTCTCCTTTCATTTAAGAAAAGCCTTGACAGCAAAACCCACGTAGGCTTAGCCCTGCCAAGTGTTTCTGTGGGGTGAACCTCCTTGTCCTCACCACCAAAACTGCTCTGCTCCCGCCCAGCTGTGAATATTTCCCCAATGCATCAGGACAAGGCAGCCAGAAGTTCCACCAGACAGAGGGCACATTGAGCTACAGGTGAAGGCAGGTCAGCTGAGATGGGTGTGTTTACACACCTCGTCTCCCTGTTTTCATGTCAACATGCCACCAGTGCTGGCAGAGCTGGGGCTGTGCTGGCTGGTCCGTGACAGCCACCTCCTGCTGTTGCTGGGATGCACGGCCCCGTCCTTCTGTCCTTCAGCTGACACCGAGGTGTGGCACGAGGTGATGTGCTCTCCTGGCAGCCGGGCCAGGGGCGTCACTCCAGCAGCCACCGCTCTTGGCTTCAGTAGACAAGAGTCACGGCAGGAGAGATGCTGTAAAATGCTCAGAGCTGCTTGAAATTCACCTATGGGATAATCTTCACCTCTGGCTCATTTCAGTGTCTCAGTCTTTTTGTGGAAGTTGCCTTTAATTTGTGTATTTTCTGAGCTACCTGTTGCATCAAAACTAAACCTCAACTCTTTAAGTGGGAAAGGCCCTCTGCTGTCTGCCAGATTCACCTTTCCCTTCTGAGTTTCTCACACTCTATTCCCACTGAAAATTGACCTGGCAATTAATTTTCCAAAAGTAAATGAATTTAAAAGTGTTCTGTGCAGCACAAAATGCTTGAGGGGAAACAAAGAGACAAAACTGCTCTGCTATTGCGTGAATGATTCAATTTTTAATGACTTCTCTTTTGAATTTTAACTATTAACTAAATATTCTTTGGCCGCTTGTAGGCAAATGTCCTCATTTCTAAGGGATGCTGAAAATGCATTTGCACAATTAACATAATGTGTTTCTTTTCCTTTCCAAAATGTGTTCCCTCTGTGGTTCAGAGAGGGCTGCTCCAAAGTCTCCCGAAGCAGCGCACAGGCTGTGCTTGGCTTCAGTAATTTTTGGATCAGATTAGAAATGAAGGCTTTGCTTGATAAGTTCAGACACAATGGGAACCCTGCAAAATCATGTCCTGACACAGATTTGGATGTGTTTCATTTCTTCTTTGTAACACATTTATATTTCAGTGCTGTGACTGCCTGAAGAGCGATAAGACACTCCAGAGCCTTCCCCTAATTTCTACTCTGTCTTCCTTCACAAGGGTGCCCTGGCATGTGAGGCACAACTGCAGGCCGTGCAGAGATGGTGCTTCCTTTCCCTGGGCTCCCATTTTCATGCAATACTCAAGACAATTCTGCTTAGCCTAGAATTAGGTACCTCCCCAGCTCTCCTCTTGGAGATTCTTCCACAGTGTGTAGGGCTGCTGGGCAGCTTTCCCTGCTGGTTATGAAGGAGGCAACATCTACTGTTCAGTAGATTTTGTGCCACAGAGACCTTCATGGCTGAGATTCCCGAAGTATTGCCCTTGACACATTACCAGGTGTGGCTCTCAGAAAGTTATTACCTTTATCACATACATACACACTCACTCTGTGTGTGTGTATATTCTGTTTATATAGGCAACTGGTTTATACTTTTCATTCCAAATGAAATCTGATTGCTGCTGTGAAAAAAAGGCTCAAAATCTTAAACCTGCTGCCAATAATGTGTCCATCAGGGAGGGAGCCAATTTGTTTGCTGTCTTCATTGATGTGAAAAAAAGCCATCTAAGATAAAGCTACCTTTGAACAGGGGGGGGGTTTTAAAACTCAGAGAAAAAAAAATGTCAAAGCCACAAAGCTTTTACTCTTTAAATGAAAGAAGGGGAGAGAGCATGTGCTTTCTGTCACACAGCGGAAAGCAAGTCTAGCATTCTGGAAAACTGCACAACCCTGCCCTTTGTGTTTTCCAGTCCAGGCTGGGGTTGGTATTAGACAAATGTTGAGCCTGTGGCCCTACTGTGACCCCATGCTGTTCATCTGGAGACCCCAGTGAGAGGGCTCAAGACCAGCCAGGCAGTGAAGGGCTCTGAGAAAGGCTGCCTTCAGCTCACTCAGGCAGAGCTGCCTGCACCAACAAAGAGCCCACTGATGGGGCTTCTCCAAATGCTGCCTCATGGCCAGCCATCATCATCTCATCTGCATTAATAGGATTATTATAAAATAATGTTCTTGCTTCCACATGCCAGAGGCATGAAATAGGATATGTTTTCTTCTTCTCTCCTCTCTGCTTCTCACCCGAGAAGAGTGGGGGGAGGGCAGCAGAGGCTTTATCCCTGCTCACTCCTTGGCTGACAGGACGGAGCAGCCAGCTTAGTGCAGCTTGCTTTGGTGATGAAGTGTGCTTTGGGGGCCCTTTTTGCTCGCCCAGCCCCAACATTTTTTGGGGAGTAGCTGAGTGTAACTGGGGAGGCTGAGTAAGAGCAGCAAAGGAGCAAAGAGGAAGCAAAGCCTGGTGTCATCAGATGAACATAGGGGCAAGAATGTGCTGTGATTCAGAGGTGAGGGGTGTAGCCTGAGAAGCTATTTCATTTTGTTGTGTCAATATGCACCATTTTGGAACTGAATGATGACTCCTGTTGTTTAGCATCACTGCATGGGCTGTAAAGCAAAGTCCTTCCATTGCCACACCAGTGTCTCATTCACAAGGTCAATGGCAGTGACTTCACATCTGCCTTATCAAGGAAATTTCCAATTTCCCAGCAGGAGGTGCTGACTTTAATCAGCCTTTAATCCCTTGTTTTGGCAGCACTGACAGAGAAACCAGAGCTGACCAGTGGCTGGTCCAGGAGAAGCACAGTGCAGCCAAAGCAGGTGGGAGTCCAGGGAGCCCCACAGCCAGTTCATCTGGGTGGTTTGCTGAGCAAAATGCATGCCTTAGGCCCACCTGTCAAAATTACCTTGTAATTTTTGGTATCTCCTTTTTGGGTCACATAGCTTGAGACAGCTGGACTTGAGCAAGTGGCAGGACCCTTCTCACCAAGCTGACCTTGTGAAGTGGGGCAACTCTCTGTTGCTTTTGAATAGAAAATCCCTGTGCTGGGAAACCCTCTGCTCTTGCTTTACAATTTTTACAAATTGCATACAGCCATCCATTTCATTAGTTCTTCTTCTGAGAGGAAATTTTTCTTCTGGGCGCTAGATTTAGTACTGTCTTAGCCAGCCTTTTTCATCAGGGTGAAACCCTGCCTCATCAGTGGGAGGAGATAAACCATTGGTTTTATGAGGGGCCAAATTTCTCTCTGGAGCCCTTGCTTTAGTGGCTGAACTGGCAGAAAGTCTGTAAAACTCTTTTCCCCCTCCCAGCATTTGTTATGTCAAAGGGTGGGAATCAAGTTCCCTGTCAGCGCTGCCCCTGGTTAACAGAGCCTCTGCCCTCCCAGCCCTTTCCCTGCTCCATCGCTCTGCCCGTCCCCCTGCGCCAGGAAAATCATTAATCTCCCATTGTTTCCCCGTCCTTTCCCAGACTGCCTTCAGCGAGGAAAAACCAGCGAGAAACAGCGCAGAAGTTTATTCCACCTCTCTGGAGACTGATCTTCCATCCAGGGCTCGCAAATGAGGTGTTAGCGCTCCGTGCACCGCAAGTTCCGAAGGCTCTCGCTCCCTTCGGGTGGCCGGGGCGGTGACAGCCAGCTTGTCCCATCTGTTGTCAGACCCAACAAGCCGCGTGCTGCCGCAACACGCCTGGCACAGCCCCGGCACAGAGGTCCCGTCCACCTGGAGGCTGTTTTGGGACAGAAAGGGTTTCCCTTCTCTGGTCTAGACCAGTTCTGACCTTAAAAGCAAAGGTTTGCCGTGCCCTGTGTGGGACGGGACATTGGGCCAGGGCTGCCCTCCCCTCCCGGCGCCACCGCAGAGCCCTGCTGTCATTGTCACCTGCGGACGGACACCGGGCGAGCCAGGGGACAGCTCGCCCCTGCCCTGGGGCGAGGGGCTGGCGGAAAGGAGCGTGGCGGCTGACAGGTAAAACCCCAGTGACCACCTGCGCACCTCCTGCGCAGCAGCTCCCAGCGCCGGGACCTGGCCTGCCCAGACCCGGTGCGCTTTAACCCGGTGCGCTTTATTGGAAATCGCGGCGGCGGAAAATGTGAGGGGTTTCTCCATTAACTGTTTTTCTGCCAAAGCGAAAACTGGGGGCGAGGGAGAGTAGGGAATGGGGGAGGCGATTTTGACAGAAGTATTGCTGGCCAGAGGGTGCTTTTGGGCAAGCGACCTGCATCTGCAAGAATAATTGAGGGGTGAAAGCTCTGCCTTCTTTGAAGTAGGTCTTTCATTCCAAATCAAGACGGAAGTGAGCTCTTGGAGTTTTCCCTGACAGATTATGAAGGAAGAGTAGAACCCTAGCTTTGGATGGTTTGAAGCAGCGTAATTAAGATATTGCTAAATATTTTATTTGAATTTTGTTTTATTGCTTCTAAGGATCTAGCACTTTTTTAATGGAAGCTGACTGCAGGTTTAGAAATAGAAACTGCTTTAGATTATAGTTTCTTCACACTTTTCAGTCTAAATAAATTAAGATTGGGCACTTTGATGATCTCTTAAACTTTTTGAATTACTTTCTACAGATTTACTTTGCATGAGTAGTGAGTCTCTTGCAGCTTTTGTCTTTTTCTCCAGTGAAAAATACAGTTTGCTGAAAAATGTCTAACCGAATTTAAATGTATATACTCAATCCATTTAAGCTGGCAAATGATGTTTTCTTTTAACAAGCTATTAGTTATCATATATTGTATTTTCAGCATCTTAAATTTTCGAATGAATGGGTACAGAGAGTAAGAGAAGGAAAGTTCCCAGGACATTTGAGCAAATACAGACCTGTGACTATCATGCTTCTGTTAAACAAGCCTTTAATATCTTCTGAAATGCTTCTCTATATTTAAGATATGAATCTTTTTTATGTTACAAAGAAAATTCATAAGATCACCAATTTATTGAAAGAATGCTGAAAGACAAGGTTCATAGAGACAAAAGGGGTTAAATACAATTGACTTGCTTCCCTTGTCAAAAAGTAGAAGTGAGGTTATAAAGGAATTTTATTTTTCTATTTATAAAATATAGGCATGCTACAGAATTAAATGCATGCAAGAAGTGTATCTACTTGCATGTTTTTCTCTGGAAAAAGATAATTACTATGTTTGTGCATGCTGATCAGTTAATTTTGTGTGAGAACAACTAAAGACAATTTCTATGTTCTGGTTATTCAAGGTAAATCATATTAAGCATAGAGATGAGAGGAAGTTCTGTGCAATGCACATTATTTCATGTATCTCATTTTGAAAACAGTCACTCGTGGGGAGAAAATTCTTTTGAAATCTTAAAGGTTGTTTTAATTTAAAGAAAATAGTCTGCACTTCTCCCCACACTCGTATAACATGCTCCAGATGGCTTTGCAATGTTCACACTATCAATGAAAGTGATAAAAAACCAGTCAGGCTTCTTTCACTTGTCTAATTGCAAGGTGAAATTATTGTTTTGTTTTGGGGGGGTTTTGGGGGGTTTTTTGTTTGTTTGTTGTTTTTTGGGGGTTGTGTTTGTGTGGTTTTGTTTTGTTTTTGGGCTTTGTTTGTCTGTGTGTTTAAGGCAAAGAGAAATCATCTTCTTTTCAGTAAGAGCATCTAAAACCAAACTACAGAGCCTGAGAGCAGTCTGAAGTGCTCAGGTCCAGCAGAGGACAGGGCAGGGTATTGGTTCATCATTTGTCACAGGAGATGGTGACTCTCCCCTTTCCCAGTGGCACACACATACCTCACCATCTATCACTGCTCTGGTGGGATGAAGGCTCATGTGGGTTCAAGGAGGCTCTTAGAGGGTGAACAAACCCCTTTGGAGGACGTGAGGCAGCACTGGGTTATCTTCCAGCATTTTGACTCAGTGACCCCAATGTTCCTGCAGAGCTTGGCACCTTCTCGCACCTGCTTGGGCAAGGAAGAGCGTGCTGCTGCCACAGGGACTCCCAGGGCCTTCCAGGCCAGAGAAGAACGGGCGAGATGGCCTCCATCTTCCGGAGCGAGGAGATGAGCCTGAGGCAGCTCTTCCTGCAGGTGGAGGCTGCCTACTGCTGCGTGGCTGAGCTCGGGGAGCTGGGGCTGGTCCAGTTCAGAGATGTGAGTAGTGCCTGGCTGGCATGCTGAGCTGTTGGAGATGTGCCCCAGGGTGTGCTTGTCCTTCCCTCAAAGCACTTGGGAAAGATGCACCCATAGGGAGGCTAAAAGTCCATGGTGAGAGTGGGACTTTCCCAAGACTGCTCTGAAACACAAACATCATGCCAAGACCCCACTCATCCCCGAGTCCCCATCCAGTGCTCTGCACGCCCTCTGCACAATCCTTTGCATCACCAGGACACAGGATGTGTCTCCATGAAGGCCCCTCTGTGCCTCCTGCTGTCATAGCAAGGTTGTGTGGAAGGCCACCAGGTCCTAGGCCATGAGGAAGCACACGGTACTGCCCTGCTAGCAGGACCCTCTTGGACACAGTGGTGTTTGCCAAAACACCAGAGGCACTCTTTCTCTGCTGATGTTAAAAATGAGCGCAGCACTGTTCAGCCTTCAGCCCCAGGCTTGTTTTCCCTTCTGTTTTTAGCTGAATGCGAATGTCAACAACTTCCAGAGAAAGTTTGTGAATGAAGTGAGAAGGTGCGAATCCTTGGAGAGAATCCTGCGTAAGTAAACGCTTGTCAAATGCAATTGGCTTCCTGCCAGCTGGCGGTGTGGGATTTATTTATTTAAGTGCTCTCACACTGGGGAGCAGAACTAGTGGTGGTGTTTTCATCTGAGCCCCTGGAAATGTTTTCCATGCATCAGCTAATTATCACTTCACCCCATATGGGCAATAAATTGTTGCCCCTGTTTTGAAAATGGTTAACTGAACTAAAAGGAGGTTAATTAGCTTTTATAAAATCACAAGATAAATCTGGGGCTGGGCAGGAGCCTGGTCCAGATAACCTGACTCAGAGACCAGTGCACCAGCTCTTGGCACACACTTCTTCAGCCTTGGGATAATACCTTAAAACCTTAAAACCCAAGCAGCACTACTCATGATTCACACTGTCCTGTGGATGTGTGTCCTGCGAGCTCTGCACTCTCCCCACTACAATGCCCGTGCCCACTGTAGCCATGGTGGCAGCACCTGGCATTGTTGGGGAAAGCAGTGGAACCTCAGCTTTCTGTGTGCCCAGATAAAGGGGGCCATGGTGGCCACTTGTGCTAGGGCTGAGGGCTGCCCACAGGGGAGTGGGTACTGTGACTTCAGAAGAAACAGCATCCTTACTTAGAAGGGAGGCTGGGCGTGTTCATTCCTTGGTGGCTGCGTGGATGGGATGGAACTGGGATGATGGCCCTCATACATCCCTTAATGTTGTCACACCTCCACAGGGTGCCTTGTTCCTGGCTGAGCAACAAGCTGGTGACCAGGATGATGCACCAGGGATAATTCTGGGTTGAGACTTCTGTGCCCTTTCCGTGCAGGTTTCCTGGAAAATGAGATGGAAGACAATGTTGAGATAGTCAAAGGAGAAAAGTACCCAGAGACCCCCCTGCCTCGGGAAATGATTGATATGGAGGTACAGATTTTGGAGAGGACCTGGGAGAGAGAAGGGCTGTGCACCAGGTTGTCTGTGTAACGTGCTCAATAGAGCCCTCCCTGCGAGGAGGGATCAGGTGCCTGAGGCTGGCACAACTCTCCCTGCCCAAGGAGGTGCTCCTCAAGTTGCTGCGTCAGCATTTAGGTTGAGGCTGATCCTGCTGGATGTGCCTAAAGGAGCCCAGTGTCTTTACAATCCTCTGTGAAACATCCCTGTGCTCCCACATATTAATGAAAAAGTATTACTTTCACAGAAAGCCCCCATCATCCTATAGGAGAGAATAAGAACAGGTTGGTGTTTTACCAAGAGACCTGATGTTAGAACCCACTTCACTGCATAGAAAAGCCAGGACTGCCTGTTCTGCTGGGAGTATGGTTGTGGTGCTGAGGCCTGACACTTGAGCCTCACTTTTGGATGTGCAAGGGATGCTTTATTCTAGCCCAGCTGGAAGTGAAGTTTACTAACAGAGTAATTTTAAAATGCTGCATACCTAGGTGACTAGAAAGGAAAATCAAGCTTTCCAAGGGCTTCAGCTTCACAAGCAATTTAGTTTCCTGGTGTGTTCCTGGCCCCACATCATCACCTAAATTTTGGCCTATAGCTATAACCTAAAATAATGTAGGCTGTTTTTGTAGTCAGGAAACTGACAGCCAGTCAGCCTGGGGTGTGAGATGTCTGTGAGGAACCACAGAGATACCCAGACAGGCTTAGACACCTACACCACACACATACACACCTACTTGCCTGTACTTGGGTCAGGGGCATCAGAACTCCAGTGCTAGAAAAGGACAACACACCCACCAGGGAATGTTTGTAATGGAAAATGATGCATTGGCACTGATGAATATCTTCCTGCAAAAAGTGTTTATCTCAGTGTTTGTCGAATATTTCTGTATTCTCCCTTGAAAAAAAAAGCCAAACCAAAACTAAAAACTGTTGTTTGAGATTTGGTATCAGCTTGGGAAAGAGCCTTTGATCTGCTTCAGAGTTTTTCTGGGTGTGCTTGGACCCTAAACAGACAGTGCTGGAGAAACTTGAAGCTGAGGTGCTGGAAGCCAACCAGAACCAGCAAACACTGAAGCAGAACTTCCTTGAGCTGACAGAGCTCAAACATCTGCTGAAGAAAACCCAGGACTTCTTTGAGGTGAGAGGCCTCTTTGCTCTTCCAAGAAATGTGGAAGGTTCTTAAAAATACTTGCACTTTCATTTGGTGTATGTTGCTTTTAGATGTCTTTACCACAAGCCATTATGAGATTTGCAAAAACGCCTCAGTCACTTTGGAGCCTTCATTGCTCTGTGAGCCAGTAGAGCTCATAAACTTAGCTCACAGATCTCTTAGAAAATAGCATTTATGCTTTTCCTTTGCTAATATATGGCTTACTTTTACTGTTTTTCCATTGGTCTTATAAATCTCCACAGAAAGCTACCTTTGGTGAAAAATTATTAAGAGAAAAATGTGAAAATAGTTTTTTCAAACTGGCAATGCTGAAGAGTGTTTTCTAAAACTAATGTTTTGCAGGCAGAAACCAATCTGCCAGATGATTTCTTCAGTGAAGACACATCTGGACTGCTGGAGCTGAGAAGCACTCCTACTGCTGCAGCTGCCAAGCTGGGGTGTGTACTGTTCATGGCCTCCAGTTTGGCCACACTTCCCAGCTGTGCTGCTTTGCTGTGACACTGGCACAGCTTCCTTCATCTTAGCAGAGGGCGCTCACCAGCCTCCCCTGCACAGCTGTTTCATGAAGATAAGAGAGTGACTGTCCTCAGAAATTACCATCAAAACTATAGTCAGGTTATGGGTCAGTGGGACAAACGGACTTCTAGGCCACCAATTCCAGTGATCCCTTAGTAGGTATTGACTAAAAATTGCTATCTTAAGGCCTCTCACACATGACTTCTGGGCTCAGGCATCTGGCTACCAGCCTGGTCCTTATGGATGGATGTCTAAACACAGAAAAAGCCATGGTGTTGCACTGGGCTGCAGTCTGATGCTTTTTCAGAAAAGGAAAACAAGAGAGTAAAGATATACCACCACTTCAAAATTTCTACCTCCTGCCTCTGCCATTCAGACACTCGCCTTTGTGACTTTAGCCATCTCTCCATTATTACATTTCTAGCCAGAATTGTCTCTTCACCTGTTGATCTAGGAAAGATTATTTTTTTTTTAATCAAAGAGAGAACAAAAGGATAAAGTCAGTAGGTTGAGATAAAAGCCAGGCTTGAGCAGGGAAGGTTTTCCTAGAAGTGCCCGCAGCAGTAGCATAGCCCTGGCTAGCACAGACTAGAAAACAAGGTCTTGTGAAATCATGCGTGCTACAGGTCCTAAAAGGCATAAAATGGACTTGTAATTTATTTATCTTGTAACTCTGCTCAGATTCACAGCAGGAGTAATAAGGAGGGAAAGGATGATCCCCTTTGAGCGTTTACTGTGGCGAGCCTGCAGGGGAAACATCTACCTGAGGTACACAGAAATGGACACCCCCATGGAGGACCCTGTAACAGTAGGTACCAACCTGGCTTTGCTTTCCCCTGCCCTGTGTGGATGCACGTGACCTGCAGACACAAAACTGGTGACCTGAACTGTGCTGTAGCACTGGCTGCCTCTCTAGAGCTCAGTGTCTGAGGGCAGCCTGTCTGAGGGGAGAGGTGGGACAGTTTGAGGATGGGAGAAGTTTCTCTGACATTGCTTTCCCCTTTTGCTGCTGTTGAGATGGTTTCCTTTTCCTGCCTGTGAAGATGCACATGAGGCCTCACAGGGCAGCTGTATTACAGGGACCACCATGGAAATGGACTGTGGCTGTCCCAACCTGGAATTAGCTATGCAGGGTCAATTGCCCTTCGTGTCTCTGGGGAGAGCCCTGTGCCCCAGTGGAGCTCTGTCCCCTCTGCTCCACACCGCTCCTTCCCCCATAACCCAGGGCTGCTGCCCATGCCTGTTTCCTGAAAGAGCATCTGGGGAAAACACTGCTGATGGGAAACTGGTGATGAGGGATAAAAGCAACAAGTGGAGAGGCTGCCAGAAAAAAACATGCCAGCTTTTCTGCACTGGACTCTGTGTGTGTTAAATTCTGCTTGAATTGTGTGTTGCAGAGAGAAGAGGTGAAGAAGAACGTGTTCATTATCTTCTATCAAGGAGAGCAGCTTAAACAAAAAGTCAAGAAGATTTGTGATGGGTAAGGCAGGCCCGTGGGTAAGCCACAATGACTCCCATAGAAGTGGTTACTGGCAGTCCAGGCTGGCTGAATTTGGAGCTAGATATCACATCTCCAGCTCTCCAGCTGTCAGCTCTGCAACCAACCTCCCTTCTGCTCCTCAGCTCTGCTGCTCCTAATCATGAAAGACATCCATCACCTTGGCACTTGGAACTTGAGATCCTACATTTCCTAAGTGGCATACAGCTCTTGAGAGATTCAGTTGCTAGGTTTTTAGCCTGGGACATCTAAAAGGAGACTTGTTTAAAAAATTCTGAGCACTCTTCCCCTGAAAATCAGAAGTCCTAACTTGAGGACTGGAAACATGGTAATCCTCAACTTGCTCTCAAACTTTTCTGCATTTCTTCATAAAAAGATGATCCTGTAGTTTATTCAACCTTTTCCCAAGGCCTTTGAGCAATATCTGTGTAATCAGAGACAGAGCCCAGGAGAGAAATGAAAGCTTCATACAACCTGACTTGTTTCCACCCTGTTAAGCATCTTGAAAAGATAATTCAGGTTGAATATTTTGTTACTCCTTCATAACACTGATGACCAATGAGCTTTCTGGCAGTGTAAAACAGATTTGATGAGAGGATCTGTCTGCTGTCACAAAACCTGTTTCAGATACAGCCCCTCAGCCAGGCAGAGCCAGCCAAGAGCCTGCAGGGAGAGGCTCTTGGCCTCTCAGAGACCAAGAGCAATTGCTCTTCCCTGACACTTGCACTCAGGGCAGGTCTTTCCTTACATCCTGCCTTTAATCAGAATAAAAGCAGGTAGATCTTTCATCCAGCTGGCATGACTGACTTCAGCCCCAAGAAGTGACCGAACCCTGGGGTCTGTTAGCAATTCCTGCATTGGAAATGGGGCCCTCCAAGATACCTTCTATGAGCAGTGGAGGGCAATGCCCACCCAGAGAGAAATTCAGCCCTCCTGACGTGGGCATCTGTCTATGAAGCAGTCGTGGACATGAGGGTAGACTCCCAGCTTCCAGTCACTGATTTCTGATCCAGAAGCCCAGACATGCAGGGAATTCTGCCATAGTCATTGTGCAGGATCAGTCTGCTGCTGCCAGTGGTCTTTGAGCTTTCAGCAAGCCTCATTCTCTTTCTAGATTACAATTTCCTGCCTATAATAGAACCATAGAACAGTTTGGGTTGGAAGGAATTTTAGAGATAATTTCATTCCAACTCCCCTGCCATAGGCAGGGACACCTTCCAGTAGACCAGGTTGCTCAAAGCCCTATCCAACCTGGCCTTGAACACTACCAAGGATGGGGAGTCCACAACTTCTCTGTGACACCCTGTGCCAGTGCCTCACCACCCTCGCTGTAAAGAATTTCTTCCTAATATTCAACCTAAACCTACTCTCTTTCAGTTTAAAGCCATTCCCTCTATCTGCTGTTACTACATGCCCTTGTCAAAAGTCCCTCTCCAGCTTTCTTGTAGGCCTCTTTAGGTACTGGAAAGTTGTAGTAAGGTCTGCCTGCAGTCTTTTCTTCCCTAGGCTGAACAACCCCAATTCTCAGTCTTTCCTCATAGCAGAGATGCTTTGTCCTTCTGTTCATCTTCATGGCCCTTCTTTTAACTTGCTTCACCAGGCCCACATCCCTCTTATATCTCATTTCTTTGCCTACTTTTAAAATGCTGTTCAGAACCCTTCTCCCCTTCTGCATGGGCAATTGCTGGTGGTGAACACTTCCCACTGGATTTTCCCCTGTGCCGAAGCCTTGCAAGTTACCAGATCATACGTTTAGAACTGGTGAGATTGCCCACAGAGTGCTGAAAGTTCTTCATTTTAAATGTCATTTTTTTTCCCCTGCAGCATTTAAAATTCCCTGCAGTCAAAAGCCAAAGATTATTTTTTTTTTCCTGGGATGGGAGTAAAAGAACAAACAATGCAATGGCTGTCAACACATTCATTGTTGATTGACACCAAAATCACCCAAGCCATAGGCACAATCTTCTGCAGCTAGGGGTCAGGCAATGCTGGAAATGTGAGCTGATCCCTTCAAGGAGGTTGTGATGTGCAAAGTTTCTAGGAGCTAGTGTTGCAGATGTATGTGGTAGTAGGTTTGTAGAAAGGAACTTAGACTGGTTTCTCTCAGGCCCTTGTACCTGAAGGAAAATACGCCTACCAAAGACAAATCCACAGGACACTCTTTGCAGTGTTAATGAACTCATCCTTTAAGTTCCTTCTTCCTTTCAATTTTTTTGGTTGCTAATATGCCCAATTATATGGATGTTTTCTTGTGCGGCAGATTTCTATACGTATGAATCCTCTGACATTCCTTTTGTACTGTGTGGGCCATCAGCTGGTACCCAGGCCAAGACATTTTAGTCTGGTCCACCTTTAAAGCAGGGCTGACTATACGTAAAGCAGATGGCAGTGTCATTCCAGTCCCAGCAGGATATTTCTGCTTAGCACTAAGTCATCATTCATGACAAGTACATATCCTACAAAAATCATGGGACTGGTCTAAGCCTGCTTCCTGCAAGGCAGGCTGAGATTTGTTTGCAGAGCTGTGTGCCTCAGGTTACACTTGTAGTCCCTGCTTGACTCTAATTGGTAACATTAGTCTGCCAATTTCATGAGCATTAAGTCCATGCACAAATTTATTAGTGAAAGGTGTAGAGGGAGCAGGAAGGAGGAAAACGTAAGAATTTTTCTTTTCCTCCTTTTCTTGCGGCTGCCTCAGTACTAATGTGAACACTAAACTGGGTTTATCAATGTAAGGATTCCCTGCTGAATTCTCCTGGAGCTTTCAGACATGTCTGTGCCATTAGGGCAAAGCTGATACTCACTATGCAAAATGGCTGTTAAAAGATCAAAGCAGCGCTGCTGCAATAATGTTATTGGGTATGGGGGAACTGTACAGCATGGAGGAATAAGCTTTCAACTTTGATTAAAAATCCTTTCTAGAGATGAACTAAGAGCTGTGAAGAATAAGAAGATGGAAATAATTAGGTAGGGTGAATAACCTTTGGAAACGAATACCCAGTGTTGAGTGAGGAGAAATTCAATTCTGGAAAGGGACGTTTGACTGAAGAGCATGTGCTGTCATTACACACAGCTCTGGGCTGATCTCTAGGAAACTGCAGCATGTTCTGTTCAATTTGCAACTGTCCTCACTTATATGTGTGCTGGAACTGATTTTGTAGAGCAGGTGGTGAAATATTCTGCGCTCAGACAAAGCCAGAATATGATACTTATCTGTATACAGAGCCTTCATATTTTTGTCTCTTAAGCGGGGATAGACCCCTATGACCCTGTTACATCTTTTAATTCAGCTCACATTGCAGAAAGACAGCCCTTTAGCAGCCCTAACTCAGTGTATCCACGACAGGAGGGTGGAAATGTGTTGCCTTAGGTCAGGGGCAGGAGATCTCTGCTCTGCAAAGAGGAGGGATCTCTTCCTGCAGATTTGATGGGCAGTATCAAAGTGGCAGGGGTGGCACATGCACGAGATATCACTGAACAAGCCAAGCAGGAAAAAAAGGAGGGATGTCTGCTATTTTAGTTACTGCAGCACCTCAGCTCAGCTCAGGCTTGCAGGCAGAGAGTGCACCTGTGGCCTGCAAGGTCCCAGGGGAAACAACTTGTGCCTGCTGTCGTGCATGAAGAGTACTTTGGGACTTGCTTTACAGGCAGGACAGGTAGCTGCACACTTCTCAGAGAGACATGCAACTCATTTTGAATTGTCTGTGCTGGGATCATATAGTGGCTGTACCACACTGCAGTGTGCTGTGCTGGTGGAAGCACCTTTACACCACAGTGACCTGCAGCTGTCCTAGAGAAGGTCGAGTTCTGTGCTGTAGCTGAAGCAGTACCTGCATGGAACTTTCACTCAGGTTAGAATCCCACATTAGTCCTTCTTATAGCACACTGAACAAACCCGCTGAATCTTCCAAACAGAACCTCGGGGGTAAGCTTATAAAAGCTTTTATACAGGTTTATCTAAGCTGATGTAACAGATACTGCTCTCAGGTGTTTAAAGCCCTTCACCCATCCTTCCCTTATTCCCAAGGTGTCTAGCCAAACAGGTGGACCAGAATCATACAGGCATTCTCCTATTTTATCCTGGAAATACAGTCCTTTTGCTTGTCTGCATGCTCGCTTGTTTGTTTTTCCAGGGTTATTTACTCTATGCAGCCTGCCTGCACAAAGGGCGTTTGCTTGCAGTGCAGCAGTAGCTCAGCTGATGCTTTCTCCCAGTGCCTGCACGAGGGTAGTGCAGAGACAGGGAGATGGTATTCCAGCCTCAGTGCAAGAGGGACATCTGTTGGCTACTGTGTTAGTGAGGCTGCCTTTGCCAGGGTGGGTTTTGTTGAGTCTTGTTGCAATTCAAGCAGCTTGTGGACAGAAGAGAGGTGCCTACATGTTAGTACTGATCTCTGTATGACATAGGTCCTGTATGTCACCTAAGGCAAGGAGGGTTTTGCCTGTTTTTCAGCTAGAACAGGCAAAGGGATCCTTATTCTCATCAAGGGATAAAGGTACCTACTTGCACCTTTCTGCGAGACCAAGTGCAGCTTTGTGGTATGTGAGAAGAGTATACTGCTGGGTCAAGAATGAAGATCAGTTTCCCTGCCTTTGAGCTGAGAAGAGTACAGAGGAAGAAAACTCAGTCAAATAATGGGTGTTTCTCAACTTTCTCTCACTGAGGCTAGATTTCGTGCCACAGTCTATCCTTGTCCAGAGTCTGCCACCGAGCGCCGAGAAATGCTTGATGGAGTCAACACAAGGATCGAGGATTTAAACACAGTAAGTGGTAGTGGCTTTACTAAGGCCTGAACCTTACAAGTGGGACCTGCCCAGATATTTGTTCTGTCTGAAACCATGTTGCAGACCACACAGATTGTCTTCCTGACACCTTATCTCATTATCTCCATTGTGCAGTTATGCAGCAGCACTGTGGTGGCCACATGATGCATGAGGGTCCCAAGACCATGAACTGTAGTTCTAGTCATGGGTGTGATATTCCCCAAGTTCATGGCACAGAGCTGCCTGCAGGAGATGGCAGCTTGGGAGCACATGGTGAGATGTAGCCAGGCTGTAAGCAGCTGGGTAGGGAGCCAGTCCCACAGCTCAGTAACTCCCAGTGGTCTCCTCTACACTTACAGTGGCTCAGGACCATGTGGGGAGAATCCTTCCTGAGCAGCACTGTGCACCTGGTGTTGAGTGATCCTGTGTCCACACCTGCACATGGGATACCCCATGCATTCATACAAATAGATCCTTTTCATCAACTCTCTTCCACCTGCCCTCTCCAATTAACTGAGTAGATCATGCCCCCTATGCTTCCTGTCTTGAGTGTTGCCCTATGTTGTGCTTAAAGGTGATAACACAAACTGAGTCCCACCGCCAACGACTCCTGCATGAGGCAGCAGCCAGCTTGTGGTCCTGGGGGATTAAGGTGAAGAAAATCAAGGCCATCTATCACATCCTGAATTGCTGTAACATCGATGTCACCCAGCAGTGTGTCATTGCAGAGATCTGGTTCCCAGTAGCTGATGCTGACAGGATAAAAAAAGCTCTCCATCAAGGAATGGTAAGAGAGCAACATTTTTGGTCCTGGAAGCTCTGACCCGCGCTGAATTCTTTATATGCTGAGCATACATTCAGATAGGTCTGTTACTGTAATGTGGGGCTCCCTTTTCTCTTCTAAGTTGAGGTTGTCCCATTATCATTTGACCTTTCATCTTTTGACAGAGCTTAAGGTCAGCATTAAATGTTAGCAGGTTTGTGGCAGACCTTTGAGACAGAGGTAGTGTTGTGGGGCCAGTTCTTCTATCCACTCTGTGTGTGTCCTTGCCACTGGGTTTGCAGGAACGCAGTGGCTCCACGATTGCCCCCATCCTCACTGCCATACACACCAGGATGGCACCACCCACCTTCAACAGGACCAACAAGTTTACAGCTGGATTTCAGAACATCGTGGATGCGTATGGTGTGGGCAACTACAGGGAGATGAACCCAGGTGAGAAACACTCAACTACGTGCGTCTGGGTTGCATGGGCCAAAGTAAAGCCTTTGAACTCTCTCAACATCCTAAAAAATGTACTCACTGCTGATTGAGAAATCCAAACCATATTGGAACTGTTTGGTGTATAGGCATGGATTTTCTCAGGCAAAGAATTTGGCTGTTGGTCTTCAGTGAATGATTGTGATAGAAATGAGGAACTATACAAATACAGGATGGAGAACAAATGGTGAGGTAGCTGTTCTGAGGAAAAGAACTAAACTCATAAGGGAAATGTAAATTGAGCTCCCTGTATTGAGGCCAAAAAGGCCAAAAGGACCCAACAAAAGTTTGAAACAACGGTAGAGAATCTCAGACCTAGAAATGGGGGCCTATGTGAAAGGGTGAGATTAACTCAGATTTTTGAGGCTGAGCAGGTTAAGAAGCATGATAGTAACCTTCAAATACATTTTTGTGTTGCAAAACAGAATGCAGTTGTCTACACATGGTGTTTATCATGGTGAGGCAAGAAACAAAGGATAAAACTACAGGGAAGGTACAGGTCATACAGCTGAACATTCTTTGTGATGGTAAAGATAGTTCTGCACTAGATCTGACTGCCTGGTGTGTAGGGGAGGGATTGAGGAGGTCTTGAAGGGCAGTACCTCTAAGGAATGGCCTGATGGGGTAGACTGCTTCTTTGATGAAGCCTTTTTGTTTAGAGGGGGCTCAGCTTCTTGACCTTTCCCTCCTGCAGCTCCCTACACTATCATTACTTTCCCCTTCTTGTTTGCGGTGATGTTTGGGGACTGTGGGCATGGCGCTATCATGCTGGGCTTCGCACTCTGGATGGTCATTAATGAGAAGAGCCTTCTGTCCCAGAAGAGCACTAATGAGGTGAGTACCAGGGAACTGGTGCACCCTATCAGCATAGGGAAAGGCTCATCAGCCCCATTTGATAAAAGGGACATCCAGCCTCCCAAAGGCTGTGTGGAGATGGTTCAAAGATACCTGTGAGGCAGAGGTTTGGCAGTTCTACCTACTTATACACAGACGGCCTAAGGGACCCAAAATTTTCTATGAATAACTGTATATATACAGATTAGTACAATCGTGTCTACTGTTGGTTGAGGCCCACCAGTTGATGGACCTGCAGGTACTTTTGTCACTGGCACTGCCTTCTCCCCCTGCAGATCTGGAACACCTTTTTCAGCGGGCGCTACCTAATCCTGCTCATGGGCATATTCTCCATGTACACTGGCTTCATCTACAATGACTGCTTCTCCAAATCATTCAACTTCTTTGGTTCTTCCTGGCATATCATCGCCATGTTTAGAAATAAAACTTGGAAGTAAGTGCTAAATGTAGAAAGTAAAACCACACTAAGTGGAGCATGTAGGCTTAGAAAGAGAGACTGCCTGTTCGGGGAAGGGAAGGACTCCCTGCTGTGGATGCAGTCATGACTGAATCAGAGGTTTTGTCTGACACACACACAGATTAACTCACTATTGAAATGGAAATGTAGAGTCCACATGAACACGCCTGTTTGTTCAGGCACTGATGTGCATAAAAATCTGCAGGTGTCCAGGACTGATGCATAGAGAATTATCAGTGTTAGGGAGACTGCCATTGTGTGGGGCCCATTTACATGCACACAGGTGCAGGATAACAGGTGACAGAAAGGCTGGAGTCAGCTACAGATATCCTGTGGTAGTCCTCAGCACCTCACACAAATATACGGTGGGCTTCGATGGAGAGATTAAGCTGCAAAGGTCATTTCCCTTTTCTCTTGTAGCAATGATGTGCTTCTAGACAATACAGTGCTGCAGTTGGATCCAGGAGTCCCAGGAGTCTACTCTGGAAATCCATATCCATTTGGAATAGATCCGGTAATTAAATTAAATTGCTCTAAGATAATTTGTATTTCAGTCCTCTCTCTACATATCAGGTACATCAGTAGCTCTCTGCACTCTCTCCTGAAGCTGTGCTTTTCTCTTCTTGCTCTTTGTTCCTTACATAATCATGGTTTAACCCCAGCCAGCAGCCAAGCCCTGCACAGCCACTCACTCACACCCCCACCAGTGAAATCTGGGAGAGAATTGGAAGGGTGAAAGCTGGAAAACTCGTGGGAGGAGATATAGACAGTTTAACAGGGAAATCAAAAGCTGTGCACACAAGAAAATTAAAGAGTTGAGTCATCTCTTCCCATGGGCAGGCAGGAGTTGAGGCGTCTCCAGGAGAGCAGGGTCCTATCATGTCCAAGGATGACAAACATGATGTCATATTGTCTGGAATATCCCTTTGGTCAGTTTGGGTCACCTGTGCTGGCTGTGTCTCCTCCCAACCTCCTGTGCAACCCCAAGTTCCTCACCAGCCAAGCAGTACAAAAAACAGTAAAGGTCTTGGCTCTGTGTAAGCACTGCTCAGCAACAACAAAAACATCTCTATACTATCAACCCTGTGCTCAGTGCAAACCCAAAATACAGCCCCATACCAGACACCATGAAGAAAAAAAAGCTCTAACTCAGACAAAATCAGCGCATTCCCCCCCTTATTCCATATTATTTACATAGTGCTCCGGTGCCAGCGCTATTCAATACAACTTCATTAACCACCACTCACCCTCCCATTCATCAGCCCTTCTGATGCTTTCCTTTAGCAATCAGCATATTGCTAACAGTTCTGCACAGGTAGCAGCAAAATGGTAACAAGGAAGGATGTTCAGCTTTCCTGGAGAGTGGTCTTGTGCCACAGTCTCTTTTCTACATCTGTTGGACTCTGTTTCCTTACTTGAGTACTTAACACATTCCAGAGAATGGATGTTTGAAGGCAAACTTCCAATTTTCATGTAGTTTATTTGTTGCATGAAATGTGAACTAAATGCCAGTATTATTTAACTTAGCTGCATTTTCTTTTCTGTGTCCTATGTCCCTTTTTCTTGTAGCTCTGTCTTTATCACATATTGAAATGTACTTTTTAACATCAAACTTTCCTGTTTCAATCTTGATATTAATCAAATAACCTCCATCCCTGCTGGCTGTACTCTCATTTCAATTGGTCACCGAAAGAAACTGTGTCCTCCCCTGGTTTAAAGAGACAGTAACCTTGTAGTCAGTTTTTTATAAACTCAGCTCTAAAGCTCTGCCCAGGATGTGGACAGTCTGATTCAGAAAATCATGTCAGAAGCAGCTGAGTTTTCTGCATGTTGCCCTGATACATCTAATGTAGGTTGACCTAGACTACCTCTTCCAGCCTGGCTTCTCCCTGTTCTAGAGCATAAAAGTCCTGGCTGAGAGGGAAGAATGGCTGAACAAGTGCTGGCAGGGACTTGTGGCCAGCCTCTTAGTGGCCCTCTCTGTGGAGATTATCTGTGTCATCTGCCCTGAGGGATGGATAGGTCTTTGCATTTTGCAACTCCTGCTGGGATGAGTGAGGTGTATCTTGGAAAATACTCATCCTGAGATGAAGAAACTAGGCAATCTGTTTGGTATCCAGAAAGGACGCAAAGCATGTCAAACAAACATGCAAAAGCTAATGTTTCACCCTCCAAATAATCCTGTCTTCCTCCTTTCTCTTCAGGTACTCTTCTTAGTGTCTGAAAAGTGGTGTCTACTTACTGTTTCTGAGGACAGAAGACTTTGGGGTCTAGGAAGTTCGAGAAGAAAGCAGAAGCAACCTTGAAGCTCTGTAGCATAAAAAAGACAGGACTGAGAAGGGATGTATGTCCTAACACAACTAAAAAGTTAGTGCAGAGAGGGAGGCAATAAGGTGATCTCTCTGGCCAAAGAGTTGAAAAGAGTTTTTTCTGTTCAAACAAAAAGTTTAAAAGTGCTCTGTCCTCAGTATTTCTCTGGTGAGGGTGGAATGAATTTTGGTTGCAGCAGGAGGGATTTTCTCATGCCCTTCGACTTTTGCTAAAGAAGATTCAGCCTAAAGACAGGAAATGATGCAGAAAAGATTTAGGTTCTGCTACCAGCCTTTGCAGTGGTTTCTGGAGGACTGATGCAAAGTTATAGGATTATTTTAAATCCTTGTTATTTCCTTTGTTAAAGAGGTCTAATACTTTATACATTTTAGATTAATACCTTGGCATGGTGAAAAGTAGTAAAAGTAACATCTAGATTTCTGTGCCTTGCTACCCTCTTACTAGAAACGGTAGGAATAAATTGGTGGTGTAAAAGCAACAACTTCCACAAACCTTTTATTGGTCAAACTCCTGAAAATCTTGTTCTCTCTCTCTCCCTGTTCCTTACTCAAAGATCTGGAATGTTGCATCAAACAAGCTGACTTTCCTGAATTCCTACAAAATGAAGATGTCGGTTGTCATAGGGATTGTGCACATGGTTTTTGGGGTGGTACTCAGTCTCTTCAACCACATGTAAGTTCATTTCACCAAGCCTGTTGCTGCAGCAGCACACAAGTCCTCATCACTAAACTGGTGTCCTTCACTCAGAGAAAGCCTCACATTTTGGACTGATGATTTGAACTTTGACATTTCCCCAGTGTGAGTAGAAATGTCCCATGTACTGACTGACTCACACAACAGCTGATATACAGTGCTGAGTCCAAAGGACACCCATAATACATTGCAGTTATTTTCTTCAATAAACTCTCTTTTTAACTTACTTTTTTTTCTATACTCAATTCTGCAGAAATATTGAAGCACACTAAATTAAAAATATGTAGAACCTCCCACTATTGAAAACTTTTCTCTTGAAAGACTTGCTCTTTTGGCCTAAACCAAAACACACTGAAATATTGCAGAGTGTGTGCATGTGCATTTCACCTAGCTTTGCAGCCTTTAGTCAGGATTTGTGGGTGTGCTTGTCTATATCTCTGCCTTTATGTTTTGCAACAACAAATAAAAAATGGTGATAGAGTGCAGGGACTGACACTATCATGTTGAGAGACTCTCCAAAGCTGCAATATATGTAGTGACCTTCAAGGACAGAAAGTGTTTGAGAGGACATAGAGAACCCTACAGGATTGATAGTACACCTGGTTCTGACCTTTCTCAGCATATAATGCTCAACTTTGTGAATAAGACTTTTTTTTAACATTGTCTTTTATTTCAGTGTAATTATCTTTTGAGGTGCTGAGATATTGGTAGGTCAAGTAAAAAAATATCTGAAAATAATCCATGTAACTGAGCTTTTGTATTTAAACCACAGCTTTCATTGATAAAGCGTGTAATTTTGAACTTCTTTCTTGGCTAGTGATAGTTGTAAATTTGTTAGGTTATTTTCCAAAAATTAAGTACTGCCAGACTTGGGTGCAAATTTGTATTAACTATAGTTTTCTTTCCTGATTCTTTTCAGCTACTTCAGGAAATACATGAACATTATCCTTCAGTTCATTCCAGAGATGATTTTTATTATCTCTCTTTTTGGCTACCTGGTCTTCATGATTATTTTCAAATGGTGTAATTATGATGTCCATTCATCCCAGAGTGCACCAAGCATCCTCATCCACTTTATCAACATGTTTCTGTTCAGTTATGGTGACACTTCAAATGCTCCACTGTATCAGAAACAGGTATGGATCAAGGAGCCTGAATCCACTGCAGTTTTTGTATTTGCAGTGGGTGCTGTGGAGAATGGGTATAAAGATACAGGCTGAGAAGCTCAATCACAAGTATCAGACACGGAAGTAAAGTTTATTCTGCTGGTATTTGTGTTGGCCTTGTCAGCAGGGAGGAGAGAGCAACTATCAATCAGTGCTGCAGAGGAAATATCTTTCCTATTGTCATTCTTACAAGAATAATCATGCAGTTGAAGATAATATTGGGGGAAAAAAATCAAGTGTGACTAGAGATACAAAGCTGTGTGTTGCGGGCTTGCTGTCTTGCTGTCAGTTAACAATGCTAGAGACATCTCCCTTTCTTGATAAGTTCCTATTTCATCTTTGGAAAGCTTTAATACTTTACATTTTCACCTAAAAAAGTAGAAGTAGCTAAAGAATTTTATGGCAGCTTTTTGTCAGAAATAACTCGTCTTGGGAGTTCACTTCAAAAAAAAAAAAAAGGCAAGCAAAAACATCTCCCCTAAGTGAAAACTTGTTTTAAAGTAATCTCTATTTATATTCTCAGAACATGGATTTTTTTTCTTTGATTGATTTTACGTCAGCAGCATCAATGAAGAATCTGCAAGCAAGTGCTGCATCCAGCCACGTGTGCACCCACATCTATACAGCTGCACACAGGGCATTCCAATATGAGCTCAGTTTTAGGGACAGCTGGTGAGTCAGAGTTAGTAGGGAGTCCTGAGTAGCTCCAAGTAACTGTGTTAAGGATTCAGGAGAGTTTGGAAAAACACAGTCTTCCCAGGCTTCAAAAAGTTTTTAGATAACATTGTGCTTTGTAACAACCCAAAGCTTTCCCAAGGTGACAATTTTTTCTCTTATTCCTATCCCCCTGCCCCACCAGGAACAGAATGTGCCATCTGCCTGGGTAGTCTGAATGAAAATATTGTATGAGCCCAGTTATAAGGTGATCAAACATCTGAGCCAGCTTTAAAAAAATGCAGAAGTTATGGTTTGGGGTTTTCTTTGTTTTGTCATTGTTTTCTGAAAGTACAGACAGTTATGTCAGGACAGCAATAGAGGTGCCACACTGGAATGTAAGAACACCTTACATGGTGGGGACAATCTGTTACCAAGCCTAAGCTATGGGGGCTCAATTCCTCCTGGAATTGCAGATGTGGAGTAAATCCAAGGCAAGACTTGAATGACTTGGCTCTTACTGCAGCTTTTCTACAGTGATCAAAGCAAGGCAGACTGACTGACTCACACAGAGTTAGGACATTCACTTGGGACACTCAGCAGCCAGGTTCCAATCAGTAGCCTGAGATTTTGGTAAATTAACCCTTCACAACATGAGAGCTTTTCATCTCCAGGTCTCCAACCATCTCTAGCTGAATGTGCTTTCTGGAGCCTAAAGCACTATACATTTATTTTCAAGTTCTCACAAGCAGAGGATACACAGCCAAATACAACAAATACAGCAGTGAGTTGTATTTGTTGTATTAAAAAAATTACCATTATATAGACTCAGGTTTCTGGCCATAAATGTAATTGGCTAAAAGAAGTAAAGCAGCTTTTTGTTCTTGTTGTTTTGTCTTTTAGGAAGAAGTGCAGAGTTTCTTGGTCATATTTGCTCTGATTGCTGTTCCCTGGATGCTGCTAATTAAACCTTTCATCCTCCGAGCTAACCACCAGAAAGCGCAGCGCCTGGTAAGGGCTGTGGATCCCCTGGGAAAATTCAGCACAGCAAAGACAAAGATGGGGAGACAGACCCCAAAAACTCTTTGCAGTGATGTAATTCTGCATTTCTCTGACCTCTGGCTTTCTCTGACAATTTCAAAGTGTGCTTTATGCCCCATATGCCCAGGACACATGTATGGACATGTGTAAACCATCTAAACCAGAATCAGGGAATGGCTAAACTCAGAATGGATCACTGGAAGTCATCTAGTCCAAACTCTCTGCTCAAACAGGGTTCCCTAGAGCTCATTAGTCAGGTTTGTGTCCAGACAGCTTTTGAATATCTCCAATGAAGGAAACATATCCCTGGATGCAGGAACTTTGCTACCAAGGACATACCCTATTTGTTAAGCTGACACCAAGCTCTTTCACCTGTTGTATCCAAAACCAAAGAAGATTCAGAAAGGTTGAAGTGCTGGTAAAGCCAAGACAGGGAAAGACCTCAGTTGTCAGTCCACAATATCCACTAACCATTAGTTTGCTGCGCTGTGGAAATGGGGCATCTGTGAAAGGCCTGGCCTTGGAGAGAGAACAAGTGCTTGAAGGAGAGGCTTGATTTAAAAGCTGTTGTCTGCTTTCTAGTAGTTTTTTCTTCCTTAAGTGATTGCCTTCACATTAACAGAGCCCTCCTTCCCATGGGCTCTGTGGTTCGCCCACAGCTTCTCAACACACAACTGTGGCAGCTGCAGTTTCCCAGCTGATCATTAATTCTCTCCTTTATTACACCAACAGAACTTTACTTGTCAGTCAAGATTTACTTCTCTTTATAGTAGAGTTAGTGCCTGGAGTACCTTTTATAGGGTGCAGATGTTTCCATTTGAAGAAAGAGATGCTGGTTTTGCCGCTTGACCTTTTCCAACCCAGTCACTTCTGACCTATAATTGAAAGCCAGGTCCCTGGGAGACCTTTTCAGCTCTGCCTCTGCACCGTAATTTCTTATTTTGTCATTCTTCTGGGATTTGGATGAAGGCTTAACATGGTTGACTCCATCTCCTGCTTTTAAGCCAGGAACATCTGACAGGTTTTACCCACCTCCTCTTTTGCCCCCATATTTCTGTTCCTAATTTTCATATGTTAGCTGTCTGGTCACATCCTACATTCCCTAGATTTATATGTTTGCAGCAAAGCCTGTTTTCTATGCTGACATTCAGGTAAAGCAAAGATAAAGCTGACATGACAATCATTACTGCTGCAATAGGAAACAATATGTTGTTAGGAGACCTTTCCCGTGAAACCTGCTGGAGGCTATAAAGGGTGACAAGGCAGAACCTGACAGAAGCCATGAGGTCTCTATTTGGCTATGCTGTGTAATAGGACTATTAGACCAGGTTGTTCAGGCCTCTAGGAAAGTCCTGAAATAATAATTGCAGAGAGGTTGCCACAAGGTTTTTGTCAATTTAAAGTGAATCAAGAGCCTTAAATTTTATTTCTGCCTGTATCCAAGAACTGTATGACCTTCATTGAGTCATATGATCCTCTCAGACTTCGTTACTTTTTAACTTGACACTAATTCCTTTGATTTGCACCCTTCTAATTGGGATCATCAGCTTTAAAAGTACCTCAGTTTTCTCATTTGCTAGAAGTGATGGGTCTTCTCAAGGTGGGAAAAAAGAGTGCATTGTGACACTAGGAAGTAGCTACAAAATAGTTGGAATCACTGAAAAATGCTCTAGGATGGAAAACATTTGAGTATTATTAGCAATTTGGTGGTAATATTAAATTTCTGTTGTCCATGATGACTATTGTTGAAACTGTCTTCGTGTTCATGATATAATCCTTCACATGTTACCCCTCATGAGGTTATTGAGGGAGTTCTGTGCCACAGACTTCTTCATTTTGGTACCAACCAAACATACTGCATTTTGTTTCTGAAAGATCCATTCTCAAGCCATCTCAGGAAACTCAGGAGGTGAAAATGAGGCCCCAGAGACCAATCACTCCAAGAAAGCTTCCCAGGGAGACCACAGCAGTGGCCATGAAGGACATGAGGGTGATGATGAAGAGGTAAGAAAATTTTGACAGAAAATTGTTCAGAAAAACACAATAGTAGAAGACACAAAGTCAAGCAGAAGACTCTTGCAGAGTTGCTAGCCCTTCTTTCTAACAAAATATCAACACACACTGTTGTAAGAGTTTGTGTTTTCAAGCAGGATAGGGTTTGACCTTTAATTCAATTACTTCTTCTAAATCTTTCCTTTGGTTTTGCCTGGTAGTAGCAGGCATTCTTGTAAACCTCAAGCTTTTACAAACCTCGAGCTTTTGTTTCCTCAGGGGTGGTTGTTTCACTTCTACATTGCACCCAGAGAAGGTCAACCATTTCCCAAGAGTCAGTGAGCTTTCTTTCCTCTAAATTGCAAAGGAGCATTTAAAGTTGGCAACCAGAATTGTTGACTAGGGAGAGAATCCTTCCTTTGGCAGATATTGTCAAGAGCTTCTACTGTAGAAAGCAACACAGGAAAAAGTGATAAAAATATTTGTAGCAGTTGAGAGTATCAACAATATTGAGTGTGGATATGGCTGGCTGTTCCCAGTCACAGGGAATCTTCACAGATTTGCTTATTCATTATTATGAGATAGTTATTCAGTGATATCTCCCAAAATGTGTATGCCCACAGGCAGATAGTCTGAAAGCCCCTATTTTACATAGAAATTTCTGTCTCTACAAGAAATCACAGAGATTGGCAGCAACTGGATTGACATTTAAGGATTTTAAATTTTAAGAGTAGAACATAAGCTGTTCCCCAAACCTTTAGTTTTCACTGGACCTGTATTTCTCCAGTCAGAAAGTATGGGAAGATCATAGAGAACTGACATTTTTCAGAGCAGTCTCTTTTCCTGGGAAATACCTTTGTGTTGCTCGGGATGTAGCAAGGAAAGGAGTATGAAGAGCCTTTGGGGGAGTGTTGCTCTGTTAACCAGAAAGCCCTGAAGCGAGAGCTAACAAAACTTTTTTGGTTTTATGTTGTTTCAGTTCAATTTTGGAGACATATTTGTCCACCAAGCTATCCACACGATTGAATACTGCCTTGGCTGCATCTCCAACACAGCCTCCTACCTGCGACTCTGGGCGCTGAGCTTGGCCCATGCACGTGAGTGATTGTCCCCATTTAGTCTCCTCACCATGCTGGTCATGGCTTCTGCTGATGTTTGAATATTCCTGCAAATTTATTCATGAAATCCAAGTTTCTGCTTGTGGACATTTATGTGTCAGGGTGTTTTGCTTCTGGTTAGATCACTCCAAGTGTTTCATGATGGGCAACTCAGTTTTCAGAGGTGATCCCTGGCAGCTCTGATTGCATTCACTGGCTGGGGCCCCTTTCCTGTGCTGTTCTGTAGCCTCCTCTCTGGAATAGTCCTCATGGTGTGTGTACAGTCCACTTGTATAGTCCAGTCCATGGAGGTGAAGGCAGTATGAGACCCATAGCTGCTTTTTCCAAGAAGCACTTGCTATAGCCTTAGGGTGTGCAGATGAATGCCAAAATTATTTTGATTTTGTTCAGCAAACAAGGAAGAAAAGGTCTGGCTCAAGAGCTTCTGGAATTTGTCATTTTCACTGGAATTTTTCCCAGAAACATTCAGTGGAACATCACATTCCATGAGAAAAGTACAGCATTTCCATGTCCTTTGTCTTGATTTGTGATAAAAACAGGTGCTCAAATACTAGAAGTTGCCTTAGGCTGAAACTTAGATTTTCAATGTTTCTATTTTTTTCTGAAATGATTTTTGTTAATATTGCTGTGATGCCTCTGGCTAGGAGTTGCACCTTCCCTTAAGAATTGTGTATACAAAAGAAGGAAAACAGAAAGAGAGGGGAAGGAGGGGGTGCCATGGATTGACAGGGGTGAGCTGTACTTCTTGGCACAGAAATGAGCTTAGTATGAGTGGAGTGGAAACTGATACACATTAGCTTTACATGGAGAACAGGTACTTAAATAAAATAAAGCATCTAAAAAGCTTAGCTAGGGGCATACACATTCTACAAACTGGGAGAAATGAGTGAGTTGCAGACTGCATGCTGCATCTGTCCATAGCTGCTGCTCAGCACTGCTTTCCCTTTATTTCCTTCTGCAGAGCTGTCAGAGGTCCTTTGGACCATGGTGATGAACAACGGGCTCAGGATCAATGGCTGGGCAGGTATCATCTCCATCTTCATCGTCTTTGCAGCATTTGCAGTGCTGACAGTAGCCATCCTGCTGGTCATGGAGGGGCTCTCAGCCTTCCTACACGCCTTACGTCTGCACTGGTACGTGGTGTGGTTTTCTGGTTCTCTGGAGCTTTTCCCAGATCAGTCTCTGGGAGGGAACAGGCTGTGGGAACAGCTGGGCACAGTATTAGATGTGCTGTGCCAGTGCATTGGACCATTAGTTGCTTTTGGAAAATGAAGTGAGGGAGACTCTTCCAAAGGGAGCTCAGAGATCCCTGCTCTGACCTGCTCCCTGGAGCAACCTGCTTGTCTTCCTGCACCTGTGGTGGTTGTCAGCATGTGAGGCAAATGGCAACCTGCAGAGCCACCGAGGCCTCTTTGACCTGCGTGACAGCGCCCAAAGGCAGCACAGACACACCACTGGCTGTGTATCCCACCCAAGGATCTAACAAGACAGCTGCCAAGGGCAGCAAGAGTTCAGCTGGGAGTGCAAAACCTGACAAAAACCTGGGTCCACGCTTGTGTCATGAGCCCAAGGTGAGCTTCAGGCTGCTTAGGTTTTGTGGCAAACCAGCTCCAAGTTAGCCCATGTCAGCCTTAACTGATCGTCAGTCCAGGCAAAGAAAGCAGTGTGCACACCCCATCAGCAAGACCAAGGTGCCAAAACATCCCTCACCACCACGGTAACTCAGCATCCTACCTTAGCCCCAGGCTGTGGTCTTTTTCACCAAGTACTGTCCCAGCACAAGTCATAAACACTGCCAAGGCAAACCATGGTGCAGGTGCTTGCCATTGTGCAGGGAGGACAAGGTGTCCGTCTCCCACCAGCGTGCAACCAGCAGGTGGTTTTCCCAGCCCTCAGGGCTGCTAGAAACAGGTTACCAGGCAAGATTTTGCTGATTGGCCTCATGATGAGCATTTCCAGTCTGGCTTGAGAGAAAGTCAGAGCTGATGCGTGCCCTGTTGCTCCCTGGGCTGCCTGTGTCTCACTGCTGGTCCCATAGGGAGCCTACATTTGCAGTTTACAGTCCAACATCTTGTGGCCTCCCTCTTCCCAGGGGTGCCAAGTTTCAGCCTCTTGGCTGGCTGTAGGTCCTGCCTACAAGAAACACTGATGCCTCCCTCTGCTCCTCCCTAGGGTGGAATTTCAGAACAAGTTCTACGTGGGAGCTGGGTACAAATTTTCTCCATTCTCCTTCAATCACATCATCAATGGCACTGCAGAAGAGTAAAACCAGTGCATCACTGCTTCCCTCCTCAGACCAGGCTCTGTTTCCTTGTGCTGTCTCACCCTGAGTAGGGTACATGGGATGAAAGAGAATGGGACGTGGCCCTTGAAAGAAGCGCTGTAGATTAATGTGTCCTACCTACATTCCAATATACTGCTGTATCACCTAAGAGCTGACCTATATCAGCAGAGCTGGCTGGGACTCCATTGATGTCTGCCAAGTACCTGGTCCTCAGAATTTGAAGGGGTCAGCTGCCTACTGCTTGGTTGAAAAGAGATGCAGCTTTGGAATTAAATCGGTTATTAACAATCGACTCACATGCATTTTGCTCCATTTGCTGCCTTGTCGTTGTGGTATATTTCTTTCCAAGGAAAATATGTTTTGTTTGTGGTTGATCATATGACATGATTAAGTCCCTTATAAGATTTCAGCCCTTCATTTAGTACACAATACAAACCATCTCAAAGACAGATCCTATTGCAGGCTTGCAATTTTCTACATGCTTTACTAGAATAACCCGCTTTATATCTGATTTGCTTCAGGGCTTGACAGCACTGGATTATTAGACATGTACACACATCATCACTTCCCAAAAGTGTTAGTTTTGAGCTGTGTAAACAAAATTTTCCATGTTGGCAGCCATTTTATTTATCTCTATTGACCTGTTTGTCACTGAAGACTCAAGATTACTCCCCTTGTGCTGTATTTTTCAAGATGGGTTGTTAAAGCAGATTGTGTAGAAATGCTAATGAACAGAAAGAAAAGTGGAATCAAAACAGTTGGCATGAATTTGAAGTTGTGATATACTGTGATCTTCTGAAATATTAATGAATTACTAATCCTTCAAACTGAATAGTGTTAATCATAACAAGCTATGCTTTTTTAACCCTGAACTATGTAAAGAAAACAGTGTACACGAAGGGATTTGGAGTGGACAGTGGTGTGACCGAACAAACCTTATTTTCAAAACTCACTGCCTTGATATCCAGCTCCACCAAAAAACCCATATGGAGTGTTCCCAGCAGGACACACATTGTTATAGTCATCACAAGTTATGTTTCTGCAATAGTCAGGCTTGAGAGTCGCCTCCAGCTACAGTGACAGGGGAGAAAATACAGCCCCAAGCCAAGCAGTTGTCCCAGTTTTCCCTTGTGGCCTCAAGAAGCCATACTGACATCTGGCAGCAGTTACAACGGGCTTTTTCAACAGCTTGAGTTTGAAGCAGCAACTGGAGCTGAGAAGAAGTGGGCACAGGCATGGTCCCAGGTCACCAGTTCTTTGTGCATAACTAACCTATGGTACAGGAAAAAGCCACACAGACATGACTGCAGATGGCGTCACAGTTGTTCAGCAATACACATCACCTTTGTTGCTTCCTTCCAGCCTGTTTTGTCTATTCCTACTCAGGGGAAAAGCTGTCTTGCAGAAAGAAAGGCCAAAGTAGTTTGATGCATTATCAAACACAGAGGAAACAATTCGCTTTATGAAACAGCGGGTGAATTTTCTGCACAAACACATATTTTATCTTAATTGCAGCCTTCCATATGATCGCAATGTAACTGAGAAGATGATTACCAGAAACAGATTATCCGTCCCTTTCAGAGCTTCTTGGAATTTTGCTCTTTGTCTAAGGTTTACATTTTAAGCAAGAAAAACAAGTTATCCTGTGAATACCTCAGGTGACAAGATGGTCTGTTGTTTACTGTACCAAAGAGCAACTCAAACATTTGGCTTAATTCTGTATTCAGTTCTCTCTCTTTCTGTGTGCAACCAAATAACACAGCACAGCCTGTGTCTCACTAGAGCATTTGTGATATGGGAATGATGCTTCCTCACTCCACAAGACAACCAAGCCCACTAACATTCAGGAAGCATTCAGATTGCTGAGAGGCAATCTGCCCCGAGGCAGCCTCTCTTTGAAGAGAGCCCTGGGTTTCATCTGGGTTCTTTTTAAGAATTCTTTAAGAACCCAGAAATGTTCCAGACAGTGCTTTGCTTTTAAAAGATTTTCCTGCAGAAGATGAGGAGGATTTTTGAGTAGAGCAGTAACTCCCTGTTCCTGTTCCCTGTACAGCTGCTGAGTGGAACACGTTGAGCTAGTTCTGTGAATGTGGCCATCAGGTGTGGTTGGGTCCAGCAAGACCACTGTTACAGAGTAATAGACCTTCTTGGTACAACAGCCCAGTGTCTTTAACTGAACTTTACCCAGGGCTGGAAGAGGTATGACTTGGAATTACCTGACCCAAGCCAGGACCTCAGCATGCCCCTCTGCAGCAGACTCAGGATCTGTGCCTAGGGAGAAATGTGTGCTTCTGGATCCAAAGCTCATCCCAGTGATAGAGAGTCATTTGCTTCTGAGAACCGGTGTCATGAGTTTAGCCATTTTGTAGGGAACAAACATTAAACAAAACTCAGTAAATAACTGTGTAGAAAGGAAAGGCAAACAAAGAAAGGAAGTCAAGAAAAATGTTTTTAGTTACTCACAGACACTCTTTCCTGAGTGTTTTATTCCTTCTTGTAAGAGCTACTGCTGTGTGCATCTATGCCCTTCCACGAGGACAACTTTGTGATATGGAAGATGAAGAAAGCTGAGTATTGATTTCTTATCCAGTCTCTTAGGTCCTCTGGACCGGTGATAATGAACTAGCTTTTGGACTAAGGTTTCTGAAACTCCAGGAGTCAACAGTTTCTTGGGGTTCAGCCTCTGGCTCCTCCAGCAAACAGCATTTTCCTCAGTCTTTACCTATATGATGGCTCTCCATCATATCCTTGGCCAGCATGGAGACATTTTTTTTCTCTATCCCACTCTTTTGTTTCTCCTGGACCTTTCATGCATGTAGGCATTTCCATTTGTTCCTCACTCTGACCAGCTCTTGCCTTTCCATGGCAAATAAGTAAAATACCTGAGGTGACTGAAAAAAAGTAATAGACATATTATCCCTTCATGCAATCCCAAACACTTGGGCTTGAAAGCTCATCTTTGTGGCTTAGAACTTCACTGGAATTTTGGTCATCTTTTTCCCTTCTTTGCTGTGGAGCTGGAATGCTGAAATATCTGCGCCCTCATGTCATTGCACACATGCTGGATTTTTGCAATGAAAGCATAATGGTATGGAACTGTCAGCTTGGATCGTGCAGCTCATTCAGCAGATGCCAATAACAGCTGAATATTAGATATTATTAAGAAGACGATATAAAGCTGTGAGATAGCATATGTCGGCTGGTAGGAAATATTTTCCAGATGCTTGGAAGCATGAGATTCAGCGCAGGAGTTACTTTGATAAAACTATTGCACCATTGCTGCCAGCTCAGTGTATGTATTCAAATCAGAAGGATGTCAGAAACCCCTGTGAGACCAATACCAACACTGAGTGGTAAAGGTCAGCACATATGTTCCTAGCCAAGAGCTCACATCTATCATGGCACTGAAATTTGCTGCACAACAAGGTTGGGATCCCTGTGGAATTTTAAAGCCATGGAAGCTCCCTGCATTTTGCTACCTCATCAAGAAATTTAGAAGGATGAAGCAGACCTTATTCTTCTCATGGTGCTGATGCCCGAGTTGGCTTCATCTGGCCTAAGAAGAGCTGGTGGCTGCAGTGCCCAGGCAGGAGATGGCAAAAGTGCCTTACATGGGCACTGACTGCTGCAGGACCTACCTCTAAAACCTATGAGCTAGAACCTTGCTGGTGTTTCACTCACTAATGATGTGTCCCAGCAGCCTCCTTCCACTTGCTTGGAGTCATTCTCACAAGAAGGCATGGGTAAGCACCAATACCCACGGTGGGCAGTGCCTGTGAAGGACCTGCTGGTGTAACGAGACAAGCACAGCTCAGCGTTGGGCACCCTGCCTGCAGCACCTCCCCCTGGGTGGCGGAGGCGGGTGGAGAGGGACCTGCCTGTGCCCAGCAAGGAGGAAACCTGACTCCTAGGAGCTGCATCCCAAGCAAACAGCACCGCCAGCACTGCAAAAAGTAAATAGCAGAGGAGAAACAGTCAGAAAAGAGAACAGGTCTTCTCCTCCGAGCCTGAGACATCACAGAGGTAAGAAATCTTCACTAAATAAAAAAGTATTTATTAAAATCTTGCTTAATATTGGGAGTACCTGATCATTTGTATGATCAGATTATTTTTAAGATCCATACAGATTTTCCTTGCACTCTCACCTGCAAGGAAAATTCTCAGCCAGAGAAGGTCTCTAGTCTCACTGACGAAGTTCCCAGGTGGTGTCTCAGGCAGCACTGCATGTTGTATGGCCTTTGTGCCTCACAGCCTCACCCTCACAGGTGGGGGTCACAAGCCATCATTCCGATGGGTCCCAGCAGCAGTTTCACTGTACTCTTAGTTTTCCCCTTCAGTTGGAGGATTTTTATTTTCCCTGCCAGCAGCAGCTTTGTCACTGCTGTTCTTTTGGCTCATGTAATTGGTGTCTAGTTGGATTTACAAACAGAGGGAAATTTGTGACTCCCAGAAGATAGACACTAGCTGCTCCATCAAGGCAAACAGGGCTGCAAAAGTTTGGGATGAGCAAAACACAGGTTTGGTAGGAACTGTAAGGTAAGGAGGTTTACTGTGCCTCAACAGATTTCTGGTGTTACTTGAGGTGCTGGAGAGTGCATCCCACCTGCTTACCAGCTGCTATTTGAGATTAGTGTGGTTCTCACATGAGGTACTGTCTACCATCCTGCTGCCTCTGAGGGTGTCTGGTTACTGTGGGGTGCTGGAGGTAGCACTGCAGCCCTCTGCTTGAGCACCTGACCCTTGCTGCAAGCTCTGCGCAGCAGCACCAGAGATTGGGGTTCCCTCCCCTTTCATGGAAGAGTTGTGGCACTTCCCACAAGGAAGGCATGTAGCCCAGAGCAGGTACCAGTGAAATGCTCCAACACCCCTCAGCAAACAGTAGCAGGGTGTCCCAGCATCAGGGTGGGTGGGCAAAGGCCCAGGGCTTGATGCTTGTCCTGCCAGCACTGTCAGCTGTGCCTGCCACAGACGTTTGGGAGGAGAATGTCTGTTTAACCCGTCAGAGGTGTCCTGTAGCACCTTAGGCAGAATGTGTTTGCAGGTCTCTAGTCATAAAGGAATAGAAAAGGAGAAAAACAGTTGCCCACATTTTATTATTGCAAAGCCTTTGGTGATTCAGACACACAGTAAATCTTCACCTCTTCCTGTGGCCTCTTCCAAACAACTTGTTTGGTTGCTGTTGAGCTGATTTGGAAATAGTCCCTAGCTGTTGACCATCATAATCAGGTGGTGACACTGCATGCTGCTGGCAGCTATTGGTGCCTCTGAGGACATTGCTGAGAGACAGATGTAAGCAATATCCTTTGCATCTTCTTGGGTGCTGGACTGGAATGATCTGTGACAGCAAGGTCAGTGTATGTGACCCAATTGATTAATCTGTCCACTAATCCATTAGTCCTTAATGACCTCCTTCTAACTGTACCTCAGTATAGGATCAAGGTATCCATCTTGGAGTACTGTAATTCCATGCTTTCTGTGTTCACACTGCCCTCTATCTCAAATTGAATTTTGTGTCTTTCATTAGATGTTTTCAGCCATTAATTCTCTCCAGCTCTTGCCTTTCTGCAGCCTCCCCAGTCTCTGCTGGTTGGCTGTGAACACAGCCTGGTCCAAGCCCAGCACTCCTGAAGGGAGGTAATCAAAGGAGAGGGTGTCAACAAAGTGCAGATGTGTTGAGCCTCTCTGCAGTGCCTGAGCATGCACTCAGTAGGAAAGCTTGTGGGTTTAAGCAATCAGTGTGCTTGATCCCTGCCCTGGGATTAGAATGGGTTTTTCTGATGAGGAAAAGCAAGAGTGATGAGGCCAAAAGATCTAGTGCTGAAAGCCAGAAACACTGGCAGAGGAATCCATCTTCCAGTTGCAATCCAGAACACATGGCTGTGTTTATGGATGCCCTGAGAGGATGGGGATTAGCGTGGCAAGGGACGAGGCAGAGGGGTTGGTTTGCAGCAGGAAGCTGTGTGCTGCTTGGGTGACGAGCTCAGTGCTACCCCTGCCACGCTCAAGATCCTGGGGTCAGGGACCTGGCTGGGTCACCTGGCTCTGCCTCAGAGGGGGCTCCCACCAGGCTGAGCAATTGCAGAGTGCAGCACCTCTACTGCCCACTCAAACCCAGCCCCACTGCAGAGCCTCCAACAGGGGCAACAACCACTGGTTGTTTCATGTCTTGGCTCCTGGAGATGCAGCATCTTTTAGACTGGCACTGCATTTCACTGACCTCTGGGCTGGGGAAGTTGTCACATGCTCTCTTATCTTAGCAGGTCTCCAGTCTTCCCTAAGGCAACCCCTGCACTTTCCATAAAAACAGCCAGTGTGATGTGATGACTGATTTCTCTCAGTTCAACTAACTTACCCTGTGATGTTTCTATGTCTTTTTCACCAAAACCCTAATGGGAAATTACATCTTTCAGTAGCTGCATGGAACAAACTCATATTTGACTGCATCTGAATGTTTCCACTCCAGTGTGAGAAACTGCCTTGCTGGGTTTTTTTTTGCTCAGGTGACTTTGTGACTGTTGTGAAGTTTCACAGGTAAATCCTAGCCTTGTGCACAGTGATAGTGGATCCCAGCAGGAGCTGAGATGGCCACTGCACCAAAAGAGGCAGAAAATGATATTGACTTGGAAGAAATCCATGCAGAAAGACAAGAACCACCAAAAGGTGGGTTTGTATTGACAGGACTAGAACTTTGAGTCCTTGTTTAGCGGGGGTAGAGGGAGAATGTTCAGATGTGTCACTCCAGCTACTTAAACCTCTGTACATGGACCCACAGCATCAGCATCCTACGCTCCCCTCCCGCCACACCTACCAGGCTGGTGACTGCTGACTGTAACAGTGGGAAGAGCTGGTTGGTTGGCTTTTCTCAGACCTCTGCTTGGTGTAAACATTTTATTGTATTGGTAATTTGAGGATTCCTTTACTTGGGAGAGTTTTTTTTTTATGTTACTCTGTTTCAAAAGCATTTTAGATTGTACAAGGCTCTCCTTCTTCCATTTAAACTGGTTGCTGTTTGAACAACCCTGTGTTGTGCCTTGCTACCAGGATATCCAGGGGCTGGTCAGTGGACATACAGCTGGTAGATGTTTCCAGGCTTTTTCCTGGTGCTGTCCCAAATTAGCATGAAAAATAATTTTTATGAAGAGGAGGTACAATTTGACTGCTGACAGTTTTTGTGTCTTAATTATTTTTTCATATTTAGAGCAAAAGACATTTACAGTGGAAGAAGCTGTGGAAACCATTGGGTTTGGGAGGTTCCATATTGTGCTTTTCTTCATCATGGGCAGCACTGGGGTAGGTATCTGCAGCCATCTGTGCTGGCCTGAAAAAAATCTTTCTCATTTTTCTCATTATCGTGCAATAACAACCACACTGCTGCCAGCCCATTTTTTTTTCCCCACACATACCTTCTCAAGCAGGATTTTTGCTGTTTTCATCATTGGTGAAAATAGATTTTGACCCCATTGATATCAGACATATTTCAGGGCAAAGCTGAGCAGGTTCGCCCAGAGCACTGTGGTTTGGCCCCTGTCCTGGATCACTGTCAGGGCACGTCTTCAGTTCGTGCCTGAAGGTTAGGTTCAGCCTCACAATGACATTTTTCACATCATCCCCATGGCACCCAAATCCTGTGCAATCTGGCTCAGAAGGCCTAGCATCTTCTCACCCCTGGCTGCCTGAAAAATTTCCTAACTTTCATGGTCTTGGGTTAATGCTGTAATTGTTTTGGGAACTTGGGCAAAAGCTGGAGGCCAGGCTGGGGTAAAGTTGTAATGAGGGTTTAACCATGTAGATTTCTGCAGCTGAGGTGAAAAAGTCTGAAGCTGTGTGTAAACAGTCAGCCTATTCCTAACTGAAGCCAGCTGCTGGGACAAACAGCCAATGGAGTAATGATGTTTTTAACCAAAAACAGTTTAAAGAGTTTGTGTTAGATGCTTGAATCCACAGCTACATACCCAACCAAGTAGCTTGGTTTCCAGGGGTAGTTGAAGATCTACTAACAAAGCAGGGTAAGAGTCTTCTCTGCCAAGGATGACTCTTTCCAACTTCCCATATATACAGTGTACCTGTACCTGCTTTCTAGGTGCACCTTTCTCTCCTCCTCTCCCTGTCACCAAGACCTTCCAGGTCCGGCACAGGGCTCAGACCACTGTGGAGGCACCATCACTTCACAGGACTGTTTTGATGTGGTGGACCTACCATGTCTGCAGGCCTTGTAGGACTGAAAATCCTCCCTTCTCGCTAACATACACACTTGTTCCCAAAGGTGGCTGAAGCCATGGAGATCATGCTGATAGCTGTTGTGTCCCCTCTCATCCGATGCGAGTGGCAGCTCCAAGACTGGCAGGTGGCTTTAGTGACAACAGTGAGTGACTCATGTTTCCCCCAGACAGGTCATCCACCATGTGGTCATAGTCGTGGGCACCGCCACGGGTTTTGGAAAGCATGTTTTCCAGTGAACCAAACAAATTCCTAGGGCCTCCTTACAGGGACAAGAACACTGCCACAACTGTGGACATCAGAAATGAAGCTGATGAGAGCAGATGTCCGTGCCCAGAGCAAGTAATGCCAAAGCCAAAGCAAATCCCCACTTCCACATTCTTACTTTGAAAGCCTTGCCGTCCACCCCCAGCTCTGAGGGTTACAGCAGTGAGTGCCTACACAAAGGAAGCTCTCCCCTGAAAGCTGCTCGCTTTTGGTTCTGGGTGCTGCAGTTCATCCTGCTGCCCTGAGAACACACAGCATACCCACAGCTCAAAAAGCACAGCTGCTCCATGTAGCTGGGAATGGGCCCTCCACAGCTGTGTTTCAATTCCCCTCAGATGGTGTTTTTTGGCTACATGGTGTTCAGCATAGTGCTCGGGCTCCTGGCCGACAGGTACGGCCGCTGGAAGGTGAGTGACTGTCGGGGCTGCACATCCTTTTCCTGTGCTCCACAGCAGCCAGGCACCTGGCTGAGCCTGTGCTTTAATGACCCTAATTCTTGCCCTTTTGCAGATCCTGCTGCTCTCCTTCTTCTGGGCAGCCTATTTCTCCCTGCTGACCTCATTTGCCCCATCCTACATCTGGTTTGTGTTTCTGCGGGCCATGGTAGGAGGTGGTGTGGCAGGCCACGCACAAGGGTAAGGCTGTGCAGGCCGCCTTCCCAGAGAAGGTAACGGAGGGGCTGGGAAGGGAAAGGGGACCCAATTCCCACATGGCCTTGAAACAAAAAGCCATTCTGTAATTTCACTAAATCCCAGTCAACTGATCTAATTTGCAGTTCCCAAGGACTCCTGAGGCCTGGAATAAAGGGGGCAGATGGTTTACATTAAACTGGTGACAGAAGGATTATTAAGCACATATAAAAACAATTGGACAGGTTACAGATGAGTAAGGGCTGCTTCCTCCTTAAAAAAAAAATTTAGTCACAACAATTCTGCTGAAGTAGAAAATTCTTTTTGAATGATGTAAAATCTTCCCACTGAAATTGAATTTTTGTCTTGTTGGGGCAGAAAGGAGGAAGTGGGGAGGAAAACTTCACAATATTAACAACTACTTCACTAGGGACCTGAAAATTTTGTTGTTGTTGTTGACTCTCTTATGGAAACTAATGAAACATTTCTGTGCCTTCCATGGTTCCTCAAAGTCTGTTTGCTGCCCTCCAAGGAAAGCCCCAAACCAGTCCCATTGACCCAAAAGCCCTTTGCTGAAGGAAAGGACATGGGGGAGGGAGGTGCTGTGGGGAGGAGAAGGCACCTGCGCCTGAGTCATTGCATCTGCTGAGCTGCTGGCACTGCCTCCCTCACGGAGGGCCCCCATTCCCTGGCCATGGAGACTGCTCATGAGCCTCATGAACATGGAAGGAAATTGAACGTTTTATAAAACACTTCACTGGTTGAGACAGAAGGAGTCACTGAGAGTCTCTTCCCACCTCTCTGTCTGTCCTGCAAAGGAAACACAATTCACACTGGGGACCTTGAGAGATGCCTGTCCCACGAGCCCCCTATCCCAAGGGCACTCCAGCCGTTTAAAAAGTGGAACAGAGTTTTCTTTATTTCATGGGAAAGAACTCTTTAATAAAATGTTCATTTCACCTCAGTCACCCCAAAGGACCCTCCCATAGGTTTGTTTGTTACTTGCTTGTATGCCACAGCCATGGGCCGGAAAAGATTTGTGTCTTACGTTTCCCTTGCATGTAATTTACTGCTGGACTGGGAAGCATATTGGACAGGGATTCCTTGCCTCTGGTGTTCAAAGTGAAAAAAGGGATGGTATCCATTCTATAAATTGAGCTGAGCTATTACTTGATTTGTATGGAAATTCTCATTGCAATTTCTGCTTTTTCTTTCCTTTTTTGCTAGACTTATCATAAAAACGGAATTTTTGCCCACCAAATACCGGGGATACATGTTGCCCTTATCTCAGGTAAAAGTGAGCACATCACTGTTTCTTCTAGCTCTGAGTCCCAGGAGATTTGTCCCACTGCAGTTTGGAAGCCATGTCTCCAGCACATCAGCACTTCTCCTAGACCAATCACACTTGTCTGGGTCTGAGCAAGTGTCCACTGACTCCTGTGCCTCAGAGTGTGGCATCTGTGTTATTAAAGACATACACAGGAGAGAGGCAATATCTTCTCTAATGATTTGATGCTCCAAATATTTTGTAGGGACTTTGAGTGATGGCTGACACCCAGCCTCTTGGTTATCCTATTGACACTGGGGCTACCTGGTCTGATGGGGCCAGAGCTGATGGACTGGCAGGCACTGGAGCTAGTGGCATTCCCAGCCCACTCCAAGCTGAGGTGTATTTCCCTCCACCCTTTGGGCCACCAGAGATAACAAGTGGTTTATGCAGTGACTCCCAGGTAAGGTCCTAATCTGCTCAGGATCCGCCAGGGGCTTTGCACAGGAGAGGGTTAGCACAGATAGTCCCAAATTTGGCCTGACATGTGCTGGGAGGGTTGTCCTTACTTGCTGGGTCATTACTTACTGCAGATATCTGCAGTGGGCAGTTGCTGCCTGTGCAGATGATCAGTGGTGACAGCTCTGAGTGCACGAATTCATCCCCCTGCTGAACCAAACTTTTCATGTCAGGGATAATCTGCTTTTCACTCAAGCCTCCTTGATCCCAAGGCATCATTTCCAAAGTGTCATCATAAACACAAAGATTAATGGAAGAACAATCTTGTATTTCTCCCCAGAAATTTGTTATTTCTGCCCACAGGCTATTCACAAACTTGCTGCAGCTTTTGTGATTGTGTTGTGTGAGCTCCCTTGGGTGGTACCCTGGAAAGGGATGTGTCTCCTAATGGCAACAAGTGAACTTCAGAAAGGAATGTACTTGCGGATCAGAGGCCAGATTATCTTTTGGTATAGCTTGGCATTGAGTCTACTGGAGAGCCACCAACTTTCAGCAGTGGAAATCTGGCCTGGTTATGCCTTCTGAGCTTCCAAATCTGCTTCCCTGAAGAGACCTAGACAACAGGAAAATTCATGGGCATAAGCATTAGCAGAGAAGTGACTGGAAGGACAATAGCAGTGGCTTTAAGTCCACCGAAAAATATTTGTCTTCACCTGGAGCTAATTAAGACTACCTTCACTGTCACTCCCCAAACTCTTGTCTTTCTCTTTCCTCCCACCCAAGCCCAGCTTCTCAGACAGCCTCGGTATGGCTCAGTTGAACCTCAGCACTCCCTAGCACAGTTCCCCATCTGTGCACAGAACCAGACCAGAAGGGAAGAAAATAAATCATTGCCATGCATTCATGTTCTAACTCCTTTCTTTCCCTTGGAAAGGTGTTTTGGTTGGCAGGATCCTTGTTAATCATTGGCCTGGCATCAGTGGTGAACCCAACCATCGGCTGGCGGTGGTTGATCAGAATTGCCTCCATCCCTGGCATCATTCTCATCCTGGTGTTCAAGGTAGGAAGAGCTCCACTCCCCACTCCCTGCTCTACTGCCACTGCCCTGATGTCTCAGGTCCCAGGCACCATCACCCTCCAATCCCTTCATCCTAGGGCTCTTCTTATGTCCTCCTTTCTCCTCTTCAGTCCTCTCACAGCAGCTTGGTAAAGTCCTGAAGTTCTGGCAGGGCTGCAGACCAGCTGCTGGGAGATGCTACCTTGCTGGTGATGGCCTGGATTTCCCGGTCTGCTGTAACCCTCCAGCAGCCCAGGTTCCAGCGTCCAGGCTGCCAGCAATACCCAGGGATTGTGGTGACAGGCCAGGCACCAAGAGAAAGGATAGATGGTGTGTGAAAAAAAATGATAAATAAAACCTTCAGTCTAAGGCTGGGCACAGCACATGCTCTTCAGTCTTTACATCTTCTAGGGCTGAGAAAGTAGCCTCAGTGAAGAGTTCACAGAGTGCCAGTGTAAACCACAGCTTCCCCAGGTTTCCTTTTGCTTCAGAAAAATCAGCCTTGGACATGAGAACCATCTGATTTGTGGAGGGTGATGTGGAAAATGCCTGCTTACAGTGTTCATGGACACTACAGTGCTGAGCTGTGGCTGGTGGAGGTTGTGCAGATGTAAAAGCTCTTCCTGCAGCTGAGTGAATGCAGGAAGTCCATCTGGGATGCCTGGGCAGGCAAATGTAAGGTTGCTGTGAGTGTACACTCATATCACCTGCATGTTTAGTTTCCCTCATTATTTTTGCCAGAAAAATTGCCAGATAGCAGAAGTTTGTAATCCAGGGGTAAAAAAGAGACCAAGTCAGTATATATATACCTTTAGAAAAGGAGTCTTTAATTCATATTTGAGTGAAACAGATGCAATTGTTTCTAATTTAATAGAGCCACCATTTAATAAAAGAATCATTTTATTTTGGAAAGAGCACCAAATGCTACTGATGAGTTTTTTAACCACTTCTTCCTTTTTATTAAAACGGCCTTGTTGTGCCCTGCAAGACTTTTGCATCAGCAAGTAATATGTGCCTCATCTCATTTCAGAATGTCAATTAATTGAGGATTGTTTTTGTTAAATCTGTGTCTTTGGTTTTTACCTTTCATAAGTGCCTGACACAGATGGCTCAATGGCACACCCCTGGGAGCTGCACCAACAAAGGGGTTTGTTGGGCAGGGTGAGCCCCCCAACATTGGGGAATGGGGGGCTGGGGCACACGGGGTACCCAGGGCGTGGCGGGGAGAAGGACAGGCAAAGGGCTGCTTCAGCTCATGGAGTGCCCTGTGCTGACCCGAGCAGGCCCCTGGGCGTGATGTGAAGCTGTGAGTAGGACAAGGGGGATGGAGAAAGGCTTCCTGCTCTGCTTTCAGTTCATCCCAGAGTCGGCACGGTACAACGTGTCCACGGGAAACACGGGGGCTGCACTGGCCACGCTGCAGAGGATAGCCAGGATGAATGGGGCGGCCATGCCAGAGGGGCAGCTGAGGGAGCCTGCCAAGGTAAGTCCAGGCTGTCCAGCCCTTCCATCCCAGGCGGGGCTGCCAGCATCTGGTCTTCAGGGAGGGAGTGGGACTGCCAACCACATCTTGCTCTGTCTCTCTCATCCTCTTTCCCAAACAACTGCTGAAAGTGACGATGAAGATGTCAATCTTCTTTTGGAGAAACAGTAATCTTGGCCTTCAAAATGGAATGGAGTTTTCTGCGGCTTTTTTCTTTTTTCCCCTCAGTTTGTGTTTGCTCAGAAAAATATTGGACTAAGAAAATAGTTGCTTCTTTTACCACAAAGAGGGCTCCTGGCAAAGCATGCTGTTCCTTATTGCCCACCCACCCTGCAGGGGTGTTCCCTCTGCCATGAGATCTGGGAACTGACCCTTGGGGTCTCTCTCAGGGCTGTGACTGGGGAGACTGCAAGGATCCCTGCATGAGGTCAACCCAGTGCTCCCAGAGGCTTCTCCCAGCCCCTGGCCTGGCTTGTCCACTGTGTCCCAGGACCCCAGATCCCTGAATGTGGAGTCACAGACCAGCAGAAGAGAGTCAAAGTAGGAGAGACCATATCACAGGCCACCACCTGTACCTGTAAGCGGCTGAGCAGCTCAGGAGTGGATCACTGCTGGACTGAAATGCCCAAAAACATGTGTGGGTGCTGCAGGGGGGACAGTCTGCCCCCAGATTTCTCCCCCTCTCACCCAGTCTGGGTCCTGCTGACTAGTGGGTGGGAGGACTTAGGTGGCTCCTTTGACCTCCAAGACAAGAAGATTAGACAAATGCATTGTTCAGGGCCTCAAAATTATCCATCTCTTTTAAATCCCTTTCCTGGATCTTTTTCCTGCATATTCAATCCCACAGGCACCAAGTATTGTCCTTAGCAATTCATGCAAGATGGTGCTATTGTATTGGAATTAGTTAGGATTAAGGCCTCTCTGTAATTTAATTGAATTTATGTAATGGACCTACATTGGATGTGGGAAAGGCTTTTGATAGTTTTGCCCTCTCTCAGGCTTAACCAATGATGAGGAAAATAAAAATAAAGTCAACCCACACCATCCCTGTGAACTTGTCTCCCCTCGGTGGTGGGATCCTGGGGAGCAGCAGGCCAGGCAGGGCCCCCAGTGCCTGCTGGTCTCTGCTCACTGGCACTTCAGGTCTCCCAGAAAAATGTATGTATTCAAAAGCTTGCTTCACAGGCAGAGCAGCATGTGGGACAGTGGGAGCTGACAGAAGGCCCAGCAATGCTGGCCCACCAACAAAAACCAGGGCCTCCTCTGGCACCATCACAGTCACAATGGGACCAGACTGCTCGGATCTGGGGTGTGATTTGAGGCCAGGAGAGCTCAGGATGTTCTCTTCCCCCCTCCTCCATCCTTTGCAGTGCAGCTTCCTGTGGGTATCTTTCGGGAAGCAGGACTTTGCTCTCTGGAGGTTTGGTGGGTGCTGTTTTGCCCCATCTGTGACTCTATCTGTGCCACAAGCAGCCTGGGGACAGGGGGAGCACAGCAGGGCCCGGAGTGCCAAGTGCTCTCACAGAACACTTGCTCCTGTATAAAAGATGCCTTCATAGAAACTTCTATTTCTGTTGTATGATTTTCAGGAAAGAAGGGGAAGATTCAAGGACCTCATCCACCCCAAATACCTCAGAACCACTTTGCAGATATGGATTATATGGTAATTTTTTTTTTCTCTGGCTTCTCAGCTCATTCTCTTGGTTGACAGTGTGCAGGAAACAGAAGTCTCCCATTGACTCTGCCTTTAACAGGACACCACTCTGCCTCCAATGCTGGCTGCAGATTCTTGGCAGCTGGAGGGACATGGATCACCACAGGTTTGTCCTGTTTCAGATCACACCTCAGACACCCTGACTGGTTGCTGTTAATTTAGGCAGAAAAGGGCCATACTTCTAGGATGGTGCTATGAGTCTTTCCTCAGGACAGGGCAGCTCCTGGAAGCCAGGGGAGAGCCACAGGGCAGAGCCCACACCTGACTGCAGTAGGACCAGCTGTGTGCCTGCTTCCCTGCTTGGGGTAAACTTGCTAAACTTGTTCTCCCCAAAGACAGCCAAAGGAGCAGCGAGACAGGGCTCCGGCAGAAACACGTTCACCATTGCCAGTGCTACTCGCTGGGGGAAATTAAGATTGAAATTGAGGTCTCATATGCAGTGTTCCCAGTAGCTGTATGCACAGGTAATACATGTTTCATTGACTTTGCTGTCTGGAATGGAAATGTATAAATAACAGGTCTGTGGGAACCCATTGACCCAAAATATTGTGAGGTCAGGCCTTGAATTTTTTATGACTTTTTCCTTCTTGACTTCTGTGAGCTTTATGAAATATCTTTTTGGTTTTTCATCTTTCTTTGTCTCCCAGTCATCCCATTATTCCTGGCATATTCTTGGGTCTGCATTCCCACCCCCCCCCAGCATTCCCTGCCTTCCCAGGTGGCCCAAATTCTGCTGCTCATTTCTGAAACTACCAGGGAGAATAAAAAGTGAAAATTACTTTTCAGCCTACTTAGGATCAGGCATATTCTGAATTACTTGATAATGACAAAGCAAGGCGGCCATCACCAGTGCTGTGTTTCTGACAGTCAGCCAGGATGCAATGTGAGACTCTCCAGCCAGTAAATGAAAACTCCTCTTGAAAATGTCTGGGTAGAAAGGATAAGGACATTCACACTCCTCCCCTGATCCAGTGTGGGGTCCCTCCCATGGGAAACAGTCCTCCATGAATTGTTCCAATGTGGATCCTTCCCATGGACTGCAGTACTTTATGAGCTGCTCCAGTGTGGGTCCCCCAGGGGCTCACAAGTCCTGCTGGCAAATCTGTTCCAGCACGCCCTCCTCTCTCCACGGACCCACAGGTCCTGTCAGGAGCCTGCTCCAGCATGAGCTTCCCATTAGGTCACAGCCTCCTTCAGGCATCCACCTGTCTTGGCATGAGAACCTCCAAAGGCTGCAGGTGGATCTCTGCTCCACTGTGGAACTCCATGGGCTGCAGGGTCACAGCTGCCTTGCCATGGGCTGCACCATGGGATGCAGGGGAATCTCTGTTCTGGCACCTGGAGCACCTCCTGCCTTTCATTCCTTACTGACTTGGGTGTTTGCAGAGATGCTTCTCACACATTTTCTCACTTCTTTCTCTGGCTGCTGTTGCTCTTGCACAGTTTTTTCTGGTTTTAACAAATATTATCCCTGAGGCACCTCCAGTGTTGCTGATGGGCTCAGCCTTGGTCAGCAGCAGGAGGCTGGCATTGGCTCTGTCAGGCATAGAGGAAGCTTCCAGAAGTTTCCCATAGAAGCCACTGCTGTAGTCTCCACCCACTACCAAAGCCTGGCCATGCAAATCCATTACAAAGCTGAACTATGAGCTGGGGCGAGGTTCACTGAGAAAGAGAATTGGCTGGACATAGATAGGAGGGGAGGGCCATGATACAGGTGACCAGTGGCCAGCAGAGCCACCTCTCTGCTCAGGGTAAGGGGTTCCATCATGCAGAGCTGGTGCAAGCAGCAGCAGAGATTCCAGGGCACCCAAAACCTTCTGCATTTTAGTTTCCTCACCTTCCCCATCACATCTGCACCTCACTGCAGCATTTCTCCCCACAGGCTCGGCATAGCTTTTGCTTATTACGGTGTCATCTTGGCCAGTGCTGAGTTGCTGGAGAGGGACCTTGTCTGTGGCTCTGCAGCCCCACCGCTGCAGAACTCCAGCGATGACTCTGAGGAGAGCCACAGCCCCTGCTACTGCCACTTGTTTGGGCCCGCTGCCTACCAGACCATGATCATCAGCACAGTCGGGGAGATTGCACGTAACCTTCTCCCCCAATCCTACCCTGCTATTCCCCTCTCACAGCACTCACTGCAAAGGTTTGAGCTGTCCATGCACTTGGTGACAGGGGCCGACATGAACGGGGCACTGCTGGCAGTTTCTGGGATACAGGCCATCCGAGGAGGCTGTGGCTCCTGGCTCAGCAGGGCACTCCCTGGGGCACACCTCAGGCCCTGGTGTTTGGCTGGGTTGTGGTCAGAGGGAGCAAAACCACTCAGGTCTGTGCTGCTCACCCAGCCATGCCTTCCTTGCATTGGTGTCCTGCCTCAGCACAGCCAATTTCAGAGAAGCACAGGTTTCATCATCTGAGGGGAAGGGTGAAAGAAAAAGGGGCATGGGGGCAAAATCGCAAGCTTTGGGTGCAGGAAGAAAATGATAGGGTTTGTGCATTTTACAGGATGTTTGGTAGGTACTGGGGATACAGACAGGTATCTTTGAGTCACGCTGTGTAAGGTCTGTCAAAGCAGACAGTCATTGCAGTTAGATCATCAAATGTTTTATGTTTTTCTTTTTTATTTCCAGTAAATCCTGTGAACATTCTCAGCATCAATCTCCTTGGAAGACGTCTAAGCCTGTGTATCACCATGGGATGTACAGCTCTGTTCTTTCTTCTCCTTAATATCTGCACCTCAAGGTACTCTGGCTCAGACTATGGGTCTCGTTCAAGGGTGTGCAATGCTGGGGGCAGGGCCTCTGGTATTCCCAGGTCACCAGTCTGTCAGGCCAGTAATTCTTGTTGGTCTGAGAAAAGCTTCTGACTGGCTCTCCTTTTTCTGGGAAAGCTGTGGCAGCAGATTCTGTGGTGAAGTGGCGTCCAGAGGGGTCCACTTGTATTACTGAGCCCACACGGCTTCCCCTAAGCATCCAACAAGCTGCTTTCTAGCACAGTCCCGAAAATTAAAAAATTGTGTGAACAACAAGCACTGGAAAAAAGTTGTATTTTTAACTCACTTTTTTCCCCTTTCTTTCTTTTTGGCATCTTTGCTGACGCTGCTTGGTGACATTAACTCTGCTTCACATGGCCATCTCTCTAGTGCAGGCATGGTTGGCTTTCTCTTCATGCTGCGTGCCTTGGTTTCAGCCAACTTCAACACCATCTACATTTACACTGCAGAGGTATTTACACCTCCTTGAGGTATGAGCTGCAGATACCATTTGTGCACACCCACGAATGCTGCCTGCTAGTTTGTGGAGTAGTTAAGAGTCACCTTCCTTGAACTATGTATCTCTGGCATCTTGGCCACAGTGTTTTCATATGCAAGATAAGAGAAGGAATCAGAAAACCAGCTTGGAGGTGACAGGAGTAGATGGAAGAGGGGTGCCCTACTCTGCCAGCTGTAGCTCAGCTCCTATAAAACACTATTTTTGAAGATGTTGAGTATCACTATTCCAAAACCCACAATCTTTCCCCTATCTAACCCCCACAGTGAGAAAAGAGATTACCACTAAAAGGAACATTTTCCAGCACTTAAGGGGCTGTATGATGTATTATATGGGGTTATATATATGATTCTTTTCACTTAATGGAAATTGCTATGTTCTGTCTGCAAAAAGTTTTAATCCCTAAAAGAACTTTTCCTATATACAACTTTGGAGCCATGAGTTCTGCAAGTTAAGTATAAATTGTTGGGGTTTTTTGTTGTTCTTTTTTTAAAAACAGTTGTATAGAGTTAAATGGATTTCCTTTCTAATTGACTAAAGTGATCCAAAGCAAACAGAAGTAGCTCCCTTGCATTTTTAATAGGGTGCTGTGATATTTAAACTTGCTCCTGACTTTAATACCACAATTTTAGTAGTTTTGAATAAATTGGTTTTGATGAAAAGACCGTTGCTGTAACAGCCGTACCATAAATTATTTCTACTCACAATTTAATCAATATAATCAAAATCTTTCAAGCCAAGTGCCTGAACTCTTCTCAAATTAACTTACTCAATTTGCTTGGCCCAGTAAAGTATTTAAACAAAGGCTTATATGAGTATACTTGCTAAAATCTGTTGATATTAAGAGGACTTAAAGTTCAGTAAAATTCTTATTTAGGTGTTTCATCATCACAGGTGTTCGGGAGGTGTAAAAATTAAACTACACAAAGCACATTCTTCTAAGCCTGGATATTTCTTACTGGGATCTGTTTTTCTTCTTCTTCCTTCTAAACAAAGGTGCTGTTGATAAAAATGAATAGGCAGAATTGAAAACACTGCAGAACAGTACCTTTCTTTTCTGCTTTCTGGATACAGGGCCCAGCGGCATAAACAGAATTTTTCCTTTAGCACACAACTTAACCTCTGTGGTTTTGATCATAGAGCCAGGAGATAAAGTGGTGATAGTGGTGCTGAACATATGCTAAACAAAGGGGAATCACATCCAGCTTTGACTTGCCCCAAAACTTTACTTGGGGCAAAAAATGACAGATTTGTAATGGCTCAAATGAGACCCAAAAGAGCTTTTATTTCTTTTCATATCTTATCCCACTAGCTGCCCTTGAAAACACAATGGGTCTCTCTGATAAAAAAAAGAAAAGAAAAAAGAAAAAGGAAAGTACAGATATTGTGGATTGCTGTTGCATTAACCCAGTTTCTTTCTGGCCTGTTTTAGGTTTATCCCACCACAATGCGAGCGCTGGGGATGGGGACAAGTGGGTCATTGTGCCGTGTGGGAGCAATGGTGGCTCCATTTATAGCACAAGTAAGAGCATGCTCAATAATGTTGGTAAACATTGTGCTGAACGCCACCACGGAATACAGAGGAATTCACCCAAAAAAAAAACGTCAGGATTAATCAATTCCCTCCCAGCCTCGTTTACAGAGTGCTTGGGTGGTCTTTGCCAGATGCAGCTTTGAGTAACTCTCATCACAGAGTTCAGATCACTAGTATTTGATACTTTCTGAAAACTCTTAAGGTTTACAAGATACTGTTTTCTCTATTGTGGAAACTCTCAGGCATTTTTAACCCTTTGTCCACTCTTAATTGCTAATTAAGTGCCAGCCCCCCACACCAGCAAGCTCCTATTTGATGTTCTTTGGCCTCCAGGTTCTTATGAGCGCTTCTTTCCTGGGGGCCCTGTGTCTGTTCTCTTCTGTGTGCATCATCTGTGCCATCTCTGCGGTCACGCTGCCCATCGAGACCAAGGGCAGGGCCCTGCAGGTGAGTTCCACCACTCCAGGAGCTCCTGTGGATCTAAATGCTCTTAGGACTGGTAGGTGAGGATGCAGCCAGAATCCAAACCCAGCTCTCCTGAGGTTTCACAAGCCTGATAGGCACTCACAGGAATGTGCTGCTGCAGCAGCTTCGCTTACAGTTATCCTAGTTGCCCAAAGCTTGTTTCTTGTGAATGTGTGAGCTTTAGCTTGTGCAAGCCTCTCTCTACATCTATCTTCAATCCTGACTTGAGGATGCAGTTTCCTAGGCACATGCTCTGCTCTGCCTGTGCTGCAAGGAGAGAGGACAGCAGGTGCACAGAGCACCTAAACTACCAAAGTAACTTCTTAATCAAATTCAAGGCAAGAGCCCCACCTTTTTCGGTCCGTCAGCTAAGCCCTTGTGGTCAGTGTTTTCTATAAAGCAATCAGCCAAAACACTAAGCCCAAAGAGTAGGGAGGAAAGTTTAAATTTAGCAGTCTCCCATGTGCAAGTCACACCAGTTTAATTAGAGGAGGTGGTGACCAGTCCTGTGATTCTGATAAATTAATCTGTACCAGCATGGAGATGTTCATGGCATGCAGCAGCATGGTTACACCACTCTGTCACTCTGCAGTCTGACCTGCACAGACTGCAAGACCACAGGCTAAGAATAATCCATATTCTTTAGCAGCCTAGACCATGGCAGATGTTTATCAGACTAGTGTATGAGGGCTTCCAAACCAGACTTCAAAAAACCCATCCCTGCAAACACAGGGATTGCCCATCAGAAGTGAGACCTTTTGGACATATCCAAACATGTTATTTTCCACTGCATCCATTCCTGTTGGATTTTATGTGCATTTTGTTAATTTTATGTATTGTTTTTTCTTCTTCCCTTTCTAGCAAGTAAAATGAGAGCAAATGTTTCATGTTGGATTGGGTAGGAAACAAAAATAAACGTCTGGAATCTGTCACTTCCTGTGAGCTGCATTTGATGTTGATTGCTTCTCCATACTGTTTCCATTATTATAAAAATGCAACTGAACAGTGCTACGATTTGTGTAGACAAATGGTAAATTTCTCAAGGACCTTTTCTTTCTAATGACTCAATAAAAATATGTTTTCTACCCTTCCTGTGAAGTGAGATGAAGACTCTTTACTTCTAGTTCTATCAGTAGTGACACTGCATACATAATATTAAAAAAAACAGGAAAATCATTAAGTGAATTGAGGTAAAATACACAAAGTAGATACAGTCTCTGCCACAGCAGCTTGAAAGGATATAGTATTTCCCTCAACTTTTTGTGCAAATACCATCTGCATGGAAGTAGTAAAATTTGGATCTCAAACCTCACTGCAGTGATGGTTTCTCATCGTTCTTACAGTGATATTTCAGACCACAAAATGAAAGGTGAGTGACATTTTTTTCAAGTGGATTATTTAAAGAGAGAGATTTCCAAGCAGTTTACAGCAGACAGGTAAGTAACTGGATGCAGAGTACATCCACTCTTGTCTCTTCAGCATTTTCCACTGGGATAACAACTTGAGTGTAAAGCTGGATCCTTAAGACTTCAAGTGTTGTGGTGGCAGAATCTCTGTATTTTTTTAACTCTCTGCTATTGCAGTGTGCACTGATCACACCTAGATTAAAATGTTGCTAGAATAGTCTCCCTCACCATTTTGTTCTGCTTGTTAACTTCTCTTTACTGTTTTCTGGTACTCTGAGATGGTATCACTTACAAGCAACTCTCTTCAGGTATTATCAACTTTTCAAAAAAACCAAACCAAACAACAGTGACGAGCAATATAAAAAAGCAAGCAAACAAACAAAAAAGTCCCTAGGCAGCATAAAAATCCACCATGTGATCAGAAATTATGTCAAAGGTGTGCTGCAAACACAACTGAGTCTTTTTTGGGTGTGTCAATTATATTTTAGTGCGCAGACCCCCCCTATGAGAAAGACAGGTAGGCAGGATCTCAGCAGGTGAGAGGTAAAACCAAGCCTTTTTCTTATTACACAAGTGCCACAGCAGAGAGTCACAGAGTCTCTTCAATGCTCTGTGCACAGCACCACACCAGGGCCACACAGCTAGTAAAAACCAGGAGAGAACTTGCAGGAAACAGTCAAAATGTCAAACCAGGGGCACACAGAGGAGCAGAAATCAAAGGCAAAATTGATCCTTAGATCAGCTCAATCACCTCAAGACACATCAGCCTAAGGTGTAATCTACAAATGAAGTGTTGCTAGAGAGGTCACAAGCTGGCACTTCGGAAAATGCAAAATACCTTGCTATTCCTGTGTGCTTTCTGACTTATTTTGCAAGTTGGGATTTGTGCTTCCTATTTTCAGTGCAAATACTGAACTGTGTTTTCCTGAAGGTGAGACCAGGCAGTTTCCCAGTGGGAACCCAAGCTGGCTGCCCCTTTTGTTCACAATAAGGCTTTATTGAGTGGATGGAAAGATTCAGATTTTCTGGGGTTCCTGTATTTACTTCAAGCTGCAAATTGGATCAGAGGCCAGGAACAACCAGCATCGCTTCTGGAGCTTCCTCAGAAAGCTGTGGCCAGGCATGAGCAGTTTTCTAATATTCTGCACAATCTGTCAGCTTGTAAATGTAAACTAGAAATAGAAAGTGAGCTCCCGATGAGACCTGCGAATGAGATTGATACGTCCCAGTGGTCCAAACAGGACTGGAAATAGAAAGGAAACACAGTTTAACCCTAACATGAGTGTACCTGAATGTGCCTTCTCCTTTCTGTCATGTGGGGGCGAGTGTTGCACACTGTTATGAAGAGTGATGTAGAGCATAAGAATCACTTTGAATGATCTAGTGAGGAAAGGCCAGGATTATTATTGCTTCTGCTTCTTGCAGGGTTGAGAATCCCACTAGTTCAATGAATGAAAATAACAGGATAGGGTGTTTTGAGGGTCCCTTGGCAATTGCTGACAAGGTGAAGTTTCCACCAAGGCCTTGTCTGTGGCACCTAGAGCTGCTCTGGCCACTGAAAGGCTCCAAATCCAGCGGTGTTTGAGGTGAATTGTGGCAGACTGGAGGAGCAAACACTTGGGATTTATTTACGGCAAGAACTGTGTTTCAGTAGCAGGAATCAGATGAGCTGTGGTGAAAAAACTCTCCAGTTTGTGCTTCCATTCAGCTGCTCCTCCTGTCCTGGGCTGCGGGCATTGCTGCCATGGGAGATGCTCCCTGCTCCCACCGAAATGCAAAGCTCTGGAAATGCCAGAGATGAACCGTTAGTGTGGAGTGGGAAGTGGGAAAAGGCTGCTGGCAGCAGGGTGACCCAGTGAACGGGCACTTCCTGAGACTCAGCAGCCATGTGGAGGGAACATGACAGCTCCAGCACAGAGTCCCAGCTCTGCTCCATGCTAAACCCTGGGCTTTTGCCTCATCAGCTGTTCCTTCCGATCCTGAGCAGGCACAAATTATCCCTGTTTCCTTCTCGAGGAAAAGGCTGAGCTTGCTGTCCTGCATTAAGGTTGCTTACTGTTCCTGATGTTTCCTTATTAATGACTGCCCAGGAAGGAGCTTGAAGGATGTGTTTGCTGGACAAGTTTGGTCACAACTAACAGAATTCCTGCTGGCTCCTTCCCCTCTTGGTCACTTGTGTTTCACTGAGCAGAGCTGGCAGCCCTGGGAACATTTTGCTCCTGCTTTTCATCCCCTCCACAATACAGAGGGTCTGGCAGGGGAGAAAGAGAGGAGCCAAGAATATCAGGGCAATGGGGGAATTTAGTTTCTGTCAAGCAGAGACTTCCCAGGCCTTGATCTGAAAAAACCCAGGTGTTGCGACCCTCTGGGCTGCTCTGTCCCATCCTGGATGTTTCTAGTTTTGGTTTAACAGCTTGTCCCAGGAAACCTGCACAAGCCTGACACGGTGTTTTCCTTGGGTTCTGAAGAATCTGGAATTTACACCTATTTCCCTTCGCAGTGTTTTCTGTTCAAATTCTAAACACTTGCTTCTGGGATACACAGGGAAAAGCCCAGTCCCTGCATGGGACGGAAACTCCTCTGTGTCTTAGCAAGAGATTAAAAGCTAGTTTGGTTTTCTGGAAGCAGTCGATGTACTCAGCCTCGCTCGGGGATCTTGCTCAGGGAGTCAGTGTTCCCTCTGCCCAGAGAAGGGACAGAGAAGGACACATTGTTGAGAGTGTCCCCTTGGGGAGGGTTCCATCTGCCTGCCGTGCAGAAGGCACAGCAGAAATGGGTGTTGAGAGCAGAACTACTGAAAATGAGGGTTCAGGGAAAGACAAATTCCCTCTGTGTGGCTCCATGTGCTCTACAAGAGGCCCACAGACAGCAGCACCTCCCGAACTGCTGTGCCTGGATCCGTGGCTGTGCCGCAGCACCGATCCAGCTCTGCTGGGCCAGGAACTGAGGTGTCTCCCTCTCTTCATCTGCTCTCTGGTGCTCCCCATCTGTTTCATCTGCTGCACTGCTCCTGCTGGCCCTTTCTTCTTCCTCCCTTTCTTCCTTTGGCTGAGCTGTGGGAATACCTCTGCAGCCTTTCTGGAGCCTGGTGAGGCAAAAATAAATTTTTGTTAGTTTTGGGTAATATAAGATTTTAGGTTTATAGTTTGCTATTTTTTATTTATTTATTGGGCCTATCTTCTATGTTTTGAGGGCTGGAGCACTGTTTCTTTATGCTTTAATTTAAGTGCAATAATGGGATGACATAAGTTGTAGCATTATGTATAGTAAGCATAAAGGTAGTGGCCATATTATTAGTGGAATCATAGGTGAAATTTATTAGGGTCTGTTATGATTGGAACATTTTTTTAAAGTTTGTGGTATGGTCTTAAATTGTTTGTTGAATTTTAA
>VXBU01004157.1:4190-15706 GCA_013400315.1 Bombycilla garrulus
CCCCCTGGACATGGGTCCAAATCTTTTCCTTTTCATCTATAATTATTGCTATTCAACTGTTTAATCTCTGGTGACTGGCAATTCTTCTTATAAGTTAGTAATTTGCCTCATGGATTAAAATCAAAGCCACAGGCATTCTCAGTATCAATCCAGGGTCTCTGACACCTCTGGCAAGGCTGAAAAGCCTCCTGACCAGGTTTTGGGTCATTCAAAGGTGTCATAGGAACCCCCTGGGTTCCAACAAAAGAGCTACAAATATATGTGTAGAGAATATAGAGAATATATAAAAGCGAAAAAGGAAAAAATCAATTTGGCATCAGTAACAACAAACAGGTGGATAGGGCTGCCAAGATGAAAGTGTCACAGGTAGATCTGGACTGACAACACAAGGGAGAATTATTTCTAGCTGGGTGGGCCCATAATGCCTCTGGTCATCAAGGAATAGTTATGACATAATGATGGGCTTGTGACTGAGGGGTGAACTTAACCATAGACGCTATATCGCAGGTATTCCATTGTTGCAGTCACAGAGCCCTCTGCAAGGCCTCCTTGGAGAGAAAATGCCTAGTCATGGACTAGGCTCTGCTTCCTGCCTAAGACCCTCTGTTATCTCTCTGTAATACTATTGGCTACATTCCAGATGTCCTAAGACTATAGGTTAGCTCATCCTGACCCTAAACTATTGGCTAGTTCCCCAATCCTAACTAACCCTATAAAAACCCCTACGTCTGCCTGGTTCGGTGGAAGAGCCATCACTGGACCCCTTCACGGAACCTGAATTAAAATACTCTGTGGAACTTCTACACGGCCTTCTTGTCTCTTCTCCCTGAGCTAGCAACAGCAATTCCTAGCAAGCTGAGAGCTGAAATCACTGATAGCTGAAAATCACTGAGAGCTGAACTGCCTGATTGCCCCAGGCTAAGCTTGCTAGGTTAGCCCTGCGGCCAGGGTCTCTGCTGAGGATCTCTAGGACAAGACCAGTCCCTCCTGGGACCCCGCTGTCTGGACTATCTGCGGCAGCAGGGGGTCTGACTCCTGGATCCAGCCCGCATTAATTCCTAATTTTGAAACACTTGCTGCTGTAGAAGAGGACAAATGGGTAAAGCCCCTGTTGTATGGAGGGCAGTGATCCAAATATAAGTATGGGAAGGACTGGAAAATTGATTTGGACTCACTTCAAAATAGCCCAATAAACACCTGGGCTAGAGAACATGGTATTGAGTGAGTGTATCTTATTCCCTATCACGCACTAGGCACTGGGAAAGTCAAACTGTGCAATGGACTGTTATAAACCACTGTGAAGCTAATGGGCAGTGGGACCTTTTCAAGCATTGGGATCTGCATTTAGGTCAGGCTACTTGGTTAGTTAACACCAGAAGCTTCACTAAGTGAGCTGGCCCTGCCCAATCTGAACCCCTGTACCTGTGGTGCATATGAGAAATATGTTAGGAAAGACAGTTTTAATTAATCCCACCTCAAGCAAAGGCAAACCCATCCATGGGATCATTTTTGCTCAAGGACCTGGTTACACTTGGTGGGTAATGCAGAAGGATAGGGAAATGTGATGTGTGCCTCAGGGGGATTTGACTTCGGGTGAGAACAGTCTGTAATGTTGAAACTGCATATGTAACAGTGTTTGCTGAATGGCACTGCCGTAGCCTGTCATTGAAACCCTGGACAATGAGTATAGACTGTTCCAGTTATATCAGTCATGGACTAAATGAACTCAGTCCACATCCTAGGGGATGGTGAGTGACTACTGGTATAACAACCATGCTTGTGTATAGTTGTATGTGAGTATATATATGAATGTAGTCAGAAAAGTTATTAATTTGGGCATGAGTAGATGATAAGGAATAAGGTGTGGATAATGTCCTAGTTACAGGGATAGGAGGCAGAGTTTAGCGTTAGAGGTGAACAAAAATCATGTATTCCATATTCCCTCTAAGTCAGTTATAAGTCTTTTTTAGACTTGCAGTTGGAAACTGAACCTCTGTGTTTTACCCCGTTCGCAGAAGGGGAGGAGTGCTGTATCCCTTTAAAAAGAAGGGAAAAGAAACGCAGAGACTCGCTTGCCTCAGAATTGGAGAGGTGCTCTGGTGGTATGTAGAAACAAGCTACAGTCATGGTCCCCTAGGAAATTGACAAAAAACAGAAAGCAAAACTGAGTTGCTATAGCAATGTGTTGGGTTTGGATGGTTTGATTTTTTTGGTGAGGAGGGAAGAAGCCAGCCATGGAAGTGATTTTTCTGTAGGAAGCTGCTGGAAGCTTCCTCTGTGCCTGGCAAAGCCAATTTCAGGCTGGCTCTGAAAATAGACATACTATAAAGCAGATTAAAATAATTGGTAATGCCTCTGTGATGACATATTTAAGAAGGAGAAAGCAGGCACAATTCCTCTTTATTTCCTGCCCTCTGAGGGGTGGTGAGGGGGCCATCAGGGCCCTTCTCAGCAGGGCCGCCAGGCCATGACTCCAGGGGCCATCCCAGTGCTGCGAGTAGCCCCTAGGCCAAGACCAAGAGTGGCCCCACAACTGAGAGTGGCTGGGGCCCGAAGCGGTCACATGGCTGCCTCCATCTTGGCACAGTCAGTGATGGAGTTTGCCTGCCGGACCACTTCCAGCCTGCCACGCTGCAAACAGAAAGGCAGAAGCAGTGGCAGCAGCTTCTCCTTTTTGGTGCCCTGCATGAAGAGAGGTGCTAAATGGAGCTGATGCCGCGGTGGCCAGCACGGCCCATGTGGTGCTGGCGGGGACCACATGATCAGCAGCAAGAGGCATGGCAAGCAATTCCCCAATGCAGAGATCAGACAGGATCAATCTTCCAGTGCTGTGAAACTCTATAAAAGCTTTTCAGTTGATAGAACTTGAGAACAAACAAACCTACGAACACCAATTTTCTCTTGAGTCAGAGAAAAGGGAAAAAAATGAGGACACGTGAGGAGAACAATATGGCAACACTAAGGTTGGTGCAAAAGAGGAAAGGAGAGGAGGAGGTGCTCCAAGCGTCAGAGCTGAGATTCTTCTGCAAGCCATGGTGAGGACTATAATACCACAAACTGTTCCCTTGTAATTCATGAAGTGCATGGGGGGATGCAGAATTCACCTGCAGCCTGTGAGAAAAAGGTGCTCACACTGGAGCATGTTAATGCTGAGAAACGGTGATCTGGTGAGAGGCTTGAACAGAGAGAGGGAGAACTCTTGCTTCCAGAGATAGAAAAAGAAGACCCTTGTTTTTATAATAGAACAGCTCATCCTTAAAAGCTGTACACCATGAACTAAATGGCCCACACAAACCGTTGTGGGAAGACTGCTTTGCCTGTAGGAGGGACTCATGTTGCAGCAGGTTTGGGTGGGACTGCTACTCATGAAATCGAGAACCATGTTGGAGAACTTCACAGAGAACAGTATCCCATGGGAAAGACCCCACAGCATAGTGGAAGAGACTCCTCTCCTTAAGCAAACTGAAGAAAGGTTTTTAGAAGTGACAAACTGACTAAAAACCCTATGTTTTGTCTCCCTGCACTGTTGGTGGGAAAGAAAGAAGGGCTGGAGGGGGGGAGGGAGGAAGTGTTCTAAAGGTTTATTTTAGTCCTCATAATCCTCTTTCAATTGTATTAATAAATTTTTCTTTACACCTTTTATGTTTTGAGCCTGTTTTGCCCTTAGAGTGCTTTGCTCCTAATCCTTACCTCACCCCATAAGCCTTTTCATTTCTTTTTCTTTCCCCCTCGTCTGCTCAACTATAGCAGAGGAGAATGAGTGAATAATTTTTCGTGGATGCACTGGCATTTAGCCACTGTCAAACCCCCACAAGCAACTACCACTTGTGGGGTCAGGGGAGACTTCTTTGGACTTCTCACCACTGCGGCTTGGGACTGTCGCCAGCGGTTGGGGGCTACTCCATGAGTTCCAGCCCCTGCCAGCAGTCCCCTGCTTTTTGCTGCTGCAGAGTGGGAGAGAGAGAAAGCCTGCCAAACTGCTACACAGGACCTTGCACCAGCACCTTAGCAGCACTGACTCATTTTGTACAAAAATAGTTTTTCCAGCATTTGCTTTTTCCCTGCTTTGCGTTGTTTGGGAGGAGGAAGTTTTTTTGAACTGTGGAGGCTCATTTGCTGTGTTGTATCCTTTCTTCTCCCCCTTGGCTACATGGTCTGTAGAGGAGGCCTCTCTGCCATGTTGTCTTTGTCCTCTGGGCCATGTGGGCTTCCCGGGAAGCAGCCATCTTATTTTTTTTTTGTTCTGGGGGGAAAAGGTTGGGCGCATCTCAAGGCCTCTATATCTAGTAGTTATTTCTGGTTTCTTTCAGTAAGGTGTTATTTTTTCACTTATATCTCTTTTCATTTGTATTTCCTTATTAGTGGAAAGGGGAGAGGTTAAAAACTAAAGGAAGGAAACTTATGTGGAAGTCTCCACCCCGTAATTTCTCTCAAACTGAGACAGTCTTTGTCCCACATAAACACTGCTTTATATGTGAACTGGTTGATAAAAGAGCGTACCTGCCTTTACAGTGCTTTTTGTCTTAATTAATCTCTGTGGCATACATAGTCATTGATACATGGAAATGACTCTATAACTTGAAAGAAATGAGAGTTATAAAGTAGGTATGCATGTATTTAGCGCTGAGGCGCATGGGGATAATTCCTCTGAAAGCATGTGTGCCCCAAACTCCAAACTACTGCTCTATTTATCCCCTGAAAGCCTGTATTGCCCAATACACCTATTACATATTAATTTCCTAGCTCTGCCTAGCCCCACCTACCCCTGTTTCGTATTCAAATGAGCCAAGGTCCTCTTCTACGCCTGCGCCACCCCTAATTTGGGGGTCATCGGAGGTCTCTGATGAAGGCTTCCAAACTCTTCATCGCACTTGAACTTTTCAACTTTGTCTCTGGAGCATGTATCTTAGCCTCTTGGGCACAGTCCAGGCCTTGAGATTAATTCTCGCTGGTTCAGGCCCTGGTTTTATCACTTATCACTGGTAGCCTTGCATCTCTGACCCTGTTTGCAAGTTCTGGCTCCGTTTATCGCAAACTTAGGCTGCATTTTGCAAGTACTGTAAATGTCAGGCATTCCTCATTGTCTGAACTATTCCTTACTCCTCAATTCTCTGTCTCAGTCATCAATACAGACAATTAGTTTGAGGGCAATTGCAGTTTTTCTAGTCTTCAGAAATGAAACTACTTGTTTGAAGGGGTTCCTACTTTCCTGTGCTTTTCAACGCATTCTTTCTTTTAAACTTCAGGAATACCAATCAATTCCTACACAAATTTTGGTTTTGGTTATTTTATATTTATAAAAAATGCTGTGTGAAGAGCACAGTGCTTGCTGTGAAAATAGCATTTCTTTGTTTTTTTAAATGATTTTGATTTGTTTTACTTTTTGAGCAGATGTAAAAGCTGGTTTCTTTATAGAAGCATCTCACAAATTTAAATTAGTAACTCTCATACCTCAGGGATTGCCTTCTTCACATTCCTTCCTCCATCCTTTCGAGTAAAATGCATGATTCTGACATTTTGTTGAGTTTGTATTTACAGTTATCTTCTGCTCCCTGTGGCAAAACTCTCCTGTGCATTTACCATAGTTAACCTATCACTATCATTGTCTTAACTGGCAGAACTATACCGCACATCAACAAGGTTTAGTACTATAGGTGTTGGTAGTGATGCTATGTTAAGAAGGAAAGAATTACATATTTTTCTTTTTACTTTTGGTAAGTACATATACAAAAGTGGCTTTGTAGCCTTACATTCTTTCAGCAGTCTTTCAAAAGTTGGAAATACCGTAGTTACAGTTGCTTGGCAACACTAGTGTTTGAGCAGATATCCACCTGCAGCCAATGAGCACCTGACATCCAGTCAGGGTCAACCTACCATAGCTCTTCAGCTTAGTGAGCAAAAGTGGGGGAGAAAATAGGTAAAGAAGTAAATCTTAATGGTATGGAAAAGGTAGTTAAGGAATTGCTTTTTTTTTTCCTTTCAGCTCACATTCTCTCAAACTCTTAAAGGTCTTCTGGTTTCAGTCTGTAGCTCAAAAGTAATAAAACTAGGGTTTTTTTTACACAGATCATTCAAATTCTGGAATTGATTGTTAAGTGATGTGAAAGTCAAATGTGTAAAGGATTTTTAAAAGGACAGCAGCCATAGATGGGAGCTGAGTATTAAACATTGATGATTTAGTTCTGTTCTTCATTGTTTAAAAAGTCCTTAACTTGATTTCTAGAGGCAGGTATACCACAGGAATTTAAGATTTGATTTGTTTCTTTATGCTCTTTCCCTAATAGTTAACTACTGGCTGGTGTTGGAGACAAGGTTCAGAATAATTGTTTCTTGTGTTTCTTCTTTTTAATTTCATAAGACTGGGCAAAGCTAGTAAAAATACTATTATTTTGTTTGGGTTATTTTTCCCCCGGTTTCTGGGGGTGTAAACATTCAGGGTGCATAAAAGATAACTAAGGAAAACAAGCTAAATATTCTCAACTTCTTTAGCAGAAGTTAGTGAGTGCAGTAGCAATAACTTAGGTGCAGCTTTGTGGCTATGCTGGTTTTAACACCAGCAAGAAATTAAACTCCAAATAAGCCCTTCACCTTCCCCCACCTCTTCCAGTAAGGGAGGGACAAAAAAAAAGAGACTATGGGTTGAGATAACAATTTACTAAAAGCACAAAGCAATGGAATATGACACAATAACAACAGTAGTATTAATAGCACAAGTATACAAAAAGAGATGGTGTTTTAGCCCCACAAAGGTATTCAGCTCTATGAACAAACCCAAGATGGCAGACACTCCTTGTTGTTCACATGGTCTACTCAGACAAAGGCACTATGCTATGATGACCGTTTCTGCAAGCTGTGCCACTTGGGATTTGGGAACAAAGGCAATAATATGGTGGGGTAGCTCCCATGAATAATGTTTCCTGCCCCCCAACCCACAATAACAAAAAACAGTGACAAACAACCTCCCCTGGAAACTAGGTCATCCAAACAGGGGTCACGCCTCCACTCCACCAAGCTCTGTTCAGCACAGGTGCTTGTGCTGCTGCTTCTAACACTCTGACGTGAGTGTGGGGTTGTCCTCTGGGTCATTTGCTGCTTTTCCTACCACTCTTCCGTGCTCCTTTTGACTCCTTTTGACTTTACTGGGTTGGAGTCATGCCTGATGCCATGTTATGAATGAGAGGGGAGCTGTAGTGATTGGAGGAGTTCAGTAGATGGTCAGTGACTCTTTCACTTCCATTCATGCTTCCTAGTCCAGCATTCTCCTTCAGTGCAGTATTTTGCATATTCTTGCTTAAAATATCAAGTGTTAGACAATTTTACAATAATCTAAACAAATATACATGTATTATATAATAGTTTGATTGTCTCAGGGGAATCAAAGATGTAATGAAACTCAATTGTTTTTACTTACTCAGCATATCACTCCAGTTGGGAATTTTATGCTTTACCCTGGAGAGGCAGGAAGAGGTAAACAAAATTGATTCCATAATTATATGAAAATTCAAGTTGTATTCAGGGTGAAATCTTTTCTATCCACTGTGACAATCAGAGTGAAGACATAAGCATTCTAAAGTAATGCTTGCAGAAAACTACAAAGCATATACAAATATTAATCAAAACAATTAAAACCATCAAACCATTTTATACTTCAATAGTACTAAATAAGATTTTATTGCTATGTAAACAAAGTCAAATCTGTTCTTTTGAGACTTCTTAGAGAAAATGGTTATTATCAAATTTATACATTTTGTTAAATCAAATTTTTCAAATTTTGAATAGAATCTAAATGTACCAAATGTTAATGTCAGAACTATGGTTATTACACCAATCAGTTTTCTCACTGTCACATTTAAATTTGGATTTCATGAGGTTATCCCATTAAATATATTTTGTCCTTGATTTTTTTGCATTACATGGAAGATTCCAGTGTTCCTTTTAATTTCTCTCACATCAGTCTGTATTTTCAGAGCCTGATCTACATATACACAGCAATTGCTGTTGATAACGGTGGAAGTTAAAAGTAAATCCAAAGTTATTTGATTTTGTTTAGTTCCCTTTCAAAGGTTGGTAAATTCTTGTTTCAAGGCACTGATTGTATCATCAGGCTTTGTTGATTTATGGAGATTTGGGTTATCTCTCCTTCCAGATGGAGTATCACTCCAGCTGGAGGAAGACTTAGAGAATATGTTTGGTGTGGAGTTCTCACCATTTAAATACTTTCATGAAATGAAGGGGGACGAAAAACAAATCTAGTAATTGTTGCAATTTTTTATCAGTGTCACAGCTTGCATTAATTAGCTTTATGTGTGAATTTCCCTTCCAAGGGTCAGGTACAATTATTAGTTTTTGTTGGGATGGCTGATTAGCCATGATGCATTATTGCAAATGTTGACTTGTAAGCATAAAAATGTAAGCAAAATCATAATTAAAATTTTGGTTACAGCAGATTCATTAGTTACTGTGCAGTTCAGTATTGTTTTTCTGTGTCCGAAGTTGGCTTTATTCACTTATAGGAGTTCAGGAGTAGTAGTCTTCACAGCTCTGCAGGTAGTGAACAGTCCTCTCACTGTTGCTTGAATGACTCCTCATGTCCAGATACACACCTAGTCTTTTGTCTAGTGAGGGTATACTTAAACATCCAAGGTTATTAGAGAAATCAAAACAACAGAACTTAAGCAATAATATATATGTTTTCCCCCCCAGAGTTACAGCAGCAGTTCCATCTCTGGACTCTAGTTGCAAACACAGTACTATATTCACTGCTATCACACAGGGGGCAGTGTAGGAGCAGTTTGTGAGGTTTCATTGGGAAACTTGTTTTGTTCAGGGCAAAACCAAACTTGTACAGAGAAAAGAGTGTCACTCTATAGAATTTGGAACAGGGAGACTGGAAAACCAGTTACTGAGACCTGAAATACTTTTTGTATCAGCGTACCTGCTTTTAGTGGCAACCTACAGTTTAAATACTACTTCCCACCTGTTAGTATGTGTCGCTATAGGACACGAAAGAACACAGACACACACCGCAGCTCAGGTGATCAGAAGAGAGAAGAAGAAGCATTTATTTTTTCTGACTCCAGTATTTATAGCTTTCCAAAAGTGACAGTGGATTGGACGGTGGCAGTGCCACCTCTCCAAAGACACTGNTAGATGTTTTTAGAGGTCCAATATAATCTATTTGCCAAGTTGACCAGAGTGTTTTGTTATTTTTGATATGTAAAGATGGTGCCAGGTTTGGAGGGTTTTGTTCAAGTTTTAGCTGGCACTGGGACACTGTGTGAGAATACCTTTACACATCTTCCTGGTCAATAGTCAGTCTCTACTTTGTGTTGCAAAAATAGAGTTTCCATTATGCCCTAATTCACCATGTAACCGTTCACTAAATTGACACTAGTGTTGTGGATAAATTTTTATCTTTCTGATTTTTGTCAGTTGATTCATTTTATTGTTCCAATAAGTCTGTGAAGTTTAGTTATTTATATGGGTTTCAACCCATCCTATATGGATTTGTCAGGATTGAGCCCATAAAAACAACCATTCAAATCCTCCTTCATTCACTTGGCAATTAACACTTCCACTGACACAATCACCATGTGGCATCAGCCCAGATTGTATAAGAATTAACATACACAATCCTTGCTTTTTCCTTTACTGCTAATAACACAGCCTTTTAACTTTCTCAACCATGTGCTTTCCATTCCTTCTATTTATCCAATGTAGGGTTAGGTTTTGTAATGTTAGTGTTTGGAATCACAGTTATCTGTAACATTCATCTGATTTGTGACTCCTGAGTTATATGTATACCGTTTGTTAACTGTATTCCCTCTGGGCAAGCATTACTTTTCTTAATGCTGGCTAGCAAATTGAAAGGTCCTTGGATTTTTACAGGTTGCTGCTGTTGAATTTTTTGTTTAAGAGTTCGATTCAGAGTTAATAATCTCTTTTCCAATTCTTCTATCAGCATTTGCAAAGACTCTGTGGCTGCCAAGCCATTCTCAATTTTTAGGGTATTTTTTCTCATTAGTGTGTGTTCTTTCCTCACCTTTGGAAGTTTTTATAATACTTTCTGCTTGCTAGTTTTCTTGAAACATAACCAATTCTGTTGCAGAGTGAGATATCACCAGTACTGGCTTTGCCTTTGGTATGTAAATTTCATTTTTACAACTAGGCAGAGTTTGAGGGTTGAGAAACAGAGGAAATTAGCCTAATTTCTCCTCCAGGCAAGAGGATTAAAGTATATTGTCCAGCCTTCCCTCAGCAGTGTTAATCTGACACAAAAACTCCAAAATTATACTTGATAGTACACACTAAAACCCAACAGACATTTGAAAGCTACGTTTCAATATTCTATTAGTAAATGGGTTTTATTTCACAGGCATTTCTGTGATGGTTTCTTTGCCAGCAAGACTTAAATCCACACAGGCAATTCGCATACACACATTCCTAAAAATTCAGAGCATATGAACAAACTTTGTTTGTGGCTATCAAGCCATCTGTAATTTTGGGTTTTCCTTTTTAAGATCAGTTCCCAGGAACTTAACCTTTTTAGAGGAAGTTTGGTGTTGGTGGCTGGTCTGGGGCCTGTTGGTCCAACCCAGGACTGCCGCAAACCTTCCCAGAGAGAGAGGTCCCACAAGGGAAGCCTTCTAGGGGTCTCAGGCAGTTCTCCAGCAACCGGGTTACCTCAGCAAGGGGCAGCCTGTGGCTGCAGGCGATCAGCTCTTAGCAGTGATTTTCAGCTCAGTGATTTCAGCTCAGCTTTGCAAGGTTACCCAGGCCAATGCAGAGAAATAGAGACAGGAGCGCCGTGTGGCTGTTCCACAGAGGTAACCTTTATTAGCAGCACTCTGTGAAGGGGGCCAGGAACGATGACTCCCTGCTGAACTGGGCAGAAGCTGGGGTTTTTATGAGGAAGGTGAGGGTGGTACCAAAGGGGGAAAGACCAACGGGTTACAAAGAATCTACATGGGGCACCAAAGCATCATGGGATCTCACCATGACCAAGAAGTATTGTCCCATCTAAGGGGTATCTCTCCAGGGGAGAGGCTTGGCAGACTTATCTGCCTCCACAGTTTGGTATTTAGCTGAAGGCAGCTAACACGAAAACTGCCATTTATTTATGTCTAAATGCTTGCAGCTGCAATGAAATGTTCTGTGTTAGTATTAAGCTTATGAGAATCAGTTGTTAAACACTAGCTTCTGTTTGTCCTTTTTTTGTTTTCATTAGTCAAAGAGAAGAGTTGTAAGCAGAATGCATTTTAAATATGCTTTTTGTTTCAAATTCTTAATTACTTCAGAATAGATTTTAGCAGTGTAACATAACACTTTTCATTAAAGCCAGTTAAACAATTTCAGTTTTCGTTTTTAAAACTTAAGTTTAGCTTTTGGATTCTGTAAGACTAATCAAAGAGATTTAAAGTAGCAGTGTTAATTACAAATTTTCAGTGGTTTCCTCTCTGCTGCTACAGTTAGGTAAATGTGAGGGTGTCTTAGGGTGACTAAATGATGTTTATATC